>JAHNEJ010000769.1:0-45834 GCA_022559845.1 Amorphophallus konjac
CTAGCATAGATTTCCCGGACTGAGACAGAGTTCCGGTAACTACAGCAGCATTCTTGCGGACCTGGCGATGCTGGCGTCCTCCAGGGTGTTTGTTGATAACATTGGGGTGGGTCCCACGTATGACGTGGTGCACCAGACAGCTAGCGGCCGGGGCCGGACTTTCAGACAAGTCTTTGCAGCAGGGAACCCCTAGAGGCTCCATTTTTTCTACAGCTTCCTTGACAGATTCTGGGGCTTCGACCTCCAGCATATCTACGAAGGCTAACCCCAAAAAGTTGGGGAAGCCCACAGCGGCAGGGAAGCTGCCGAATTCCATGGGTACCGCCAGGTACCCTTGCGCGTGTCCAGCGACTATCGAGAGATCGAAGCCGACGCCAGTTATCCCATTGGTTGTCATTGTCCGCCTGTAAGAAATAAACAAGCCAAACATCAGTAGCCTCTGGGAGGGCCTCGAAGCCCAAGTATCTCGGCAAAGAGATGAAAGGTGACACTGGTCCCACCGGGCGTGCCAGACTTGTTCGCGAACCCTTTTTTTCTTCTCTTTTCTTTCGCGGGTCGATCGACCGACTGACCAACTGGTAGTCAAATGATCGATTGACGACGCGGGCGTGCCAGTCACATGAGTGACGATTTTATGATGCGCTCATTCTGACCCATGTCTGGCGAATGTGAGGTTCAGTCGGGACCAGCAGTCCGCCATACCATAAAGGCTATGTCGTTAATTACATCCCCCACGAGGAGGGAACACCTTTGATTAATTGCCGAGATAGCGGGCTGTCGAAACCGGATTAAAAAGAGCTACATGATGATCATGATGAAGACATGCAGGATGCATATGTTTATCATGCAGAAGATGCATAGTTCATGGAATTATGGATCCTCGGTACGTGGCGGAGGACGTAGGTCCGAAGACCACCGTCGCGCATAGCGAAGACTTCCGACCAGACGTAATCCGGCTTTTTTGTCGATGCCATTTGATCTACCCGAGGATGTATGCATGGATGCACACATGGCGTTCATGACTATATTAAGCATGATAACGGAATTGTGGAAGCAAATGGTGATCAACCACGTTTATTACTCCCCATCGAGAAGAGGGAAGGCAACACAAGTGTGATAGCGAAAGTAAAGTGCTAACGGACATGGTAATGAAGATATGATAACAATATAGTTCGGGCTCGCTTGGCCCCTCCCTTATTCAATTTATTACCCATTGTGATTTATTAACGCCAACCCCGAGGGACGAGATCCACTCGGGGGCAAATGAGTGATTAAAGCAACAAGAGGTTTCAAAACCGGCGCGACCCTGCGATAGGTAGCTTATACGGCGTGATAAAATGTAGGTATAGCGTCTTAATCCGGCGCGGCCATGATGAATGTTAATACGGTGCGAAGAAATGTAGGTATAGCGGCTAATACGGCGCGGCCATACAGCCGGTTAAGACGGCGTGCAAAAGGGATGGGGCGCGCCAGTTTAGGGCGCACCGGAAAGGCGCAAAGGAAAAAAAGAGGGATATGAGTCTAACGTTAATCCGACGCGGGGGTACCACGCCGGATTAGGGCGCGTCGGCTAAGGCCGCGCCGTTCAACCCACCTTTTCTATAAATTTTGCAACTATTGAGTTTGTTAAGTTTTGGGTGAGGATTCTGAAGCTATTTGGGGCCAATTGCTTATTGAATTGAAGTACAGAACCCCAAAGGATGGGGTGATTAAGCCAGTGCGAGGTTCCTACTCGAGCACCAGGATAATTGGGTCCAGAACGATCGTTTCGTTATGGTTTATTCATTATTAATCTGTCCAAAATTGGACAGCATCTCCCCTGAACCTGAAGAGTTGCAGGGGAGAAGCGGGGTCATGCTCACCTATGGAACAAGCCCCTAAACCGTCGATCTACACGAAGGCAGGCAGCAAACCCCACTGGATGGAGTACCCCGAGGACTAGCCTGCTAGGGGCACCAAAATTCCATAGGGGAAGAGACAGAGGGACGAGGTCATTGACGAAGGCAGCCATACCCCGAGGACTAGCCTGCGAGGGGTGGAGGACCCATAGTCTGCCATTCATCCCATGGAGGAACTGACCATTGGGAGAGTGGGACTCCGAGGGCTAGCCTACAAGGAGCACACATCCCCCGGTCTCGATCGGGCCCTGATTTGTTGGGGTTGAGTTCGTTGAGCCAGGACCCCTATCATTGTCTGCGACGGCTTCGAGGAGGCGCCTACCATTGAGAGATAGAGCCCCTCCCGTCGCCCAGCAACTTCAGGAAGCAACAGGGGAATGTCCCCCTCCCCGGGTGATCAAAGCGGCGAGAAACCCTCAGAACAGTGCAGATGATCGTGACGCCCAGACGCAGTAAATGCATTAACGAGGCGGGCTCATTGCATTGGCATATGCTCGAACAGTTGGAAAGCAATGTTCAGGGGCGATAGACCCTGCGTATGGCGGGCAGAGGTACGCGCAGAGGCACGGCTCCATCCGAGGAGAGAAGGAGATGCGAAAATCCTTGAATTAAACCTAAAAAAAAAGGAATGAACGAGAGAAAAGCCCCCCGGGTAGGGGTGTTTCTATAGCCCACGATGATTCGGGGCGCGATGCAGACTTCGGGGGGAAACCGGAATCACAGCCATGGCGAGAAGAACCCAGACACGGGCATTGGCGTAGATAAAAGAGGCTAAGGATCATTCATTCGATCTATTGGTTTGACGTTCACACACACGTATATATATTACCATCCCAGAAATGGGAAGGGTTTAGCATTTACATGGTGAGAGTACAGCACCGGCACCATTGTTTGGTCGCCGTTCGACAATATCAAAGGCAGAGTACGCTCGGAGCGCAACAACAGGGGATGAACAAAAGAAGAAAATCGCATAGAGGGGGGAGGAGAATCGACTCATATCATCGTCGCTCCTCCCCCCCTCGCTTACATTCGATGGGTGGAAGTTTTAGAAGAGAGATCTTCAGAAAACCGGAAAAGAATCAGCACATCGGCGCCCACCTGTTCCCGAAACAAGGTATCGCAGAGGAAGAAGACGACCGGCCGAAGCTCCTCCTACTCCCTCTCTACTTCAGGAGAAAACCCTCTCGAGAGCTCCTCTCCCTCCTTTTCTTCCTCTTTTCTTCTCTCTATATCCTCTGGTCTTTCTTCTTGATCTGCCTCTCTTCTTCTTTTCCGTCTCGTCCCCCTTTTGTTCTCGAACAGCCATATATATATAGGGGCACGAGTTCGAGCGTTGAACCGGCGTGGGATTGGCACGCCGGGGGGAGCCTTCAAGGCTTATCGCGCCGGGATCGGAGCCATCCATTAGGGTGATTTGCGCGCCGGCATAAGGGCTGAAGATGGGGCGCGCCGGTATAAGGGCTGAAGATGGGGCGCACCGGGACAAGGGCGTGCCGGGCTAGTGCTCTATACGAGCTTCGAGCAGTCGATGAGTCCGGGGACAATTACGGGGGTCACCGTCAGCTTTTATCTCGCCAACTCCCATCCAGACTTTGACGAGGTGTTTTGTCAGAATCCCTTGGTCGACTTACGTCTATTCTGAAGACTCCAGATAGCTTTAGTTTGATCGTGCAGGTTTCCCGCTGACACGGCCCTCGGCTCTACGATCCATGGTGTTGATTCGGCCTGGCTCGTGCCCGAAGCTCCTTGGAAGGCGAGATAACTCCAGGGATAGTTCCGCCCGAGCTGGGCAATCATTCGGCCACTAACGGGCCCATCTTGTGGGGAAGCCGTACCCATGCCGGGTGATCGAGATCTTCTGCCGTCAGAGCTTCCGGTCCTCCGTCTCGGAGAGCCAGGGGGGACTCCTTTATCTTCAGGGGATCCTTTCATGAGGTGGGTAGCCACCGGGTAGACTGTGGACCTTGGTCGGACAACGGGTGTAGTGGATGCAGCATGACAAAGTCGATGCCGGTTCATTGGGCAGGCTTGGTCGCACTGCCAGTTGGTTGTGGATTCATCTCGGCTCTCCTGAGGTGAAGTCCCCATATCCATACGGAGTGACTCGAGGCTCTGGCAGCTTGAGAAGTCTTCAATATGTTGATCTTTATCGGCTTCTGTACTTCGGTGGGCCGGGTCATTCGTCCTTATGGCTTGGTCACCGACGATCATATTTTGAGTGCCAACAGGTACCTAGTATATTTCAAATGGCGTGTGATCACCATCGCTCCTTTCCAGCAACTTCAAATCTATCATTTGTTCGAGCATCAGTCTACTCACTGTCACCGGGTCGACCGGACTTGGGTAGAAATGGGCCGGTTGCGCTAGCGGTGTTGTTAACATTGTCGCCTGAGGTGCGATAATGGACCCCTGGAATGGCAAGTTCTGTGGCGGGGCCAGTGTAGCATGCTGTGGCTGATGCAGGGGTATGCCCCCAGTATAGCTTGGGATCGGTGGAGACACCGTCGCCTATGGAGAAGCTTCCGACACCTGACCGTTGCCCTCAAGAGTCTCTGGTAATGCTTCGATCTGACCGAATGTCGAGGGCTGAGCAGCTCTCTCGGTCAATTGTTTTCTTAGCAACTCAATCTCCCGCTGATATTGCTGCATCATGTGCAATATAGCGGGGTCATTCATGGAAAGACAAGGGGTGCCCCCCCTTTCTTCAGCCGGCGCCTCTTCAGATGACGTGGATGGTCCTCCGGAGGTGCCTTTTGTAATAACATTGGCGGCCAAGGCCATCGAAGGTTCCCCATAGTCAGCTTCTCCAGTGTGGACTTGTGTCTTCTCAGTTGCTGCTTTCCCTCTTCTGGTAAGAGGTCCTGGCCTTGTGGCAAGCCTGGCCACTTCTTCGGGTTCAGTCGGTAAAGCCACGTACCGGCCGAATACTCCAACCATGTTGCAAGTGTAGACCCTCAGGTCTCTGCCTCTTCTTGCCACTTTTCTCAATGGCCTACCCGGAAAGACCAGTCTGTCAAAAACTGATCTCCGTGGCTTTACTTCTTCCCTCAATGGGGACTGATAACGCTCCTCGGAGCAGTTTCTTGACTCGGTGCTAGGCGCCGGTCGGGTCTCTTCCTCTTCGAATGCAGAGGCTACTGCCCCTAATAATCTCTGGCGACCCAGGGGAGTGCTCCCTAGTCCCCGTAAGTTTTTCCTCATGGCTTGCTCCACTCCTTCCCAATCTTGATCAGGAGGAGAAGCCGGTGATGTTGCCCTATTGATAGCAATGGGCGTGTGGGTTGCAGGCTCCGCGCGGGCAACCTGATAGCGACGTCGGTAGTGTCGACGGCAGGTGTTCTCCGGTGGGGCCGGTATGGCCAGTGCCAGCTGGTAGATGGGGGCCAATGTCTTGACCCAGTCTGCTTGGTTTGCCCTTGCTGGGCGGAAGGTACTGGGCTCTGCCTGAGCCGGTGAGGTGAACTGGGCCCCCTTGGGAACCCAAACTTTCTTGGCTTTGGCGGCCCTAGAGGCCAGTTGATGCTGTAGCAACGGTGCCTGAGTGGTGGGCGTCATCTTGCCCTTCATCTTCTCGAGTGGCTGAAAGGAGTTGCGCACTAGTACTGTGGGCACAACGCACTCTAAGATCATCTTGAAACGTTGTCCGGCAAGATGCACTCGGACAGTCCCGATGACAGCAGACTTGCCGGTGCTAGAGAACCGGCCTCTGGGTGATGTTGTGGCGTGACTCCTCCGGAGCCTCCTTTGGTGAGAGGCCGACCCTTGGCGAGATGGGCTGGCGGTATGGTGCACATGGTGCACATTACATCTCAACGTCTTGGTCGGGACGGTCTTGGAAGTTTCGGCCTGTGATCGACCGGCAGCAGCTTTGGCGGCCCCATGGATGGGAGCGTTGCTTTCAATCCTATCAGACGCCTCCACGTCCAGCAGGTTCGTGAAGGCCACCCCGATGAAGTTGGGGAAGCCTACCACGGGAGGGAAGCTTCCGAAGCTGAGAGGGACGGCCAAGTAGCCATTCCAGACATGGCTCTCGACGGCCTCCTGATCGAAAGTGAGGGCCATTCTGATGTCTGAAATGCAGCCTGTATTTGCAAATCAAAGAATTAGTATTACAAGAAGGGGGCCGTGGAGCCCCTAGTTCCGGCAAAGAGATGAAGGGTGATCTAGTCCCACCGGGCGTGCCAGACTTGTGGACGCACTTATTTCATTAATTAGTTGTTTGTTGGTTTATTGGGTTTGTTTGGTTTATTAAGTGCGTGGGCGTGCCAGTCACAACGTGACAATTTATTCGGGCTTCAAGGAAGCCCATGGTGCGCTCGATCTAACTCGATCAGATGATTGTGTGGTTCGGGTCGGGACTGAGACCCGTCGTGCCATAAAGGTCACGGTGTCATTTACATCCCCTCGGAGAGGGGAACACCCTTGATTAATTACTAGAAATATGGGCTCTACGGTCGAAAGAATTACTAATTAATGCAGGAAGAAAGGGGCAGTTGGGCTATGTTGAGAGCCCGTATCGGGGGTATGAACATTCAAATTATGTCGGTCACTGATGGACCATTCCAGGTTTGGACAAAAGTCCATACGGAAAACAAGACGGTGACGGGGATAAATCCGTGCAAATGTCTGCCAGGAGTTGGAAATTTGATATAGAGATAGGATCATATCCTGGCGGAAAGGAAGACTTCGATGAGATATTGGCCCAAAACAAGGTCGGACGATAACCATAATGGGGGAGGGTAACTCCCGAAGGTGAGGCCCGACCTACGAGGGCATCATTAATGTTTTCGGATCCGGAGTCCAAGGGAGACAAAGGCCGTGTCGTTTGTTCATGATTATTGTCATTGTTCATTATCATCATCTATTTCCAATTATTATTATTTTTTTGTTGATTCTTCTTCTTTATTACCCATGGGTTATGAACTCCCTTCCCATTTATTATTCCTTTTGTGAGATCTTTCCTTTTGATTTTTTTTGATTTTTTTTATTATTGTCCTCAATTAAAGTCCCCCTTTTAGCATTATTATTATATAAATCCCCCCCTTTTTATTATACCTCCCCTTCTTGGTGTGATCCTTTTGAATGCAGGGTGTGCCAGAATGGGTGTGTCGGAGAGTGCACCGCTGGGAGAGGTGAGTTGAGGGTGTACCGCTGGGAGAGGTGAGTTGAGGGTGTACCGCTGGAAGCATAATGGAAGGGTGTACCGACCATGGTGTGAGCTGGGGGGTTGTATCGCTGGAAGGGAATGGGAGTGTGCCAGACGGAGAGAGGCACAAGTGTGCCGGCAGTGAGAGGTGGCAGCGTGCCGGATGATAGGGCTGGGGAGGACTGAAAGTGTGCCGGGTAAAGGCTAGGTAAGGTCGGTGCAGGTCTACGCTCGTTTGGGACAAGGTCTATGCTTGTGTAGCTAGGTCTGTGCACATACGGAATGAGGTCAATGCAGGTCGTGGGTAAGGTCTGTGCACTCTAAATAGGGTCTGTGCAATGTTTGGCCAAGGTCAGTGCAAGGTTCGTGCAAGGTTTGAGCAAGGTCTGTGTAAGGTTGTGCAAGTGATGGGTCAAGGTCCGATTGGAATGTCAGTCAATGCAACTGAGGTGTGCCAGGGAAGGCTTGATTGAGGGTGTACCGGGTAAGCATGGGCTTGACTGCACCGGGTGAAAGGGTGGCCAGGACTGTGTCGGGAAGAGGAAGAGAGGAAGGCACGAGTGTACCGGGAGAAGTTGGCAGGGCTGTACTGGCAGGGAGATGTAAGAGTGTGCTGGATAGGGAGTGGGCCAAAGGGGCCAATGTAGTTGAGGCAAAGCCCTCATGAGTGGAGTAAGATCTGGGAGGAGGGTATCTTTGCTCTTGGAATTCAGGTGAAGGGTCTCGAATGACAAGCCTCCAATTTACTGTCGTGTAGTTAAATCCAAAGCCATGTTCAGTTATCCAATTCTCTGAGTCTTGCATGGTTCCTTTGTCTTAATTAGAATGTTGTATTGTTGCTTATTTCATTTGTTTGTTGCTTCCTTTTGTCTTTTAACATATTGTTATTTCTGACAAAAATTGGGCAGCATCTCCCCTTGACCCGGATAGTAAGGGAGTAAAAGGGGAACATGCCCACAAGGAGTGGCATGACCCAACAGTTTGAGGTGTGTGTAGAGGTAGCCACCTTTGAGAATACTTCGGAAAACTTAGAGAAAACACCGAACGAGAAGCAACTAGACTGACACAAGTCACAAATGCACCGGGGAAGCAATGGCTAGGGTGTGCCGGGCTGGACTGGCCAGGGGTGTGTCGGATAAGGAATGGCCAAACTGTACCGGGCAAGACTCAGCTGGGGTGTGCCGGTAGGGCACTGCCAGGAAGTGTGCTAGCCGAGAAGGTCAAGGGGGGGAGTGTGCCGGCTAGAGCAGGTATCGGGGAGGTGTATCGGGTAGGAGGACAGAGGAGGCTATGCCGAGTAGGCACCAAAGGGGCGTGCCGATGGGAAACTGAGGTAGGTATATGTAGACCATTGGCTCTGAGAAGGAAGCAAGGGAATGTTTTGGCCAGTGGGTGAGTCCCAAGTGCTAGTAAAGGGGCAGTAGGTACTAACAAACTCGTGGAAAGAAAAGGGGTGATCATGCTACGGAGAAGCACTAAGAGGAGAAGGAAGGAATGATTATGCTACAGCGAACCACAGAGGATGGAGGTGCCATGGGGAAGTAGGTAAGACAAAGGGTTAGAGAACTGGGAGAGAGAGTACAAACCATAGGCCAATGGCGAAGGAGAAGCTAATGAGGGCAACAGGGAATCAAACAAAAGGAAAGTATTTCATTCATGGGGAACATGATGACAAAAAGTTATGGCCAAAGGGCCAAATATAATACAATACATTCAAACGAAAAAGGGGGAGGAGAAATAAGAAGGAAGAAGAGAAAGAAAATATTCAGGGAGAAGGTTAGAACGAAGAAGGGTAACCATCCCCTTCCCCATTCCTTCCCCTCCGCTACATTCAGCAAACTCTCCCCTTCTCTCCCTCTACCTTATTCTTCTCTTCCTCTTTTCTCTGTCGTTCCTACTATGGGTTTCCTTCTTCTCGCATGCCTTGTTCTTCTTCCAACAGGGTTTTTATATGTGTGTTGTTGACGGGGGGACCTCATGATGGCACTACCATCCGAGGTTGACTCCGGTCTCATCACTGTCAGGCGGAGATCTCATGGCCGAATCAGAGGGTGACACCAAGGCAGGGCGTTAACTGGCGTTGAAGTGGCCGAGCTGCGCGCCAAGGGGCTCACCCAATGACCATTGTGTTTTCTGCCGGCTTGTGCCATTCTGGCAGTTGCAACGCTGTGCCGTTGGAAGCTGCTTGAAGTGTGCCATTGAATGGCACCCAAAGGTGTGCCGCTGAAGGGCAGAAAGACTTGTGCCATTGGAGGGCACATTTGGTATGCCCCCGGCGGGCACAAGAGTGTGCCGCTGGAAGGGGCACAAAGGGAAATGTGCCGTTAGAAGCACCTTGAGGGTGTGCTGTTGGGGGCACTAGGTAGTGTGCCGTTGGAAGGGCCTGTTTAGCGTGCCGCTGGAGGGCACGAATTGGGCGTGCCGGTGAAGGGCACCGAGTGAGTGTGCCGCTGGGTGCACCTCAGGGGTGTGCCGCTGGGGCTTTAGTAGCAGTGTGCCGCTGAAAGGGCACAGGGTGTGCCGTTTGGATGGGGCCTCTGCTTTTGCTTCTGGGACTCACAGTTGTGTACTCTTTGGGACATTTCTTCACCGTTAGGGACTCCAGGGTGGGTCCATAGCAGTGTATAAATTCAGGAGGGGTCTCCTGTGTGTTTTCTTTGTCATTTAATGCGCCCGTTCAAATGTGAGGATTTATCGGATGGTAGTATTCTCCGGAGCCCTGGATGGCCAGTCTCCCCGGGTCTTCTCTCTTTAATTCTGATACCAATGCGGGGATTCGGTAAGACATATGGATGTGTGATTTTACATGTCCATAGGCAAGCCGCCCCCAAATGCACGCGCCGTTCAAGGGAAGCCTTTAATGAAAGGGGTAGGAACGACGATCCCTGGCCAGTAGTTTTAGCCCGTCTTTGGGTGCTGTAGATTATTTTGCCAAAAATCTAAAAAAATTAAATATTACCTAAAATCCAAAAATCAAATATTGCCAAAAATCTAACAAAATCAAATATTACCAAAAATTCAAAAAAAATCAAATATTATAAAAAATCCAAAAAAAATTAAATATTGTTAAAAACAAAAAATCTAAAAATATGTGTCTTTTGGTCTTTATTCATCTATTTATTTGTTTTGAGGACAGATATGATCTGTTTACTCAGTGTGCAGGTTGTAAGTTGCAGGTATTCAAGCTTCTTGGCTCCTTATCATTTTCTCTATCTTCTGTTCACGTGCTTCTGATCTGTTCTCTCTTCTTCAATCTTGTCTCTTGATCTATTCTGAAGCTCCTGTCCTTCTCATGCTTTGCTTAACTTTTGCTCATTTTGATCATATCTTTGTGAGAGGGCTCTTTGCCTCACGATTATGAACCTGGCAGTTCTACTTCGTCTGATCTTGGGCTTGATTGAAGAGCATATTTGTCATGTCTCGTGTTGTCTCATCTCATGTTGTCATCCCACGTGTCTTTGTCCCACCATATCTTGTCCCACCACATGTGCTGTCCTACCGTGTTGTGGTGTTGTCTTGCCCCACCATACACTTTAGTCCCGCTCACGCTTATTATTTGTTCATGTGATGTCTTGCATATGTTGTTCATGAAATTTCATCCTTTGTTATGTTATGTTATGTTCATCTTTGTGTTATATTCATTTTATGGTTGTTTTATATCAAAAATCTAAAAAAAATACTATTTCGCTTGGCAGGTAAGTCAAGTATGGCTCTCTATCCCTACTCATTATTGCATTACTATATGGTATCTACATTATTATAGTCTCTCAAGGACCGGTTGGTTGTCCTTATGTTCTGGGATCTGATGTTCCCCTTTAACAAAAACGATGATGATCTAGGAGCACACGGTTAATCGTTGGATAAGCCGTTAGGTTGAGCCAGGTGGGGGATGAAGGACTCTGTCTCGCACGCCATGGTTGCAAGAAGACTCTTGATCCGGTCTTGGCTCAGTCTAGCAATAATATCCTTGAGTATTTTGTATTTTATTTTTTCTATACATTCGTTTTGATTATTTCTTTATTTTAGCCCAGCATGCATCATGTCATTTTGAGCACGCACGTCTCGTGATCCGTTCAAGATTTCTCCTCAACAATGGTTAATTATGCTTCAATTCTCTTGGATAAGGGATCCTTATTCCACTCTGAATTTGAACGATTTCTCTGATCTGCCCACGTGGTCTGGTTGGCCAGCGTGATTCTTATCTAGATTTTATCTCAATTTATCTTTCCTTTTCCAGCTATTACGCTGTGTCTCTTCCGATCCCCTCATTGTTCGTGGATTGTGTCCCCCAATGAGGTTGACCGTGTCTTCTTTCATTTCCCTTAGTTTAGTTCTCCAGACATGTCTCATCCTTGTCATCAAGTCCGGGTGGTTAGTTTGACATTTTTGGGAGAATTCTTGTCGCTTATTGGTTGTGACGGGTGTCTTTTGCCTGGATGCCTACTTTTCAGTTCTCTCCGCTTCATCTCTACTTCATCTCCATTTCACATCGCTGTCGCTTTCGCTCCATCTTTTTTCCATTCCACCTCCGCGTCACTTTCGCTCGCTCCCTTGTAAAGCGGACATCAAGGAGGGACATTTGTGGACACCCATTTTAGCCCGCAAGTTGAGTTATTTCTATAATTCGTCATTTTGATGTCCCAAATTACCCATTATTTTAGAGCCTTCCCTGGATGAATTTTTGAGCTCCTTTCATTGTTCCTTAGGCTTTGGACTTTGGAGATCATCATTTCTTAGAGCCCTGGACCTTATCTTATTAACTTCCGGCCCTCCAAGTCGACTTGCGGCCCATTTAGGTCGACTTACATCAAGCATTCGGCCCCTTTCACTGTGCATTAGTGAACACGGCCCTTTTTCATCCTCTTATGGTCTTCTATTCATTAAGTGCCCTTCACCAAGGTTGTTTGCTTTTCAAAGCTCTACAATTTCTTCTTCTATGCCATTGGCCAGTTCTCCACCGATTTCAAGTTATTCACAATTTTCCGGCATGCTACGCTATTCACCTGCGTCCCAGTATTTTCTCTCTCTGTTCTTACCCCATTTTCTCACTCTTCCGATCATCTTTTCATCTTGCTCTTTTCATGAAAGTTGTTCATCTTTTTGTCTTCTACAATTTCCTCTTATATTACTTTCTCTAGGTCTACACTATTTTTGAGATATGCTCTTATTTCTAAAGTTGCGCAAAGTCTATTTAGAAATTTTTCCTCGAGTAGCCTAGCGGTCCTGGGAAGACCGCTAGGTCATAAAAAATGGTCTTCACTAGACCGTTCTCCCCCAAACGTTTTTGAAATTCCCCCGTTTCACCCTTGGAGCCTTGCGGTCACTCCCTAGACTGTTTGGCATCCCCTTGCGGTCCTTCCATGATCGTTTTCACCAAGAAACGGCCCTGCGATAGACCGTTTTTAGAACAAGGAGTCAGGATGTTCCTGAACTCTGATTTCTTTGCCGCTGGGCTCTTTGGACTCCTTGTTGACACCACTTTCGAGGAAGATAAGTCTCTACCTTGGTTTCCTTTGACTTGGGACTTTTCCCACCACTATTTTCTCAAGATTTATCAATCTAAATCCCTGAAAGCGGGTCATTATCTCCTATTTCAAACTAGGGTTTCCTACACTCCTATAAATAGAACCCAGTTTACAATGGCGATGGGAGGCTCTTTCTGGACGTGGGGCAAAGCCATGCTACATCTCCAACTCACAACTTTGACCCCATCGTGAAGAGGGAAGTATTAGCTTTCCATTCCATCTTTCTGGGCTTGATTTCGTAGTCTATTCTCTTAGTTCTCTCTTCCTCAATTTCACAAATCATCACAGTTTACACAGTTTTCTACTAGATATGCACTTTTCTCCATATTGCGTCGTATATTCCCGCAGTTATGCTGTATGATTTCTCCTCATATTTGTTTCTATATCATCACAACACACACACCTATTATTTTCACCCTTCCACAGGGGTTAAAAACCTCCCCCCGATGCATTCTCCCTCAATTTCTACCCTTATTTTACCACTGCGGGATAGATATTACACTTCATGTTCTAATGGGTTTTTCTCTTGTGTTTTCATCTTTGTTTTGCAGGAGAGCATGAATACAACGTGAGGCCTTCTTCCTCTAGCTGGCTGGAAGGAGAAGAGGTGTAATCCACGACATTCGCCGCACCCGTTCCTTAAGCGCGATCAACTCTTCATCATTTTCCAAGGTACACGGCACCATCCCTTCATCTCTTCATCTCTTGGCATTGTTGCAACCTTGGTGGCGATCACAGTTTACTTCTATATCTCCATCGCCCTTTTCTTTGCTCATATTGTTGCATGTTCACGCACATATTAGTTTAGGGGCGGGGTGATACAAAACATCAACACCATCAAGCAGAAGACATGGCCCCGGCTCCCCAGTCGGCGGTGCCGAAGGCCAAATCAGAAAAAGCTCCGGAATTTGAACGTATGTTCGGCATGCGTCAGGAACTACTCAGAGTCTTAAGCGGGGGCTCGGAGGCTTTGAACTAAACACCCCGGGGGCTGTGCATTACAACTAGAGCAACACGGGAGGGCAGGCATCCGTCCAAATCACCGCTATGCTAGGTAGAAACCCTATGACACTTAAACCGGCGCGGCTATGCCTATATGGCCCTAAACCGACGCACCCCCCTCCAATGGGTCTTAAACAGGCGTGCCCCTTCCAATAGCACCAAAACCAGCACGCCCCTCCTCTTTGTGCTAATCTGACGCATTGCTCTATTGCTCCTAAACCGGCGCGCTTACCCCCCGTGCCATTTTAGCCAAGTCAACCATCCCATCGCAAGTCCGATCCCCTATTTTCGAGTAGGAACAGACAGAATTTAGCTGAAATGGACGTACAGCCTGCACCTGACCAACGTGCAACTGCCTGAGCCCCTCAAGCTCCCTGGAATGGAAGATTTCAAGCTCCCCATTGCATCGCATCTCCATCGGTCGCCGTCGACCAATCCCATAGAGGTACCTTCCCTACTCTACGTTCCCCTACGCGCAGGCCACTCGATGGCTTCGAACAAGACACATGGAGGAAGAAAGAACAAGGCAATATATAACGAGCTGGCTGAAGAGAAAAAAGAGAGGAGAGAAGGAGGGTGCTGGCTAAAGAGAAGAGATAGAGAGGGCTGAGGGTTCGAAGGTAAGAAGGCCTAGGAGAAGAGAGAAGCTCCGTGCCCCCCTGCGCCTACAAGGTGAAGAAAAAGAGTGAGTGTGAGAGAAGAGAGGTAAGCTTGGGAAAGGGGTTTAGGCTTTGCTCTCCTCCCACTGCTATAAATTTTCTCTTTTGTTTCTGCTTCCTTTTGTCATGGGATAGTCTTCCTCCATGTATTCTATCCCCTTTTCTTCTACAGATGAATAAAAATAAAGGCTTTTGCAAATATACGGAGCATTCTACTACTTTGGCTTCTTTCCCCTTTTCTCCCTATCTTCTAGTCACCCAGGGCCCCTCGAAGCTTGCCTCCCCATGGCTTGGCCTTCGAAGGAACCCGTCTAAGGGGTGAACAATTGCAGCCTTCTATGGCGAACATCTGTCCCGTTGGAGCTATTGCAAAGTTACAACCCGTGAGTCGCTAGAATCCCTTGAAGGCTGGCCCTCGGGCTTCTATGCTCAAATGTGGGTCACCGGACCACCGTTAGGCCACTCCGAGTTTTGGGGATCATCCCAGAATATTTCGTTTGATGATCCCTCCTTTCCTCTCGCAAGCCTCAGTTCGGGGGAGATGTTGCCCAATTTTTGCAAGGAATATGAGTATTAAGAACAAGGAACAGGCACATAAGGGTGAATGAATGAACACATTTGAACCCCCCCTGAACTATACATAAACTAAACCTCTGAGTGCCTGCAAGAAGACCCTTCGGATAAAACATTCAAACCTTCATCTTGACATGTGAATAAGACATTCAAGCATTCCCACAGAGCCAACGAACAGGAAAGCAGAATGTTTAACCCCCCCTTAACTTATCATGAGCAGAGGCTTCTGAATTCCAAACCTCTGAAAATGAAAACATCTAAACCTTCTTGTGAATCCCTTAACAAGTGAACATGACATTTAAACCCTCTCACTGAATCAACGAACGAGAGAATAAGACATTCAAAATCTTGTCCTTAGCCACATGTTCAATCTGCAAGCTAATAAAAAGAAGAACAAAGTGAAATCCAGCGTGACCTTAACCCGGCACGCCCTAATCCGGCGTGGGGGGGTGCCGCGTCGGTTTCGATCTCCTCTCAAAACCCAATCTCTTGAACTCAGCCTAATTTGGCGCCTAGATACAGCGCCAGTTCAACCCTCCTCTCAAAACCTATTTTGGCGAGTCTGCCTCAAAATCGGCGAGCCCTAGCATTCCCCACTAAACCGGAGTGCCCCTTTGGCAACCCAAAACCGGCTTCCCCCCTTTCATCCCTCCGAAATCGGCGCGCCCCTATCTTTCCCCTAAACCGGTGCGCTTCCTAAAAGAAAATGATCAACCCAATAAAAGAAAATATGTGAAGTGAATAAAGGAAATGAACAACCCGAGTGGGTGAATAAACAATAAGACTTAACAACTAGAATAGCGATAAAAAAAATGCTATAACCACACACATCTCGGGACCCTTGCTCCTCCAGATTGGGCGTGAAGAGAAAAGCGATGATGCCCCACTGAATTGGACATGGATCCCGAGAGCTCCTCTCGACATGGCCATGGTCCGAAACTAGCTCAGGGCCAATAGTTCATTAACTTGACCCGTCTTGACCGAGATCCAATCCCGCATTCTCATTTAACTTGCCGCATCTGCGGTAGACATCTACACGATTTTATCGTTGTCCCTTTCGTCCACTTGAATGCAGACTTCTGTTCGAACAAGAAATGGTCCGCAAGTGACAAACATATATGTATCCGTGAACGTTTACGCCCCGATGCGGGGTTCGCTTAAATGTAGTCTGAGATCTCACTCTCGCTTCATTGTCATGAATTTCAAGCTGTAGGGCCCCTTTTTTCGACGATCAATCACGGGTTTTCACCTCTTCAAGGAGATGTAATTAACGTCGTAGCCTTTACGGTGCGGCGGGTTCTCAGTCCCGACATGACACATTCAATCATCTGACTAGTCAGATCGAGCGCACCATAGGCTTCCTTGAAGCCCGAATAAATCGTCACCTAGGTCACTAGCACGCCCTCGCACTCAATAAATCGAATAAACGAATGAACAAACGAATAAGCAAATAAACAAAAGAAGTGCTCCCGAAAGTGCATCCACAGGGACCTCCCACCAACGTCCCAGCCAACTGCTGCTACCAGAAGATGACTGGAAGCTGCCGTCCCAAGTGCCGCACATTCTTGCTATCCAGCAGATCGGAATAGTACAAATCCGGACCAGCAGCCCGCCTCCGCCCCAAAAGCCCCTCCGTCTTGCTGCCCGTCAACCCAAGATCGGCGCTCTTGGATTACTGTTGTAGCCCTTTACTTCCCTGCATGGTGTGGGCCGTAAATTTAGTGTTGTAATTATTTATATTTACTGTACCGAGAGTTACGCATCTTGGCCAGGAAGTCTTCCCCATGCCCCGAGCGTGGAGGTACATTTTCGCTCCTCTTTTGTCACTTTGCTTATTTTGTATATGTTTGAATGTCGTTGCTTGGGTAAGATAGGAGATCTAGCTCAATCAGATTCAATCACCGCTGTGAGCGAGAGAGCGTGACCCGTCTCGTGACTCGATCCGAGCACGAGTGTGAGTTGACCACCCTTGACTCACTGTCAGTTTCTAAACCATGCAGATCCACGAGTTTCCCTCGCTTGGGACGAATCGTGAGCGTGTGATTCTTGTTGAGGACTTATTCACCTCTCTGGAGCTCTTTGGTGTCGAGTTTCTCGCGTCGTCGTTGGTCGCGTCGTCAATTTAGTCGCGTCGTCGCCTAGAGTCCCAAATTTGCATCAAATTGGTCTCGAGTCTCATATCGTCCCACATCAAATTGGTATTATAGCAAGTTGAGTCTAGGGTAGTCATTAGAGCATGGTTTGAGTCTAGGGTAGTTTTATCCTAAGTGTGAATTTCATCCCTATATCCGATATATTAAAAGGTGTTACTGGAAAGATAGGTTACGCCTATTGGGAAGGTAGCATCCTTGCATGAGTTCGATCTTCGGATCATATCTCCGCCACGTACTAGATATTAGTTAAGAATATGTTCTTCATTTCGCATTAGGAGTCTCATTCAATCTGCATGTAGCTCCATCTCATGTCCATCCTGTAGTTTCCCCCAGTTTCCCATGGATTCCCAGTCGCCCAAGCGATATGAATGGTGGCATAGCACCCATGGGCTAGGAAACCAACCCCTCTACTTTAGTAGGCCCGAAGTCTCAAACTTTTATGGGTCCAAAGTCCCGAGCGACTACCAACATTGGGAAGCCGCCATGGATAAATATTTTGAGTGTTACTTAATGTCCGGAGCCATGGAAGTCAGTTTTGCCAAAGAGAGGCTTTTTTCATGAAGCTGCCAAGAAGTGGGAAAGCGTTGAACACATGAGGGATAGTAGGAGGCAAAGGCCAATCGAGTCATGGTGCCAAATGAAGGATGAGCTTAGAAGGATCTACCTGCCTCACCCAATCACCTCCAACCAAGCATGTCATAGTCAGAGACGTAAGGTCCCGCTTGTCGATGAGCCTAGATCCAAGACTAGGCCGAGTGATTATGGGCGAATCCACCATGAAGGCCCTATCCCAAACCACACCCTTGCCAAACTCTTGCAAATATTTTTGGATCGGTTGGATAAGATGTGCTCTCGTATTGGGCCACCGATTCCCCCTAGCCCACCTCTGAGACAGGATGAAGTCCTGCCCGAACCTGAGGCGGTCGTAGCTGGTAGTCTCAACTTGGTGCCATCTTCGGAGTCCCCAGCTCCTTTCCCCATCCGAGGGAGATGTTTTACCATAGCCTTAACCCTTCAAACTTCATACGGAGCCACCCGTGCTTCTAAAGGGTGAGTTAATCATCTAAGAGCCACTACTTAGCTAGCTAAAGAAGGGCTTGGTCCTCAAAACTTTCTGCTATCCATCTGTGGACCCTGCACTAAAAATAGTGCCCGCCAACTCGTTCCACACGGCCTACTAGTCCTTTGACTTTGTTGATACTTTTGAAGACTTATTCATGAAGTTAGATGGGCAGTTGATGTGGGCGTACATGTTGGCCCCAGGCTTCAACCAACCCAATAATTGTAGCTTCATGCACCCTGCATTGGGGTCCATTACCTCCGTATGCACCGTGGGTCATATCACCACAGAGGTTCTTTTGTTTCTCCCGATGCCGACTGAGCCTAACTCCATTCCACTTGTCCCGAGGGAGGAACCATGTCTTCCACATGAGACCACCGTCCCATCTACCACAATGAATGAAGGTGAGCATCTACATCTTCAATAATTCCGAACATGGGACTGTGTAGTGGGGGAAACCATCGCAAGGGGTCACACATTCTTTGATCCCTTCGATCCCTTCCCTAGTGAACCTCTTGACCCACCATATCTACTCCACTTCCTCAAAGAAGTTCACTATCACACCCCTACCCCACTGGCCAGTCATTTTACACATAGCAAGGAGCCCGTTCATTGGGGTAATGAAGAAGGTGACTTTGGCACCCCTGGCCCTCCCAACCCTCTCAAGTCTAATAGGAAGTCATTGCAGGAATGGTTTATATTAGGATCTCTAGGAGTCCCCAATCCTGCCAACATTAGGTTGTGTCGTGTGTATGCTAGTCATACATATGGGTGTCTTGGACCACCATTGCATCATGTATGGGTTTAGGGTCTTGTGTGAGTCTACTTTTCTTTATTTGTACAGTTTGTTAGGAGTCTATACATGCATGTGTCGAGCAAATAGGGAGTTGCATAGTCATCGTCTAACATGCCAACAATGCACGATGCAATGAGTTGCTTGATGCTCAAAGCATCACCGTGAGTTCCCAAAGGATGATTATGTCATGATCAAGGTCAGATCTGAATGGTTTCCCTTTGGAACCGTGAATAAATTTCAAAGCTCGCGGTGCCGGTCCCTTTCGAGTGTAAGGCAAGTCGGGTCTAATGCATACGTTGTAGACTTGCCGGGAAAAATATGAGGTCAGCTCTACCTTCCATGTCTTGGATCTAGTCACTTATAGGGACCCAGTGGTGATTCCCAGTGAGTCTTTGAGCCGTCTCCTTCTCTTGTGAGTGACCCCACCCCGAGAGAGTCCACCTCCAGCCTTGTTACCTCAGCAGTGTGAGCAAATAGAACATATACTGGATAAGCAGGTGATGATTATTAGGAGTGAAGCGTACCAACACTACCTGGTACGGTGGAGAGGACGGCCCATATCTGATGACACATGGATCACCTGAGCAGAGCTACCGAGTATAGATCCAGATCTATAGGAGCGATACATGAGCAACCACACCCCTTACTTGACGGGGTCAAGTTCTTCCCACCCAGGGAGAATTGATGGGGACATCGAAGCAAGGCATCTAACATTTTTAGTTTGTATTTTATCATTAAGTCATTTGGGTTCTCTTGTAAGGCTAATTATAAACCAATGGGCTAGTCATTAGGAATTAATGGGTTTCCGTCATTAAAGAGTCCAATAGGGGGTTTAATCTCATATTGGGCCTCAAGGCCACTTCGGCCCAATTGGGTCACCCTCTCTGTCATTGGGCTTCCTAGCTTCTAGGGCCCATATGGGCTGGTCTATGGTCCATGGTGGACTTGGAGCAAGGTGAGAAGTCCAAGTAGGACTCTTAAGGGGGCGCCCCCCTTCTTTCCCCTTTTTGTATTTTTGTTATTATTTTGACCATGGGAGAAGAAATGGGAATTTGCCATCCCCTAAGTGACCCTCCCTAACCCTAGATCTGAGGGTACTAATGGTCATTTAGTTAGGGTTTACCTTTCATATAAAATATCTTATAAACACATTTTTTATAGAATTAATACAAGAAAATTCGAGATTTTGTTCAAGGAGCCAAGGGTGCCCCCCCTCTCTCCTCTCTCCCTCCCCCTTGCAACTGCGACGGTTGCAGATCTAGGGTGCGACGCCCTATTTGTGGGAGCGATTCCCACCTATATCACCTTTGCTAGGTGTGACTCTCAGCCACCGCCGCCGCCATCCGTGCCGCCGTCGAGCCGCCACAACCCCATCTTCACCTTACTGTCTTGAATTTCGAGATCCAGGATAGAACCTCAACAAAAAGGTTGGTACGCCAAATCCAGCCATCTGATGATCATAAAATTTTGATAGCTCATTTCCCACGTTTTTCCCTCTTCCCAATTTAAATTTCACATCGATCTGCCACCGTTTGCCTCTCTTCCCAAGTATTTCTTTCCACCTATGAAATCTGTCCGTCTGCAGATCTGCGAGATAGAACCCTGCACAATCAATTTTCACACCCCCTAAAGCACCTCAATTGATCATCAAAAATTTTGTGCACGTCCCCCACATCCCCTTTTTTCACCCATATTAATCCCATCACCCAGATCCATCATTTCCCCTTCGGTCAAACCCCATAATCAGGCAGATCACAATCTATCCTCTAATCCGAGCCAAAACTAGCACAGGTGTGCAGAGTTTCTCATGGTAAATCCGACTGCTGGATGGTTGTAAATTTCACATATAATGTATCTCTTTAAGTCTAATTTGCAACGGCGGTGGTTTCGCTCCGATCCATCTTCGGATCTGAGCACAGAAAGCATTTTCGCTGGGTCATGCAGATCTACCCAGTCTCAGGACTGTGGGACAGATCTGAAGTTCAAAAATCCCATCGGTCCTTCGGCCGTGATCCTGCCGCCGCCGACCTCAGGGATCAAAGAGGGACCTCCCACCAATGTCCCAACCAACTGCCGCTGCCAGAAGATGACTGAAAGCCGCTGTCCCAAGTGTCGCATGTGCTTACTGTCCAGCAGATCGGAATAGTTCAAATCCGGACCAGTAGCCCACCTACGCCCCGAAAGCCCCTCCAACTTGCTGCCCGTCAACCCAAGATCAACGTTCCTAGATTACTGTTGTAGCCCTTTACCACCATGCGTGGTGTGGGCCATAAATTCTGTGTTGTAATTATTTATATTTACTGTACCAGAAGTTACGCATCTTGGCAGGGAAGTCTTCCCTACGCCCCGAGCGTGGAGTTACATTTTCGCTCCTCTTTTGTCGCTTTGTATATTTCGTATATGGTTGAAGGCCGTTGCTTGCATGAGATAGCAGATCTAGCTCAATCAAATTCAATCACCACTGCGAGCGAGAGAGCGTGACCCGTCCCGTGACTCGATCCGAGCACGAGTGTGAGCTGACCACCCTTGACTCATTGCCGATTTCTCAACCGCGTAGATCCACGTGTTTCCCTCGCTTGAGACAAATCGTGAGCATGTGCTTCTTGTTGAGGACTTATTCACCTCTCTGGAGCTCTTTGGTGTCGAGTTTCTCACGCCGTTGCTAGTCGCGTCGTCAATTTAGTCGCGTCGTCGCCTAGAGTCCTAGATTTGCATCAAATTGGTCTCGAGTCTCATATCATTTTGCATCACAGTTGCTTAATTCATGTTTTAGCATCATTCCATTTTTTTGTGTTAAGTCCACAATTTTGAGAAATTTGGGCAACACCTCCCCCGGACATGGGTTTTGGGGGTGAAAAATAGGAGCACATCCAACAGGAAATCCTGGGATGGCCCATAAATCAGAGCAAGTTAAGACTGACGGCTCTATATCCCAAAATTGGGTAGAGAGGATGCCTCGAGGTCTAGCATACTAGAGCATCTCTTCTGGCCCAGGGATGATTTGGTTTCCAACCACATCGTGCATTTTTTGCAGTTGATTATTGATGGCTCTGAGGCCAATAATATCCGACCCTCCGATAAAACATCCACCAGAGATCATGCTATAAGGCAGCAAACCCCTGGGGATTGAGAGTGGTAAATAAAATAGAAATTCAAATGGTGTGAAAACACAATGTATCCCTTCCCCATTGCGGGTCCTAAATTTAATCGGTGGCAAGCCAAATAAAAGATCCTATTACCCCGATGCATGAGAGTACAAGCCATGCTATGAGACTAGTAAGGCATGTATTCAAGCAGGGGTTGAAGGCTATAGCAGACAGTGTCGAGCGATGGATAAAACATGAAATCTGAAGAAGCAAACTCTAGTGGGCATTTAAGAAAACATCATTATGCTAGTGTGCAATTGGCATACCGACCAGAGGTGATGAATAGCATCATGTCGATGGGCTGAGGCCGGACAAATGGACAATCATAGGAAAGGCAGTTTTAAGCATATTTGTGGCTGAACCACAGTCCCTATGGATAACTCTTAAGGCAAAAAGCCACAAGACACATATACAGAACCTGCAAAAAGCATACAGCTCGGGTTCATAAAAGGAACATTGCCAAAGACAATGCAATCCAGACCTGCCTAAAGCAGTGGGGAAGGGACTTGCAGATTTAATATCACCCATGGAGGGCTTGAGTCTGCCATGAGGGACAGAAGGAGGCGTTGAGGACGCACCTAAAACCAACAGGTCAGAGGGGATAGAACCCAAATCCAATTCATTACAGTTGGATAGGTTGGGCCTATACCTCCTCCGTAGTACAGCACTCTCCTCCGGGCAATGAAACGAAGACAGAGAGAAGAAAATAGAATGGCAAGCACCATAGCGAACTGGGGACTGGGATTTGAAGAATATTCTGACATGATGAACCGAGAGCATTCAAACATTTCTTTCATTCATTTAATCACATAGGAGAGCTACATCATCCCAAGACTGTACATCTGAGGAAGAAGAGAACCGGGAAAATGAAAGTAACCAGCGCACATAGCAGAGAAAGAAAAGAAAAATGAAGGGGGAGGGTAGAGCATTGACTCCTCTCCCTCCCCATGAGCACACCTCTCTCTCTTCTCTCCCTCTCTTTCTCTTCACGCATAGGGGTAGTTGATGTGACACGACCTCGGACCTAATGCAAGCAAGCACAATCGCATTCAAAACGGGCCAAATTGGGCCACCGCTCTATCGTCACTCACCCAAGCCCGGGGTGACTTGGCAATGCCAAGGGGAGGATGTGGGGTTGGGCCCTTGCTGGTAGAGGGCCAGCAAGGCCAAGACTTGATTCCCAAAGGGTGGGGATGCCCAAATCAAGGGGGCCGACAAAGTGCCAAAGGCACCGGTTGCAATATTCCCACGGTGATCACTCAAGTTTATGGGGCTTGAGGATCGGGCTCTCACTCGCATAACCAGCGGAATTAGAACTAATATTGAAAGACAAGCACTAAGTGGAGTAAAGGTTTGAGCACTTACTCGACCGGATTGAAGAAACCGGTCCCGGTCGGAGACGAGGGCGAGCGGGGAGGCGAGTGGATCCCCACACGCCGCGGCGGTGTCGCTTGACCTGCCCAAACAAGTTACAACACTACACCTCACGTAGGAGGGGGATCATGGGGTGGGGGTTAATAGAAATTACAATCAATACTACCTCCACACAGGGAGGGACCTTCAGCCGGTCAAGCGGGGTGGGGAAACTAAAGCAAAGAACGAGGAATAACGGTGGACACCGAATCTGCTTGCTGTCTACGAGCCAGGACAGAGAGTCGGTGTTGCTACTGTAGATCTTGATCAAGAATTTTGTTGACGACGAAAGTAGAGGGAAAACCTTCGTAGCTGGAAGGGGAATGCCTCAGAATTTTCTTAATTTCTTCTGGAGTCGCTGCTGGTCGGGGCAGGAGCTTGAACAGGGCCTCTGTTTCTTGGACTAGCAGGGGCAGGTCACCAATAGTAGGATGCAGAGGCTGTCCTGGCCGCTCCCAAACTCCAAATTTGATGCCGTCAGTGCCGTTAGAACCGTGGGTGAGTTCTCTTTGCAACAAAACAAACGGGGACACCATAAGAGGTCGGAGACAATCTTTGGAACCAGAAGAGTGAGGAGGGGTCAGTGCAGACTATAGAAGGCAGAACCGTACGTTCGGGGGAGAAAATTGGTAACTTCTGCTCCCGGATGCTGAATAAACTTCCGCTTCTTGAATCTGAAACTAGACAGGCCAAAGAGGAACTTTGAAGAAGAACTTGAAGACTGATTCCTTCAGGGTCCATCGTGGCAGAGCTTCTAAGCTGGTTCAGGTCCTTAGCCGAGGTAGAATCACACAGCTGTGGAAGAATGGACCTCCAGGATGGCTCGGAGATCGGAAGAAGACGAAACCACTTCGGTTGCCAAGGCGACTGGCAGACGCTTCCGATGATGGCTCTTGGGTCATCAAACTCATCCGGAGGTGATCGTGGTGGCCGCTGCAAGCTGCTGCTCTGCTGTAGATCTTCAGTTGAGAGCTGTAGGTTGATGATGATGGGGGGGAATGGGGTATATGGGAGGGGAAATGGGGGTGGATGAGTGTGGGGAAAGCCCGGGCTGTGAGGGGGTCTAGGAGGGGGTGTTCTAAGGTGGGGGAAGGGAAGAATGGGGTCTGGAAGGGGGTCTAACAGGTGGTGGGAGGAGGAGCTACGAATTTGGAAAGGTGGGTGAGAGGAGAAGGTGAGGGGGGGCACAAGTGGGTGGAGGGAAGGGTGGATTTAAAATTCAAATATGCTTTGGAAGTTGTGGGGTTGTGTGGGGAAGGGGTTGATTGTGTTGGAATGGGGAAAGTGGTGTTGGAATGTGGAGGATGGTGTTAGAATGGTGAGGGATCTCCTTGGGACTAGGGGGTGGAGTAATGGAGGCCATGGGAAAGTGGAGGGCTTTAATGATGGTAGGTGGGGGTTGAGGTGGTTGGGAAAGGAGGAGAGAAAAGAAAATTTGAAAATGGGTGTTGAAGAGAGAGAAAGTGGAGTGAAAAAGAGGGATTAGGAGAGGGAAGGGTGGGGAATCTCTCCCCTAGGGTTTCTCACCCAAAAAATGTTAGAATCACTCCACTAAACTAAGCTTTGGATACTCAAATGGCATTTTTCATTGATTCATTCATTAAGTTGAAATGGGGGGAATATGGTCCTATATATAGGAAACCCACATTTCTACAAAAGTCCCTTACAAAAGACTCAATAACAAATAACCGAAGGGGTAGGGGGGGCTCATGGGCCAAGCCCGAAGAATTAGGCCCAATAGCACATTACACAATCTAATGACACTCAAACTTAGGAAAATAAATGCAAGACCTAGGAACATGACTCAAATAAAAGGGAAAATACATCAAATGACTCAAATAAAATTACATAGGACTCAAAATTAAATGACTAAACCATGCCGGATGCAACCGGGGTGAGGAGACGAACGGTAAACGTGGGCATGGGAGGTGATGTCCCCATCATACTCCCGGGGTGCGGAGAACTCGACTCTATCGAGTAAGTGTCCTTCCCTCCTTGGAGGGTGTAGAAGTGGTACCGCCCTCAAGTCTCCCGAACGAGACCGATCCATCCACCTGCCGAGATAGCGCTCATATACCTTGCTCCGAGTGGTAGTGACTTGTTCATCCAATATTTGTTCAATTTGTTCACGCTGGGCTCTCTTGGCTGGTGGTTTATCATCATGGGTGGGTGCTCTCTCAAGGGAAGAAGTAGACTCAATCTCCTCACTAGGTACCACCGTGGGTCCCTTATATGGCACTAGGTCGGCAACATTGAATGTGAGACTTATTCCATACTCCTCATGGAGATCTAACTCGTTGGCATTTGCACCTATGCGCCTCAAGACCTGGAAGGGACCAGCCCCACGTGGCCTCAGTTTAGAGTTGGCGCCCGGGGAGAGCCTCTCCATCCTTACCATCACAAGGTCACCCACTTGGAATTCTTGGTGATGCCGATGAGAGTCGGCCAGCCTTTTATAAGCCTCATTCTTTTTGTTGATGTGCTTGCAAAGGTTTTCATGCAATTTTGTGAATGCTATCCTTTTTATGGGTGGACCTGGACAACCATAGATGGACCTATCCTGCCATGATGCCAGATGGACCATGATGAACCTTGGTGGGCCGATGCAACCATTTGTGGACTTATCATGCAATATTGTCATGTAGACTTTGGTGGGCCTAGGTGGGCCGGGGCAACCGTATGTGAACCTATCATGTAAAGTGGTGATGAATGTGGGGGGGCCCGGACATCCGTAGATGCTTTTGACATGCTTAAGATCCATGATGAATGAAGGAGGACCATGACATCCGAATGTGGCCCACTCATGCTTTCTACTTGACATGTGAGTGATATGAATGAATGGACCCAACATAGTGTTCATGCCAAGGGGTGTGGAAAGCCTAGACACATGCATGCTTTTCCCAAAAGTGACTTCCATGTGTATAGGTGTGGGACAACCTTTGAACTCCCATTGGAAAGGATCGAATGGATCTAAGAAGGTGGTCATCATGGGGTGGGGCACCACCTTATTCCCTAGGGATATATGGTCCATGGTTATGGCTCCCAAGGTGCAGCCCGGGTCATGGATGAGGTGGGTTTGGGCCAATATGGTGGGTGAGGGTAGGCAAGGGTGGGTGGTTGGTAAGATGGTTGGGTCATATGAGTTCCTTGACTCCCATTGGAAGGGATCATATGGATCATAAAATAGGTCACTTAGGGGGAGGAACTCCATGTCCTCAAGATCCTTAAAAGGTGCTAAGTCCTCCTTCCCTATGACAGTTGGGCCAATGTTCTTGACAAGTGGGTCGGCCATGAGTGGAGGGCTTGGCTTTCTACCCGAGATAAGAAGCTCTAAATCGAGGAGAAGGTTGGGCTCATTCGGTGTAGGGAGGAATAGAAGGAGGTCGCTAGTGTAGCAACCATTGGTGCAAATCGAGGTGATAGACCCTATGCATAGGTGTAGGAGGCTAAGGCTCCTAGGTTGTTCGGCCATAGGGGTCAACATGCTAGTGAACTCAATTTGCCATGCTAAGCCCCTAAGAAAATCCTCTAAGGTCTCCACTTGATAGGATGCTTGGATTGTGGTGTGATAGGAGAAGATGGGTACTAGGGGAGAATTTTGTTCTATGGGAGGGCAAACATGGGTCGAGGTCTCTCTAATTAGGCTCTCCCTTAGCCACCTAACAAGGGACTCTTCTAAGATGATTTCAGCCTTATCTAGAGGGGGTGGTGTAGGGTGAAGATCCTTGTGCGAGGCTTCCTCTTCAATTGGGACATGGGAGCTCTTTATGGAGGGGATAGGTTCCCGAGGGATATTTGTCTTCATGTGGCAAAGCGGGTGGACTACTTCTTCCAAAACTAATGGAGTGGGAAGATTCTTTGATGGTGGGGTGATGATGGCCGGAGTATGGTGCACCCGTGGTGGTGAACAAGGGTGGGATTCCCGCAGGTGGGAGAATAAAAGGTTGTTGAATTTAAAGGTTCCCGAAAGGTGTGGCGGATGCACTAGGCAAGTCCGACGTGTTGGGTCGATGTCGGCATTTCTTTCATCTAACCATTTCTTACCTAGGATTATACATGGACCCGCCAATATTCCCTTTTGACACCAAGCCCCATCCAAGTACTTAGTCTTCCCGAACCATTTATGGAATTCAACGAAGACTAGGTCTCCGTTGTGCACAATTTGTCCAGTCGTAGAGAGGGTGGCTACAATTTCGGGGGATACCCAATTATCTTCTTCCATGTCGATGAAGTTAATTTCTGTGGGGCTCCCATTAGGTAGGTATGCTTGGGATATGATGGGAATTGGGGCCTTTTGGTCTGTAGACTCAATGACAATGGGAGGTGGATAATGCATAGAACGATCCGATGAGAACTCTAATGCAAGCATGCCCATGGACTTGACTTGTGAGAAGAAATCAAAGACTTGCTCTGATACCACTTGATGTGACACGACCTCGGACCTAATGCAAGCAAGCACAATCGCATTCAAAACGGGCCAAATTGGGCCACCGCTCTATCGTCACTCACCCAAGCCCGGGGTGACTTGGCAATGCCAAGGGGAGGATGTGGGGTTGGGCCCTTGCTGGTAGAGGGCCAGCAAGGCCAAGACTTAATTCCCAAAGGGTGGGGATGCCTAAATCAAGGGGGCCGACAAAGTGCCAAAGGCACCGGTTGCAATATTCCCACGATGATCACTCAAGTTTATGGGGCTTAAGGATCGGGCTCTCACTCGCATAACCAGCGGAATTAGAACTAATATTGAAAGACAAGCACTAAGTGGAGTGAATGTTTGAGCACTTACTCGACCGGATTGAAGAAACCGGTCCCGGTCGGAGACGAGGGCGAGCGGGGAGGTGAGTGGATCCCCACACGCCGCGGCGGTGTCGCTTGACCTGCCCAAACAAGTTACAACACTACACCTCACGTAGGAGGGGGATCTTGGGGTGGGGGTTAATAGAAATTACAATCAATACTACCTCCACACAGGGAGGGACCTTCAGCCGGTCAAGCGGGGTGGGGAAACTAAAGCAAAGAACGAGGAATAACGGTGGACACCGAATCTGCTTGCTATCTGCGAGCCATGACAAGGAGTCGGTGTTGCTACTGTAGATCTTGATCAAGAATTTTGTTGACGACGAAAGCAGAGGGAAAACCTTCGTAGCTGGAAGGGGAATGCCTCAGAATTTTCTTAATTTCTTCTGGAGTCGCTGCTGGTCGGGGCAGGAGCTTGAACAGGGCCTCTATTTCTCGGACTAGCAGGGGCAGGTCACCAACAGTAGGATGCAGAGACTGTCCTGGCCGCTCCCGAAATCCAAATTTGATGCCGTCAGTGCCGTTAGAACCGTGGGTGAGTTCTATTTGCAGAAAAAGAAACGAGGACAGCAGAAGAGGTCGGAGACAATCTTTGGAACCAGAAGAGTGAGGAGGGGTCGGTGCAGACTGTAGAAGGCAGAACCGCGCGTTCGGGGGAGAAAATTGGTAACTTCTGCTCCCGGATGCTGAATAAACTTCCACTTCTTGAATCCGAAACTAGACAGGCCAAAGAGGAACTTTGAAGAAGAACTTGAAGACTGATTCCTTCAGGGTCCGTCGCGGCAGAGCTTCTAAACTGGTTCAGGTCCTTAGCCGAGGCAGAACCGCGCAGTTGTGGAAGAATGGACCTCCAGGATGGCTCGGAGATCGGAAGAAGACGAAACAACTTCGGTTGCCAAGGTGACTGGCAGACGCTTCCGACGATGGCTCTTGGGTCTTCAAACACGTCCGGAGGTGATCGTGGTGGCCGCTGCAAGCTGCTGCTCTGCTGTAGATCTTCAGTTGAGAGCTGTAGGTTGATGATGATGGGGGGAATGGGGTATATGGGAGGGGGAATGGGGGTGGATGAGTGTGGGGAAAGCCCGGGCTGTGAGGGGGTCTAGGAGGGGGTGTTCTAAGGTGGGGGAAGGGAAGAATAGGGTCTGGAAGGGGGTCTAACAGGTGGTGGGAGGAGGAGCTACGAATTTGGAAGGTGGGTGAGAGGAGAAGGTGAGGGGGGGCACAAGTGAGTGGAGGGAAGGGTGGATTTCAAATTCAAATATGCTTTGGAAGTTGTGGGGTTGCGTGGGGAAGGGGTTGATTGTGTTGGAATGGGGAAAGTAGTGTTGGAATGTGGAGGATGGTGTTAGAATGGTGAGGGATCTCCTTGGGACTAGGGGGTGGAGTAATGGAGGCCATGGGGAAGTGGAGGGCTTTAATGATGGTAGGTGGGGGTTGAGGTGGTTGGGAAAGGAGGAGAGAGAAGAAAATTCGAAATTGGGTGTTGAGGAGAGAGAAAGTGGAGTGAAAAAGAGGGATTAGGAGAGGGAAGGGTGGGGAATCTCTCCCCTAGGGTTTCTCACCCAAAAAATGTTGGAATCACTCCACTAAACTAAGCTTTGGATACTCAAATGGCATTTTTTATTGATTCATTCATTAAGTTGAAATGGGGGGAATGTGGTCCTATATATAGGAAACCCACATTTCTACAAAAGTCCCTTACAAAAGACTCAATAACAAATAACCGAAGGGGTAGGGGGGGCTCATGGGCCAAGCCCGAAGAATTGGGCCCAATAGCACATTACACAATCTAATGACACTCAAACTTAGGAAAAGAAATGCAAGACCTAGGAACATGACTCAAATAAAAGGAAAAATACATCAAATGACTCAAATAAAATTACATAGGACTCAAAATTAAATGACTAAACCATGCCGGATGCAACCGGGGTGAGGAGACGAACGGTAAACGTGGGCATGGGAGGTGATGTCCCCATCAGTAGTGATAAGTGTGCATTTTAGGAGTTAATTTATAATATACACACTTTTTATGAGCCTTAATATTAATAAATATACACTTATCACAATAAATTCCAATCTAGATCAAAATTTTTAGTTTGATAGAATTAAGTTATTTTAATAAATAAATTTACTTATTTTGCAGGTACGAAGAGGACGATGGCAAGAAAGATAAGTTTACACAATAAATGGGCCAAAGTCCATTACAAAAATAAATATATATATATATAAAATGGGCCAAAGGCCCATGGTCGCCCAAGCTTGGTTAAAAGAAAGAAAAAATAATAATAATATAAATAATAAGAAAATAACAGGTTTACAATATATAGATATATATATAATCATATGTAACATATATATATATATATATATATATATATATATATATATATATATATATATATATATATATATATGTTACATATCCTACGCAGGCGGAGGCTTCGTCGGCAGCAGGCGCAGGAGGCACACGGATGCGGCCAAGCCGCTTGGCCAACCGCACGGGCGACGATGCAGCCGAGGGTGCGAACGAGGGTTGGTCGAGTGGCATGCGGGCGCGAGCAGGCATGGCAGGGAGGCTTCAACGCTGGCGGAAGTGAAAGGCGAGCCTCGACGTGGTAGCAGCCGGTTCACACGTCGCATAGGAGATGAGGTGATGGTGGGCGAATGCTAGGAGGCCAGTAGCGCTGTCAACAGGCGGACGACGCCAGCGGCTGCAGGCGGACGCGTGGCCAGGTGAAGGTCAGCTTTGGCAGTGGCTGGTCTCCAACGGCAGGTGGCTTCTTCAGGCGAGCGAGCTCCTTCACATGGGCATCAACGAATGCGGCATCCTTTCACGCATGCAGCAGAGCCCCCACATGCCAACCATCTCTTCAATTCTCCCCATCCATGGCAGCCAAGCGGCCGGTTCTTCAAAGCAAGCGGCTGGCCTCATCTTTGAAGGTAGAAATTCCTCAAACGCGACAGTAGGTGGCCGCACAAGTAGAAAATGAGTGTAAGGAGGTTGAAGATGTCGGCTAGCAGGCAGCCGACGAGAGAGAAAGAGAGAGAAAGAAAGAGAAAGAAAGAAAAAGGAAAAAAATATAGAAAAATAAATTTGTGTGTAACACATGGTGGCCACCCTTTTCAAGTCAAATATGACATCTCAAGGTGTTCACATAGCAAAGAGGTTAAGTTTTAGCCATATAAAATGGGTTCCTATTGTGATGTTTGAGGGAGTTTTTTTTTTGGGCGTTTGGAGTGTTACGTAGGGGAGAGTTTGTTTGAGAGTTTTTGATGGATACTTTCTGTTTTGATTGTTGTTGTTAATATTTTTGAGATCTTAACTACCTTAGACCCTTTCTTACAAGTTTTTCTGTTCTTAGTTTCAATTTCTTGTCTTCTACAAAGTTCTTTATTTTCAGGTGTTCCATATTTTCTTATTCTTCCTCTTCCTCTAATTCTCTACTCTTTTCAAGTGATAATCAATTTTTCAAGTTACTATCCTGTGATTTTACTATTCATCTGAGGTTCTACCTTCTGTTCTTCCTCCATTTTCATGCCCTTCTGCTCTTCTTTTCCATCTACACTCTTCATGAAAGTTCTTCATCTTTCGTAGATATATATTTTCTTCTTCTACCACTTTCTCTAATTCTTTCATGAAAGTTCTTCATCTTTCGTAGATATATATTTTTTTCTTCTACCACTTCCTCTAATTCCTCTTCATTTTTAGGTTATTTTCATTTTTCTGTAGTTCAATTTTTTGGCATTTTGATGTTCATCTGTACATCACATCTCTTTTCTTCCCCCGTTTTCACCACCTTCTGATCTTTTTCTCTCTCTTCATTCCTCATGAAACTTCTTCCTCTTCCTCTGATCTTCAACTCTCGTTTCTTTCACTTCTTCTAACTCGTCTCAGATTTAAAGTTATTTTTCTTCTTAACTCTCTCCATTTTTAGTTTAGTTTTCCCCATATTTTTCATCCATCTACCTCCCTCTCTCCATATTCTTCACATATCCCTAAGGCGGATCTTCTTCCTCTGGTGCTCTAAAAGCAGCGTCTACTTCCAAAGTGGGGCGATCTTCTTCCAAGGCTCGGCACGGAGACGGCGGCGCTATTCTTCATCATCTCGGCTTCATTTCTTCCTCTTCTTTCATTAGTTTACTTCAAGTTGAATTTTTAGTTTTCATAAATGTTGTACTGGCACGCCCCGAGCCTTTATTTACAGCGGAATACTTGCTCGGGGAGCGTAAACAGCCGGCATGGTAAGCCTCTTGCAAGCAAGAATCAATCAGAGCGCGAGATAATCACACAAGTAAATGCAATTGCACATGATTTAATAAACTTCAACTTCATATCATAATGCTCAATATTCAAAGATACAATCACTAATTTGATTTTCATTCTACTAGACTCAAGAAATAGGAAAATTACATTGACTCAATCTAGACATTATAGACTTCCTAAGTCTTCACTCATCTTTAATCGCTCTCGGATCCGCTACTTGAATAATCCGAATCCGAACCCGACTCACTTTCATTTCCTGAAAAAGATTGGAAATAGGTAATGAGCACACTTGCCCAGTAGGTACCTTCGCATCAACATGAAGGCACTATTAAAGTGATTATCATTTTTACTCTAAATAAATAAGGTAAAATCATGCAATGCGATGATCATGCGATTAAATCAAAGTAACAAGACTATCATATAAGATAGAATGAGAACAAGAATGAACTAGTAAGAATAGGACAAGAACATGATATTGGCCTTTCATGATCAAGAATATATCGAGAATGTACTAGCAAGCCACATATTCCTCACTTTAGCATCTTATGCTTATGAGCAAGTGCTTCGTGAATTTCTGTGGAATATCATGCAAGAATGTCATGTTGTGCCGTGGATCTTCACTTATTTATAGAAATAGTACTCCCAGCGTAATGGGACGCCAGTAGCATCATACCCCATGTTTTATAAAATAGTATGTTTCCGACAATCAACCGAGGGGACTAGCATAGAGCCCTTGAACACAATCAGTGCTCGATCGCATCTTCAGTTATAAATTAAGCTACTTCCACGCAGTATAACAGTAAAGTATGGCCAAGAATATAGCACTTCCAACAATTTCATGATAACTAAAATCAATGAATAAATACTTCAACATAAGAATGTAGGAGTCAAGAAATAGACTTTAAACAATGTCATGCTCATAGAAATAAATCGACAGCATAACGGTATTTTCCTTAACTTCCATTTCATTTAGATCAATTTAAGCAATATGACATGTTCTAGATCATCAAGGTTTGTCTAGAATCATTGGAATATCAACCCTTGGTCAAACCTTGGGTTAACATAAACAAGCTATGTAACGGTCGTTAACTGGGCCGTTACACTATTTAACGCGCCACTAATGGGCCGTTAAAATGATCAGAGTCTAGAAAGATAAAAATAGACTCAGAGGAATGTGACGGTCTGGCACTGGGCCGTTACGTGAGCCTGACGGTCCAGTTCAAGACCGTTACATTTCAAGAATTAGAAACCAGGATAGTGCATTTCTAATTATTGGGCTTTAATGGTACAACCAACTCGGCGTCCTAGTGGGAATCCCAAGCTCGTGGAGAATTACGGAGGCCTTGAAACAATGATTTCCTAGTCCATTGGAAGGAATATCCAATAGAGAGGTCCTCATGTCCAAGATTGTGTTCCTATAGTGCAAAGTGTGAACTAATGACAACATACCGGAATATGTGCCATGTACTTATGGAATTGACTCTATTGACAGAGAGATATGTATACTCAAATTTGAAAATCATGCTGAAAACACCGTCAATACATTATTAAAAAGTCATTCTTTATAATACAAAACTATATAATTTGGCTTCAAAAATTAACATAACTCAATAAAAGTGAGACCACAAAACATGCAATACCTATCATGAATGATCAAATAACCTTAAAATCACATGATCAGGTTAAAACTTAGGTAACTAGGCTTTCACAATAATAATATTGGCAGGTTATATTCTGTCTTGGGGTTGACAAAGCACAGAGTATAACGGTCTGGAGATGGGGCGTCACTGTGATTGTGACGGTCAGGACCCAGCCGTTACATGAATGTAACGCGTCTGTCCAAGCGCGTTATAATTAACCATGAAACCCAAATCCAATCATAGAGTATAACGGTCTGTCGTGGGGCCGTTATATGGACGTGACGGTCCTTCTGTGATGCGTTACAGTCTCTGCTAACAGGAAACAACTATAGAAGCTAAGAGATCAACTCACATCATGTCTTTTATCAAAACATCATGAGTTTCTAGATATGTTAACATAGTAAAGGTTGTCTATATGCATGGGTATTGGTGAATAGATGGAATAGTCAAGTCTTTAATCTTTAGTTAGGGCTAAGGGAAACATGATATGCATAGAACCAATAAAATATGAAATTGATGATCTAGCATGCATGAAATCCAATCAAAACAGAGGCTCTTAGTCCTATCAAGTTGTTTTTGCCGTTCATGAGAAAACCTACCTCTTACTTAGATTGCAGTTCCTGAATTTGGTAGAGAACCTTGCCCTAGATCTCCTCCTTCTCTTGTGACTTTTACAGCAACTTCCTTGGGCTCTAACTCCACGACCTCTTGACCTAAAGATGTGAAATTTGGAGGGGAGTTACTCTAAAGTATTGTGAACAAATTATTCTAAAGAACTTACCTGAGATAATGACTCCTTACCTTGCTTCCTTACGCCCAAAAAGTAAGGGTCGCACAGTTCAGAACTATGCCCTATTTATAGAGTTTAGACTAGGTTTTGAGGATTAGATCGAGTTTAGAGTCCTTGTTTCATCAAATCCTAATCCCTAAGAGTCCTTAGAGTCTTTACAATCCTTCCCAAGTCGATCCCTAGTGGATAGGAACATGAAGTTCCAAACTTTTCATGAGTTCCTTTGCTTACGGAACTAACAGGTTTGTAACGGACTAGGACCTACGCATTAGGGTTATGTGGCGGTCTCGCGATAGACCGTTACATTACTCGTTCCTAGAGTTCAAAGGAAATCAAACTCTTTTAGTTTTCTGGTTCATAATGTAACGGTCGAGACACCGTGCGTTACACGTCTGTGACGGTCAGGCTATAGACCGTTATATTTGTCGTGGATAGAGTTCAAACAATTTAAAACTCTTTTTATAATTATCCATTAACTTATCTTATATATTCTACTATTTATCCTTAATATCCGTGGATAGACTTAATTACCTTCTAGAATGTGGGCCAAACTTAATGGGCCAGAGTTAAAACCTTTTGGACTTTAATTAAGTGGGTTGGGTTAATTGATTAACACCACTTGGCCTCATAATGACTTATTAATTTTAAATAAACCATTTATAAATTTATTTAGGCCTTTATAAATTCTTGAAAATTATTTAAAATTTTTGGGGCACTTCATGTACTCTTCATTAGAAATAAAAATTGAGTTTGTGCTATTGATCTTTAATTTCTCTTTCTATCCCTTTCCAAATTCTATTCTCAACCCTCTCATATTCTCTAGTTAGATTTATTTTTAGTCTTAAGTTCATGCAATTTATTTCCCATTAGTTTAAACTCACTCAAAAGTTCAATTTTTAAAACATAAGAATTTTTCCAACTTGTTTAAAAGAAACATTTCCTCCCTGTGAGATCGACCCGTTCTTATCACTCCACTTAGATTTTATATCTTTTTAGTGAGTGAGTTCGATTATTTTTGAAATTGTGGCACGGCTTTTAAACGATGAATTTTGTGCTCATCAATTTTTGGCGTCGTTGCTGGGGTGAAAAAATAATTTTTTATAGTTAGATATTCTTGTGTTTGATGTGTATATTTATATATTAATTTTTTTATTTTTTATTTTGTAGGAAAAAGAAAAAGAAATCATAAAATTGAAGAGAAAGAGGAAATTCGGACCTGGATAGTCATTCGAAATAATCTGTTACAAAAGCCAGGAAGTGTCGCTGAAAACCTGTATCTGTCACTAAAGGGTGCAGGAATTTTAGAATTTTAAAAATCCTGAAAAATCAAGTGTCGCTAAAGGTCAGTAAACATAGGTACAGTTCTGTTTTTCCAATTTTTAAAAAATCTCAAAAAAATTTGGAAAATTCCTGAACATTCCAAAAAAAATCAAAAATCCAGAAAACTTCAGAAACATAATTTTAGGCCTTATTTTTATGTAGATTTGCATGCTATTTGGTATTTTTAGTTCATAATTTTTTTATTCATCTCTTCTTCAAAAATAAAAAATAAAAAATCCTGAAAATAAAGAAATCAGAAAACAAATATCAGCAATAGAATTATCATGGCATCATACTTTCATATTTCTTGCTTGTATTGCTGCATATAGTTTAGTCATTCTTCTTTGTAGTTGCATCATTTGAAAAAAAAATCTTAATCATTCTCTTCTTCTCTATTTCCTTTTTTAAAGTGAAACATATGCACACCTCTCTTGGAATTGGAAGGACCCTCCATTGAGCACTCCGTCTCTTTGGACTGGAATTTCTTTTTTCAAGACCTCCATAAGTCTCCGCACCCGTGGATTTCTTCACGAAAGTCGGGTAGGTTGTACCAAGAAGCACCCCAGAGTTAGATTACCCTTAAAAGGTTAAAAAGAAGTTTTGGAATTAATTACTATTTTGGAAAATCGATGTCTAGGAAAGTAGTCCAGTGGTAAATGCCTTAAGCGGGATTGTGGTTATTTAATTAGGTTCCTACGAAAGTAGGGAGAGCCTCCCACAACCCTACCTCTTACCTGGCCGGTGAACCAACTTGGTAGTAGGTGTCAATTCCTCTTTTGTTTAAAAAGAAAAAATAATAATCATTTTTGCATATATAATTCATATAGTTGTTATTGCATTTGCATCATTTAAGAAAAATACCAAAAACACACAAACAACTCTCCCTTTGGGCCCATTTTGTATTGCATGCAAGGTAGGAGATCCCTACACCTGCCTTTACTAGGACCCATAGGAGAGATTGAGAGGTTAGTGCATTCTAGAACTCACCAACAACCTAACCTTATGGCGGATCACAACAAAAACTAACAAGTGCAACCAGTCGCTCCCAAGCAAATGAAGGAATATTTCTTGTCCAACCAATACCAACCTTCATTTTATACCCAAGCACACCTCAAAATCAAGCAGTCCAATATGAAATCAAGTCCAACACCATTCAAATGTTGCCATCCTTCTATGGCAATACCAATGAAGATCCCTACAAACATCTGGATGAGTTCCTCCAGATTTGCTTAACTGTGAAAATCTAAAACTTCTTTGATGATGCTCTCAGGCTGACTCTTTTCCCATTCTCTATTAAAGATAAAGTCAAATATTGGATAGGAGCCTTGGGTAGATCAATTGACACTTGGGCAGAAATGTAAAAAGAATTTTTGAAGAAATTCTATCCTATAGGGCGAACCAATACCATGAGGGGAGCGATAACATGATTCACACAAAACCCTAGGGAACAAATCCATGAGGCATGGGATAGGTTGAAAGATTTGTTAAGGAAATGACCCCATCATGGGCTATCAAGATGGCATATTGTCCAAACATTCTATGAAGGATTGGCAGACAATTATAGATAAATGGTGGATGCTTCATGTGGGAGAGCATTTATGAGTAAGAGCGAAGATGAGGCATATGATTTATTTGAAATGCTCAGTGAAAATTCCATTAGTCATGCCTCGCTCTCGTCCTATGAGAGAATGATTAGGCCGGCTAAGAGGGGTGGGCTTTATGAAGTTAAGAGCCAAGGTGGGTGTAAGAACATGATGGATACAAATACCTTGACTCAGAAATTGAACAAAATAGATTTGTTGGCACAGAAGATAGAGAAGGTTGATCTTGTAACTCAGAAGCTAGATCAGTTGTTATCTAGGCATGAACTATCTTCTTCAGCTCCTCAACCTCAACCATTCTCAGCTCCCAATCATGAAGAGATTTGTGCTCTTTGTTCTAGCCCTGATCATATGGTAACTGATTGCCCCATTGCAGCCCAGCTTCCCCCATTCATCCAAGAACAAATCTTCGTTGCTCAAGGTGTCTCTAAGCCTCCTTATGATCCTTATTCCAACACCTACAATCTAGGCTGGAGAAACCACCCAAATTTTTCTTGGAAAAATCAGCAAGGACCATCCATGTCATCTAATCCCTCAAATCAATCTTTTCAAAAACAACCCTTTCAAGCTCCAGTTCAATCTCACCACTATTATCAATCTCCTTTTCAACAAAGTCAGCATAATTTTTCTCAATCCAATGCACCTTTCCCACAGCAAACTCAACCTCCATCACATTATTCTCCAGCCCCGTATCCTCAAAATCAATTCTCTGAGGCCAGTTTCAGCAACCTCCACACCGCTTTCATCAATCCCAATATTAGCCACCTCTTCCTCAGCCCAATTTCGAGGACAGATTCGAGCAACTCCAACAACTTATTCTTTCTCAGAATCAATTCGCTCAGTCTTAGCAACAATCCATGGCCAAGTTGGAGAGTCAAATAGGGCAATTGGCTGCTAGCAATATGAGGAGAGATGTTGGTTAGCTGCCTAGCCAACCAGTGGCTAACCCCAAAAATCAACCGCCGGGCTTCCCTCAGAGAGCTCCTATTCTTCCCCAACCTAATCAACCTCAGCCTTCTCCTCCTATGGGCCCTCAATTCGAGAATGCGAAGGTTATATCTACCCTTAGGAGCAGGAAGATTTTAGATGACCCTTTTCAGGCTAGGGGAGTTGGAAGTAGCTCGGGCCAAGAAGCCCATGTGGAAAGTGATAGTGAGGACGTGGCGCCAGTGATTGTACAAGAGAAAAAGAAGCTGAAGGGTGGAGATAAGAAGCTGGATAAAGGGAAGGCAAAGGTTGATGATGGACCCCAAGAATATGTGCCAAAGCCCCCTTTCCCCGATGCCCTAAAGTCTAAAGCTCACAAGAAAATGCCGGTCCAATAGGAAGAATTAGTGGAATTGTTTAAACATGTGAATATCAATATTTCACTCTTGGACGCAATCACGCATATGTCGACGTATGCGAAGTTTTTGAAAAAACTTTGTACTCCAAAAAGGGAGCCGAAGGCGGTAACTCAAAAGATCCGCTTGTCTAAGGATGTGAGTGATGTTTTGATGAATCATTTACCAAGGAAATTGAAGGACCCCGGAGCCCCGTTAATCTCATGTGATATAGGTGGAGTCACTTTTGATCGAGCATTGCTTGACTTAGGTGCGAGCGTGAATCTTTTGCCCACCTTCATGTACGAGTAATTTGATCTGACAGAGTTAAAGTCGACTTCTATAATCCTTTAATTGGCGGATAGATAGGTGAAAACTCCAAGGGGTCTATTGGAGGATGTTATTATCAAAGTGCATGAATGTTATTTCCCGGTGAATTTTCTCATTCTAGATATGGCCTCGTCCCAGGACTTAAAGCACGCACCTATCACTTTGAGACGTCCGTTTCTAGCTACAACAAAAGCCAATATAAACTGTGCCACGGGAATGATGGATATATCATTTGGAGCAGAGAAGATTTCTTTGAATGTTTTTAAGGCTTCTCAGTACCCAGACCAGGAGGAAGAATGCAATGTTATTGATGTATTTGAGGAGTTAATTGAAGAAAGTCTGGATGATATCGAGGATACCATAGAGGAGGGTAGCTTGCTTCAAGATTCTCCTCTCTCTTGTGCACCCTACTCTAGGGTAGAGCCACCCCCTCCATTGCAAGCTGAACCCGCTCTTCCATCTCTTGAACACCCTCCTGCTTTGGAACCCAAACCTCTTCCAGATTCTTTGAAATATGCTTATTTTGACCCTCATCAAACTTTATCTGTCATAATTGCCTCTAACCTCACTTCCACTCAGGAATCTCAGCTCTTAGATGTCATTAAGGAGCATAGAGAGACGATAGGTTGGTCTATGGTGAACCTAAAAGGGATTAGTCCGGATGTTTGCATGCACTACCTCTATTTAGTGGACAATGCCAAGCCAAGTAGAGAAATGCACCGTCGGCTAAATCCGAACATGAAAGAGGTGGTTAAGCAGGAGGTAGTGAAGTGGTTAGATGTTGGGATCATATATCCCATCTCGGATAGCAAGTGGGTCAGCCCTACACAAGTTGTTCCAAAGAAATCTGGGCTGACCGTGGTTACAAATGAGAAAGGAGAAGAAGTGCCCATGAGATTACAAACAGGGTGGAGAGTTTGCAAAGACTATAGAAAATTGCATTCAATGACAAAAGAAGATCATTTCCCTCTCCCGTTTATGGATCAGATTCTGGAAAAACTGGAAGGACAAGAGTACTTCTACTTTTTGGATGGCTACTCCAAGTACAATCAAGTTGCAATCTACCTGGAAGACCAAGAGAAAATTACATTCACGTGTCCTTATGGCACGTTTGCTTTCAGGAGGATGCCATTTGGGCTTTGCAATGCTCCTGCCACCTTTCAGCGCTGTATGATGGAAATATATTCTGAAATGGTGGGAGAATTTTTGGAAGTTTTAATGGATGGCTTCTCTATGTTTGGTGCATCATTTGAAGATTGCTTGGAGAATTTGACTAAGGTGCTGAAAAGGAGCATAGAATCCCATCTTGTGTTAAGCTAGGAGAAGAGTCACTTCACGATAAGAGAGGGCATTGTGTTAGGCCATGTTATTTCCGAAAGGGAGATAGAGGTAGACAAGGCTAAAGTTGATCTGATTTCCAATCTTCCTCCCCCTTCGCCTGTCAAGCAAATCCGCTCTTTTCTTGGCCATGCGGGTTTTTATAGAAGATTCATTAAGAACTTTTCTACCATTACTCGTCCGCTCACTAAGCTTCTAGCCAAGGACACTCCATTCTAGGTAGATGAGTCTTATCTTGAGGCTTTCCATTCCCTAAAGGTAGCCCTAACCCAAGCTCCGATTCTTCAATCACCGAACTGGTCACTGCCGTTCGAAATCATGTGCGATGCCTCGAACTATGCCATTGGAGTTGTCTTAGGATAGAAGATTGATAAGAAACCTGTGGTGATTTATTACGCGAGTCGCACCCTCACCGATGCTCAAATGAATTATACCACCAAAGAGAAAGAACTTTTGGTAGTTGTTTTTGCCCTAGAGAAATTTTGCTCATATCTTTTGGGAGCTGTGGACACCAAAAAATGTCGATGAGGATCATACGGCATGCACGTCTCGACATTCGAGAGCAAGCCGAAGATGGAAATGCCGAACAAACCTCATGCCTCGCCCGATCAGGACGAGAACTCGCTTGGTGGTCCACTACCTGCTAAGGAAGCCCCCCAGGCAGAAGATACAGCTACAATGCTCCGACCGGCCATGCCGAGAGCTGAATCAGAGAGAAGTCAGGAACTCCGGCACAATCTCGGCATGCACAGAAAGTTACGCAGAATCTGGGACCGAGTCCCAGAGGCTACAAACGGAATATTGCAGAGGCCATACATTGCAACCGGAACATTCTGGGAATGCCGACATTCATATGAACGGCCGCGACTTCTAGAAGAATCTGTTTAGTGCTTAAAACGGCACGAAGGGACCTTAAAACGACGCGCCCCCCCCCCCTCTTAAAATGGCGCGCCCCTTTTCTTTTTGGCTACACGACGCGCGAAGGGGCATCCTCTTTGATGCTTAAAACGGCGCCCCTTTGAATATGGCGCCGTTTTAACCCCTCATTCTATTCTCTGAAGTGCTTCCCCAGCGCGCAATCAACCCATCCCGTCGGCATGCCGATGCTATGTTTAATGATGTGCAGAGAACATTGAATGCCCGACGCTCTGTCTCTACCTCCGTTCGACAGCATAGAAGCGGCAACGGCGAAGCAGGCTCCGGCAAATCCGCAAATGTCCCATCCTCGGATGAACGCCAGTGTACTCCATGAACCAGCATCATCCAGTACAACAACAACGTTGTTGCGAACAAGGCAGAGGTGGCGGGAGTTTTCTCCCCCACTATCTGTTCTATAAAAGGCATGCCCCACTGGTGAAGAAGGGGAGAGGCTCGAACCCCCCCCCCCCCCCCGATGGGCGATTGAGGAGAGGAAGATCCTGGCTTTCCCCCCTGGCTGGCCATTGAAGAGAAGAAGAAAAAGAGAGAAAAGAAGCTTCGTCTCCATGCTGGAGAAGAGAAGCGAAGAGAGGAGAGTGAGAGTGAGAGGTGAGCTCGGAGGGGGAGGAGCTTGTGCACTGTTCCCCCTCTCCCATTGATGTATCTCTTCCCCCTTTTCTCCCTCCATAATGTATTTCTCCTCTGTGGAGATGAAATTTCTTGGGCTTTTTTTTCCCCTTCGGTGGATGAATAAACAGAAAGCCCTTTTGGCGAACACGATCCTTTGTCTATCTTCTTCTTTCCCTACTTCACCTTCTCCTCATCCAAGACCCTTCAAAGCTTGCTTCTCCATAGCACGGCCTTCGAAGGAGTTTGTCACCGGATGAACATTCATGGCCCTCGTGGCAAACATCTGTCCCGTGCTGAAGATTCATCGCCCGTGAGTCGTGGTCGCTCTTGAAGGCTAGCCCTCGAGCGCTCCACACTCACACATGGGTTCGGACCGCCGTGAGGCCACTCCGATTTTTGAGAGTCTACCCCGGAGCAATCCGAGTGGTGACTTTCCTTTACCTCCGGCAAGTCCCGGTCTGGGGGAGGTGCTGCCAGATTTTCGCCAGGGCTAAGAACGCTTGAGAACCAACGAACAAACCACCTCCGAGAACAAGAACAACACACAGTACGCTATGTGAATCAAACCCCTCGAACGAAACACTTAAGCATTCATGTCGATCCATCTTAATAAGCAGCTAAAATGATTAAACCCCCTCTTCACCAACTTAATCCCCTAAATGGATGAACAAACGTATCATGAAACCCACCTACGGGTGAAAGAAAAGAAAAGAAACACACAGTCAAAAGCAATGAACAAACCCTCAGGAGAGGCTAATCCAGCGTAGTTATTCTAACCGGCGCGCCCCCCCATTTCAACTCCTTATCTTCCCATTCCGGCGCGGCCTTAACCGGCGCGCCTTCCTCTTCGAGCCCAAATCCGACAAAATCGGCGCGCCCCCCCTTGTTTAGCCCTTAAAACGGCATGGCCAAACCGGCGCGCCCATCCCTTGGCTTCTCCCTTAACCGGCGTGCCTAAAAAGAAAAACTGATTAATTAAATGAGAGAAAAGACTTAAGGCTAATGAATAAAACTAATAAAAAAGTTTCCCCCTTCGAACCCCGCGACCTGACCGCGCAGGTCGATCCGCGTGCGAGGGCGCACGTTGGCGAGTTCGGACTTCACACTTAACAATTCACACCCCCGGACTGGGTGCAAAGAGAAAATCAATGATGCCTTGTAGTATCAGACGTGGACCTTGGAACCTCCGACATGGTCGTGATCCGAACACATCTCGGGCCAATAGTTCGTTAACTCGACCCGCTTCTCTCGGGACCTAATCCCGCAACCCCACATTAAACTTGTCGTGTCTACGGCAGACATTTGCACGGTTTTATAATCGTCTTCGATGCTTCAAACGTGGACTCGCGTCCGAACAATGGATAGCCCGACCGTGACCGACATGCACGTATTGCTTGGAACCTTCGTTTCCCCGAACTATGTGTGAAGAGAAAAGCAATGACGCCTCATGGCATCGGACGTGGACCTCGGGAACCCCGTTATGGCCATAGTCCGAAACCACCACGGGCCGATAGTTCATCAGCTTGACCCACTTTTATCGGGATCCAATCCCGTATCCACATGAAACGTGCCGTACCTACGGCAGACATCCCTATGTTTTTTTTATCGTCGTCATCGACACTACTAATACAGACTTCTGTCCGAATAATGAATGGTCCATTAGCGACCGACATATATACCGGGATCCAATCCCGCGCTTGCATTAAACTTGCTATACTCACGGCAGATATTTGCACGAATTCGCTCTCGTCACCGTCTTCTTTTCTATACGGACCTTTGTCCGAACATAAAATGGTCCATGAATGACCAACAAAATCTGAATGGAACGAGACGGCTCTCGTCTTCCCCCAACCACACATGTGGGAATATCAATAAGACCTTCGTGAGTCATGTCTGGACCTCGGGTTCGCCCCAACCATGGTCATTACCTGACCCACACCTAGGCCTATAGCCAGCTATCTCGGTATACGTCTTTACTTTGGAATCTAGTCCCGGGACACTTTCCCGCTGCCCTTTGGCACCGAAAATATTAATGATGCCCACGCAAGCCTCGTTTGGACCGCGAGAGGCGCCCCCGGAATGGTCCTGACTCGATCTCGCACCGGGCCAATAAACTCGCTGATTTCCGACCACTCTAACTGGGATTCAACCGAATGTCTCCTATCGCTTTGAACAATAAACTCGCCGTACCCCGGCATACATATGCTCCGGTTTTCCCCGTAATGATCACGATTCTCTGAGGCCGGACGCTCGTCCGAATATCAAAATGGTCTCTTGAGTGACCGACATATTTCGAATGCTCGCTTCCCTAGACATCAAGCTTTTCGATTGATTCGAGACCGCTAGCGGCTAGTTTCTCTCGATATAATTTCTTGGCCATGAGACCCTGATTCCCGGCGATTAATCAAGGGTGTTCCCCTCTCCGAGGGGATGTAAATGATGCCGTGACCTTTACGGCGCGACGGGTTCCAGTCCCGACACGAACCACACAATCGTCTGATTAGTCAGATCGAGCGCACAATAAATCGTCACTTTATGATTGGCATGCCCACGAACTTAATAAACGCCAATAAACAAATAAACAACGATTTATTAAATAAAAAGTGCATCCACAAGGGCCAAAGTCATTGTCTATTTCGATAACGCTGCTTTGAAATATCTGCTCACCAAGAAAGATGCTAAACCCCATTTGATTCGATGGATTCTATTACTGCAGGAATTTGATTTAGAAATCAAAGATAAGAAGGGGTTAGAGAATGTTGTGGCTGATCATTTGTCAAGGATAGTGATACCCGAGAGTGCTCCCATATCTGATTCTTTTTTAGATGAACAACTATTATCTATCTCCCACACTTCAACCCCCTGGTACGCTCACATTGTTAACTACTTGGCAGTAGGACAGATTCCAGTTGGGTGGACTAAGCAGGAAAGGGATCACTTCTTTGCTAAGGTCAAGCACTCTTTTTGGGAGGACCTGGAACTGTTTTGTGTGGGTCCTGATCAGATTATAAGAAGATGTGTCCCCGAGGAGGAACAACAATCTGTCTTAAATTTTTGTCATAATCTGACTTATGGGGGACACTTTTCTGGAAAGAAGACTGCAGCTAAGGTTTTGCAAAGTGGATTTTATTAGCCCACTTTATTTAAGGATGCTTATGAATTTTCAAAAATATGTTTGAGGTGTCAAGCTGTAGGTAATAATTTGAAGAGAGATATGATGCCACTTAATCTCATTCTGATTGTATAAATTTTTGACGTTTGGGGTATAGACTTCATGGGAACATTTCCATCATCTTTTGGGAATGAATACATTTTGGTGGCGGTCGATTATGTTTCAGAATGGATTGAAACCGTAGCCACAAGGACAAATGATCACAAGGTAGTCATGAAATTTGTGAAGAAAAATATTTTCTCTAGATTTGGATGTCCCCGAGCTATGATTAGTGGTGTGGGTTCTCATTTCACGAAATTTCAATTCTGAGCTTTACTCCGAAAATATGGCATCACTCACAAGCT
>JAHNEJ010000029.1:0-58999 GCA_022559845.1 Amorphophallus konjac
GGGACGGGAGAGAGAGAGTGCAGAGAGGAAGAGGGGGACGGGAGAGGCGACGACGGGCGTCTGGGGGCCGGATGCGGCCGGAGCAGGCGGGGGCGCTGCAGGCGGCGGTGGCGAGCGGGGCGCTGCAGGCGGCGGTGATGAGCGGGGCAGAGGCGGGGCGGCGGACGGCAACAGGCGACGGGCGTGCTCAGCAGGGGGGTTGCTCGCGTCGACGTGGAGGTCACGGACGTGGCGGCGGCGGGCTCGCGTTGGGACGTGCTCAGCAGGGGGGTTTGCATGCGCAGGGGAAGGTGGACGAGGGTGCTCCGGCGGCGGTTTGGCTGCTGCATAGGGGAGTGACGGCGGTGGGGGTGTCACGGTGGAGAGGCATGCAAAGGGAGGTGGCGTCGCGGAGGTCTGTGTCAGTAAGAGGAAGGCTGGAGGACGTGGAGTGGATGAGAAGAGAAAGGGAGAGGAGAGAGCGGCTGGGTTGTGGAGTGGGTACTCGCGAGGTGATGCGGGAGCGGAGTGGAGGAGGAGTGGTGTGTTGCATGTGGGGGCGTCCGGGGATGTTAGGTGAGAAGAGAGAGGGCTCACGGCTTGGGGTTGGGCTGCTGGCGCGAAGGGGAGGTGAGGAGTTCGATCGTGGAGTGGGATGGGGATGAGTGTGCATGTGTGTGTGCCGTGGGGAAGAAGGGTGTGTGCAGAGAAGTGAGAGGGAAAGAAAGAGACAGAGGGAGAGGATTACGTTAGAGAGAGGGAAGGAAATAGAAAATATAAAGAGATGGGAGAGAATAAGATGGGGTAGGGAATATTATTTCTAATTATCTTTTATTTTATTTTTTTATGCTTGTTTGTTTTGTTTCTTTTATTTTCGCTTCTTTATATATATATATTATTTATGGTTATTATATTTTTTTGCTTTTTAATAAATATATTATGTATATACTAATCACTTATATATATTTATATTTTATGAAAATAAATTTATTAAAGAAAATCAATTATATTATGTTTACGTAAACACAACTACACACATTTTTTGGAATTTTATTTTTTCTCTTTTTATTTATTTTATATGTACCATATTTTAATTTTCTCCCTTTCACAAAATAATGCAATTTAACCACAATTACGGAAATCACTCAAATAAAAGAAAATGTAAGCCACTTCAGGGCATTACGGTACAATATGGGATTTACTCATCGTAACGTCAGAAATGGCGTGTCTACAGCTGCCCCACCTTGGCATCCACTTTGTAGGGGAGGGGCGTGTAATGGAATGAAATAAAGTGTATTGGAGTGAAATGGAATGGACTGAAAAGCGGATGCCAAGGTGTGATGAGACACGCTTCTAACGTCATAGGATGGGAATCTTTCTCGAGTTTCACGAAGCAACCTTGAGGAAGGTTCTCCGAAATCAACGATTGTTTGGATGGTAAACAAGGAAGGACATTGTGTGCACTGGGGCACAAACAAACTAAAAGGACCAACTTCACTGCGTGGAAGTACCTGGGTCGTAAACCTCAGGTTTCACCATTGGGGAGCGGTTACCTGCCATTGTGGACGTGCTACAACCAAGGTGGGTCTGAGGGAAATAAACAGATGATTGGAGACAGATCCAAACAATGGTTTCATCCAGAGAAACATCCCAAGACAACCTCGGGAAAACTCAGTACTCGACTCGGAATAGAATATCCCATATTTAAGTAATTAAGCACAGTGGCTCACATAATCAAAGTAAGTGAATGATTTTCCACACTGAACTCAAAGTCCTACATGAATGCATGCTGGGTTTAAAAAGACAAATAAAACAAACTAAAATAGAAACTATCCAAGGATAATATTGCTAAGCTGTGGAGAGTGGGTCAGGATACCGACCCAATGAGCTGATACTGAGCCGGGGCCCGTTTATCCACGTACCGACTCATCGAACGGAACCATCGTCCCCATTCTATCACAACTTAACGGCCTATCCGTACGTCCTGAACTCCTCCGGGATCATCACTATTTTTGTTGAAGGGGAACTCAAATCCCAGATTCGTTCAAGGCGTAAGGTCCTTGACAAACTCTAGTAGTGTAAATATCATATAATACAATGCAAGACACAGTGCGGAGGTGATTTACAGTGGGGGGTGATGATCCTCTTTTCTTTTTCTTTTTTTTCTCTTTTTTTCTTCTTTTGAAACCTGCATTCATCAGTAAGCACAGTAAAACATAAATATCTCATAAGAAATAATATTACACTCATCTGTACAGAATATCAACCAGTCACAACAATTTAGAAAAGCAGGGGAAACATAGAAAGCAGAGTTCATCTGCGGCAACTCATTTTTGTTTGTTTTATTCTTTTCCTCTTCTTTTTTGTTTTGGATTCCTAGTGTATAATCATTACTCGACATTTGTTCCTCTACTTTCAGTGTGCCCAACATGTGGCAAGGGATGGCCGACATGTCCTCTTCTGGTTCCTAAGCTCCTCTTTCAGAGGTCAGGTCCTTCCAGGAGCAACTTCGCGGCACAGTGGCTTGTGCCAAAGGGGCCGAGCATAAGCTCGTAGCTTAGGTGAGCATGATTTGGTTTGAGATTCAACTACACACTTCACTCACTTCTTCTGACCATGTGGGATGATTGGATCGAGAAAGCGGTAGAAACCCAAGGCGGGCTAGCTCATGCGGTCTGAGCAGAGAAGGAGCGCGTCACTTGAACAGAGCGTGGTGCCCGAACAACAAAGCCGGAGGAGGAGTGACGACGATACATCATTGAGGAACTGCCCAAAACGTCCTGGAGCTGAGAGTTTCTCTTCAGCTGGCAAGGTGAGATGCAGGCAGAGAGAGAGAGAGGCAAAGCGGCACCATGATTGGGACGGGAGAAATGCACTAGAGTCCCGAGTGACGGAGCTCCGGGAGAAAGAAGATTCAGACACGCCATTCCTCAGGATCTCTGTAGATTAGAGGAGAGTTGGAGCTCACAGTGGAGGAATTCCAGGAGCTGATAGAGTCTCCAGTGACAAAGTAGAGGGCAGCTCAGCCAGCGACCTCGGCTTCAAGAGCTTCGCGACCATCAGGGTCACGATAGGGACAGAAGGACGGCGAGGAGCACTGCCGAAGAGTAGGTGGGAACGCATGGCGTGACAAAGCGATTGCTGCGTCACGGAACTATAGAAGGCCTCCGAAGGACTTCTTACCTTGGGAGAGAGAAGAGAAGCGACCAGGAGGGTGATGAGGGTTAGTGAGTGGCTTGTTCACTCACTCCCTTCTCATGATGGGCACAAAATCTTATATAGATGTATGAGTGAAATAGCTTGGTTTGAACATGACTGGTTCGCCCTGGATATGTTCCTTCTGCTCTACGCCTCTTCTCCAACACATGGGTTCTCGCGCAGTATGCTCGACGAGATGTCTCCTTAAAACACGGGGCGGTGACTCACCATAGCCATGATTTTCAAAGGGGATCAGCCACGGATTTCAACAATATCGGCCCTTGGTGCTCTTTTCCCACGTGAATGTCCCTCATTTCCTTGTTTGCGCTAAAAGTAGTCGCAATAGGACAAGGGACACGCGGAATCTTTGGACCGAATAGGAGTGGCGGGTCAACAAATCACAGCTCCGCTCCATTTACTCCACATGGCAAAGTGGCACGCGAGGGTACCGTGGCCATGATTTAAGGAATCTACCACCAATTTCAACAACATCGATCCCTGGTCCTATTTTCCCGTATAAATGTCCCCCACTTTCTTCTTTGCGCTAGTAGTAGTCGCAACGGGACAATAAACATGGGAAATCTTTAGACCGCATGGGGAGGACAAGTCAACAAATCACGCCTCCGAATTGATCACTCCAGATGGCAGAGTGACATGCGAGAGTAAAGAGAGGGTGACTTATCGTAAAGGATGTTGCTGGGGTGATGGTGATAGATCCAGATCACCTTCTTTCCAATCCTATAAATACCTCCCCTTTCGCTCGACTTGGAAACACCGAAGTCCTGAGAGCAGACTTGAGGAGTGCAAATTTGTAAGGAAGGGAGGTTGCGAGTGTTGCTCATTTTTTCAGGATGGAGGGTGAATCCAGCTTTAGAGCAGAAGGTGAGTCTTCCCGCTCCTCGAAGAGGAGCAGATCAGGTAGCAGTTCCAGGAGACTCTCAGAAGTTGAAGGACAACTGAGTGAGAGGACCCGATCACAGCTTATAAGTGGATTCTTTGGTTTCCTTCCTTCATCCTTTTCTTCTCCTTTCTTGCTTAGCAATGTTCCCCTTTTCACTTCTTGTGGATGTGCAGGTCATGATGCGATCGCACATCTCGTGGGAGCTGGTAGTGGCAGCATATCGAGGTCTTCCGGACTTCCAAAAGGCCAGGCTAGACGTGATGGGGTTCGGTGCCTTCCTTCGAATCGAGCCGATAAAGCTCGACCTTGCCCTGATCGAAGCATTACATGAAAGATGGGATCCGGCGAGTCGGGCATTCCTGATGCCTTGGGGGCACATGGTGCCCAGTTTGGAAGATATGGTCCGCATTACGGGCCTCAAAGTGGATGGAGAGGCAGTGACCGGCGTCACTTATGCGGATTACCGAAAAGGTGCCCAGAAACTGTTAGGACTGGAACTCGATGGACGAAAGAACAGGTCAGTAGCCAAGACATCGATCATGGAGGTGTTAGGGCTTACTGACATCCGTCCACGAGATGACGAGTCCTTGGAGGAATTTATGGAAAGGGCAGAGAGAGGTGCCCGTGCTGTATACTGTGCAGATGCCAGCAACTGGGGAAGGACCAACATGGACCTGAGGAGGTTCCTCCTCTTTCTGCTGGGTAGGCTGCTACTGGGCTCCAAGGGAGACAACATACACTGCCGCTTCCTGGAGCTGCTCGTAGATTTGGAGAGAGTAGGACAGTACGCCTGGGGAGCTGCCGTGCTGGCACATCTATTTACAGGTCTGTCGCAAAGGACAGGCCGAGAGGTGACAATAAATGGGTTTACGCCCTCCATCCAGGTAAAAATTATTTTTTTGTGGTTTTCGTTTTATGCTTTTTTCTTGTATTTGTTGGTGCCAATGACACATGATGGTGTAGCTGTGGAGCTACTATTATATTCCAATGGGGAGAGCTCGACACTATCGGCCAGTGACGATCCCGTTGGCTAGGCGGTGGTAACCCATCATGAGTACAGCACCATTATCCTACCAGCTGATGGTATCGAGACGGGAGCTGCAAGAGTTCCCTGCAGCGATGGTAGGATACTTTTTTCTCTTTTTATATGTTTTTTTTATTAGTATTTATTATTTTTTTGTATTTTTGAATAACTAAGAAGATATATACAACCCAACATAGGTGAACTGGAGGCCTTACTCGAATATGGTCGATGTCGACCAGCCATGGGTAATTGGAAGCCGTGCCCGATTCGGACGGGACCTCTGGCTCCATTGCTTGAATGAAATTGAGCCCCTCAGGCTGCGATTAGCCATGAGGACCCTCGGGCTTGCCCAGGAATGGGTGGATATAACCTCCTCACCCAGTGTCGGGAAGAAGACGCGTGGGCCGGCGACCTGCGTTGATTGGAGGGTGCGCTTCCCCGAACAGCATGAAGACTGGCAGCGGGGTGGCACGCTCCTGGAATCACAAGCGCAAGACAGTGAAGATTACCTACGGCTCTATAGGGCAATGTATGCGGAGAGGCTCCAGCTTGGAGGGTTTATAGAGATAAAGTAAAACACCATTTTTTGTCTTTTATAATTTCTATTTTTTTATTTTTATTTGTGAACTCAGGAGCCATGGTTGTAGGATGCCCGTGACACCATAATAACGAACTTACGAGCTCGTTTGGCGGACACGGAGCAAGAGTTAACTGATGCCCGAGCGGCTCTGGGTTCATCAGTAAGTGTATATATACATACTCCTGGGATGATTTGAAATTCATGGCGTTAACCATTTAACTGTCACCTTTCATATGTGTACGCAGCGTGCCCAGCTCGATGTAGTTTCATCGGCGATGGGGGCAGACGGCGTTTCCTCCAGTCTATGGATTCCCACTTCAGAGTTAAATTCACTACACGAGCAACTTGCTCATGCCACACAGCGGGCTGCGAAAGCAGAAGGGATGCTTTCTGTACAGGTGAGAGCCTCACCATTTAATATCCCTTGTTCAAGCGTTACCAGAAGCCTGAGATGAAACGTTTGGCAGGAGAAAGAAACGGAGGAGGCACTCGCGCATGCCGCCCAGAAGGAAGCTAGAATAGCCGAGCTAGAAGAGGAACTGCAGCGTCGTCCAGGTGATGACTTTTCTAGGGACGCTATAGAGCTGAGGATCACCCTTCAGCTGGAGAGGGAAGACAGAGCGAGAGAACGTGCTGAGAGGGAAAAGGCCAAGGAAAGAGAGAAGGCCAAGAGGTCGGCCGAGAAAGAGGAAAAGAGGGCCCTGGAGGCCCAATTATTTGAATTGAAGACCAGTCTCGGCCTCGCCGAGCAGTGGCTAAAGGACGGTGAGGAACGCTACCGAAGAGCACGAGAGCGTGGCTTTCATGTCAGCAGCTCCTTTGGTGCCCCCGCAGATCGGCGCCGGGGAGTGGAGATAGAAAAAGGCCCACAAAGCGGTAGAAGGACCGCTTTCCATGATTGGATAGCCCCCTCAAGAGTGTCTCGTCCGGAGGGTGGCGGGACAAGTAATGTGGAGAGAGAAGGTGAAACATGATGTAATCTCTTTGTTGTTTATTTTTATTTTGAATAGAAGTGAAATAAAGTATTTTGTGTTTGATTCTCTGCTTCTTCCTGAGCTTTCGAATTCCTGCACACAGCAAACAAGTCAGTATTTCTACTCTGACTTGCCCCTTGCTTAACAAGCAAACGAGATTTTGAACTATCCTTGATAACGAGTCAAGGGGCAAGCCCTTATTAACAAAGGCACTGACAAAAGATGATGATGAATGCAACAGGCAAGCACACGGATGTAAACGAGAAATTAAAATGAATGCTGCATACAAATGCGATCATGCAAAGATGTGATCTTTGTTTTGAAGTTTTCATTCATTTTTTTGTGTTTTGTTGTTTGTTTATTATTATTTTTTTGGTCTTTTACATTTCCATTTTTTTTATGCATATACATTTTTCTGCCCCTTTTTTTTGGATTTTTGATTTTGTCACTTTTGGCATATCTATTATTATTTTTTTTGTTTTTTACTAATGCATGATGACCAACCCATATAACATGTAAGTTGCACGAGAACAAGGGTTTCTTGCTAACCTCCTAGGTATCCTAAGTGCACATCTAGGTTGATTTGGGCCTCTAGACTCCTCGAATGATAATCCCGCCGGCTAAGACTTATCCTGATGACAATGTCGTCATGCCATGCTTAGGCTCTCAGTTGCTTCCGACCACAGGGATTCACCCAAAAAATGTTCGAGGTAAATGATTTGCCCGACCCGGGTCTATTTCCTCACAACTCTAGATGGTATATAATGGAACACCCTGGAACCCAAATGACCAACCGCGCGACGCTGACCCGAATCAGACGCCGTCGCACCTATAGGTGACGCGCTTGCATTGGTCTAAGCCCGAGGTTAAACTAAGAAGACATTAAGGTGGTGGATAAGGGTCTTGACCGGCCAGAAACACGGAGACTCCTTCACGACAATGGCTTCTGCTTTTCAAAATGGACAACCATATGTTTGTGTTAAAAGGATGTTGCAGGCTTTGGCGAGTTTCGCCCTTCAGGAACTCCATTGAGCCTTCATCTTTCGGGGAAGAAGGAAGAGTATTGGGGGTAAACCTCGTGAGAGGACCGGCAAAACCGTTAACCCGGCGAGCCAATAAAGGTCCATTTAACTCTCCCATTTCGGGCAACTTCGGACTAACTCTCGAGCATTTACATCTCATGACCCCTTTTGTGTAGAATTTGACTTTCAGTCAAAGGGGTTTCATTTAGTGGAATCAGGCACGGTCACGGCCAAGCCTTTCTTTTGACTTTGATTTCCTGCTTTTCTTTTTCTGATTCTTTTAATGGATTTTTTTGCGAGGGACATAGTATTTTGACATTATGGACTCCCTCTTGGATGCCTGCGGGGACACTGCCCTCTTCTCGTGCTCTGATTCATGCTCGAAGAATTGGATCCTACTCTCACCCTAGGGGTTGTGTTCATGTTTCCCATGCTCAGCGTTTTAAGGGCGCCGACTGTCTCACTCGGTCGAAGAGAGAGAGAATAAAGATTTAAGCCTTCTAGAGACCTTCTGGGTGAGGCCCCACCATAAGCGATGCTATCAATTTTTTTATAACACAGATGTGTATTCATGTTGTCTTCTTTTGAGGGGGCATAGGCCGAACTGGCCAGACAGGGGTCTCCACGGTTCTGGCAAACTAAGACCTGAGACCTACCAAGTCTTAATGGGCCCTTTCCTAACATGGAGGTTGAATGCAATGACTTAGCTACATGGTGATCTCCAAGCATCAACATTTTGAATTTTCTATTTTTTGTCTTTCCTTTTTGTTTTATATACAAATTTTTGTGGTTTTCATTATTTTTTTATTTTTTTGTGGTTTTTGTTTTCCTTTGTTTTTTTTTTCATTTTTGACAGTCTGTACACCTATCTAAGGGTAGTACTTCTTAAGATAAAGCCCATTCCAAGGGTGGGATAACTCAACTCCCTCAGCATTGACTAGCCTATAGGCATTGCCAGGATGCACAGCCTGAACCACGTATGGTCCTTCCCAATTGGGTTGGAGCTTAGAACGCGGCCCGCCAGGTTTTACAAAAATTCTTTTCACCACCATTTCACCAACTTTGAACTTTCTCTCAATGACCTTCTTCTGGTAAAAACGTGCGAGTCTATTTTGATATACACGAGCATGCTCGGCAGCAACCAGACGTTTCTCGTCTAAGAGTTCCAACTGGGCAAGGAGAGAATCACGACGTTCGTCGAGGGGAAGGTCCTCGTCCAATTGTACTCTCAGAGAGGGAATCAGAATCTCATACGGAACTACCGCCTCCATCCCGTAAGTGAGGGCGAACGGAGTTTGCCCAGTGGGAGTACGGACTGAAGTGCGATAAGCCCATAGAGCTTCAATAAGTTTTTCTGGCCAATCCGAGAATCTGCTAGACTCACAGGTTTTCTTTATGATTTTAATCAGTGTTTTATTAGTGGCCTCCGCTTGGCCATTACCTTGTGGATAATATGGTGACGAATGATGTAATGCAATTTTATACCTTGGGCAGAGGTCCTGAAGATCCTGAGAGATGAATTGTGGCCCATTGTCGGTGATGATAGTTCTTGGAATGCCGAATCTGGCAATGATATTCTTCATGATAAACTTGCAGACTGTAGATGCCTTGACTTCTGCATAGGCTTCGGCTTCAGCCCATTTGGTGAAGTACTCCGTTGCAGTGAGGATGAAGGATTTTTGCTTGGTGAGGGAGTTAGGATCACCAAGAGGACCGATGATGTCGAATGCCCACATGGAGAAAGGCCATGGGGAGGATACTGGATGGAGAGAGGAAGATGGGGAATGAATCTTATTGGCGTGAAGTTGACACTTGACACACCTATGGACATAGACAACACAGTCTTCTTCCATGGTGGGCCAATAAAAGCCTTGTCGAAGGATCTTCTTAGCAAGCATTTGGCTGTTCACATGGCCACCACACACACCTGAGTGTGCTTCCTCTACACACTTCCAGGACTCATCATCATCAAGACACCTCAGAAGAACACCAGTGAGGCTTCTTTTGTACAGCAACCCTCCAACTAGTGTGTTTATTTTGAAAGAGTGATAACAAAACCCGGATGAGGTGGAAGAAGCCTAGAAGAATTTACAGAGTGAGAAGAAATCATAGAAAAGAGTGAGGACTAAAGCCTCGAAAGTAGTGTGAGAATGGGGAGATGCCCGAGGCAGTTGATGTGGCAAGAATCGAGTCAGACTCGGGATCGGGATTGGGAGGAATTAGAAATTGATGAATTGAGAGGGGCGGATCCGGAAGATTCGGGAGTAAAGGAGGCAAATCATGGGGGAATGGATCCGGAGGTTCCGGAGGAAGAACATGATGAGGGACGCGATGCCCTAGGTAAAGGTATGCAAAAAGGTGATTTAAAGGGATGAAAATGACAGAGGACACAATGCCACAGAAGAACAAAATGATAAATCGGAAGAAGGAAAGGTCCGGAGACTTCGGACGAATATGAAAAGGAAGGGCGCGATGCCCTTGGAGGGATGGATAACAAGATGAGGAATCCGGAGGTTCCGGAGGGATATAAAAAGGAAGGGTGCGATGCCCTGAGAGAGATGGAGAATGATATGATAAGTCCGGAGGTTCCGGAGGGGGATGGAGATGAGAGATGGGTAAAGATGGGGAATTAAACAGAGAGGGGTTTGGAGGCTCCGGACATGGATGAGAGATAGATAAAGATAGAGGATTAAACATGGAGGGGTCCGGGGGCTCCGGACGAGGATAGAAGGTGGATAAATACGTGGAATTAAACAGGGAGGGGTCCGGAGGTTTCGGACGAAGATGAATGTAGGGGTCCGGAGATTCCGGACGAGGTGGAAGGTAAGGATCCGGAGGCTCCGGAGGGGGTTGAATGTGAGGGTCCAACGACCCTAGAACAGAGGAGGTGCTTGATTGCGTAGATCTAGATGATGGAAAGTGTCCCCTTAGCCAATAGATTACCCATAAAAAGAAGTTGAATAACATCATAAGCAGTGATGGAATGGGATATGAAGTAGATGGGCTACAGAATGGCTCCTCGACATGGGATTTCTCGCCCTTAGGCTTCACTTTATGCTCTCCCTTTTTCCTGGTGGATACTCTCTCACAGGGCGACCTCTCAACCTTCAACATAACTTGTTGACCTCTTGGCCTTGCAAGCCGCTCTCGATTATGCACCCCAAAAGACGGCCTGGTCCTTCTCTGACCAACTGGATCGATTGGTGCAGTCAGGGCCCACAAACTCTCATTTGATGTAACAAGATCCCTTGGACGTTCAAAAATGAACGGTAACTCTCTTGGCAAATAATCATAGCAAAAGTTTGAGAGTCCTGCTTATGTAGTAGGGATCTTAACATGGAATGACTCTTTTGGAAATAACTCCCTTGATAACTGGATGGTATCTATCATTGGGAGTTTGACCTTTGGCATAAGGAGCTTCTTATTTGATGCATTGCTCAAGGACATTGAAATATCGTGTGTGAATATGCTTGGTAACATAGGTGTTCGCTCCTTGCATGGAAGTTGGTGGGGAGTAGACAAAACGTCAAAGACTTCCAACAAGGAGTGACCTAACCCGACCTTGAGCATAGAATTCATCATCTCCTCGGCAGTAGAACGTGTCATTATTATGCTCGAGGAGAACCCCTTCTTTTGATTGGCCATTTGCACTATGACGGAACAAGGGGTAATGAGAGCCGTGAAAGAATGTTGGCCAATGAGTAACGTGACCGCTATCGTTTTAGCCGTTGATTTACTTAGCACCAATTCCTGAGAGTCCTTTTTGATGAATATTGGTGGAGATGGAGATTCGGGCTTCTAAAAAATAACCGACACAAGAACGCGAATCGGCATTCGGCATATAAAATCTTGAATTTTGAATGGCATAGCCGTAACCAAATTCTTCTTGTCCGGTTCTTGATCATCATCTTTGGCACATGTATTTATAGGAATACACCCACTCCGAGAGGTGATGGAAGGAACTGAGATGGAAACAACAGACTGAACGGGTAATAGAGATTCAATGATGGGGGCTATAGGAAGGGTAAGTGGAGGTTGAAACACGACGAGTTTCTCCTGCTGCTCGGGAGCAGACAAGGTTAGCTCGGGTGCAAAAATAGATGGACCCTGCTCAGGACTAATCAGGGGTTTGGGTAAGGGGTCAAGTGGAGGAGTAAGAGGGGTTAGGTTTGAAGTTATAGGGATGGTGGAAGCCTTAAGTGACGGAGGCGAGATGAAGGCAATGGGCTCAACGGGTAATAAAGGTTCAATGAAAGGGATTGTAGGAAAGGTAGGTGAAGGTTGAAACACGACAAACTTCTCCCCTTGCTCGGAAGCAGATGAGGTTGGCTCGGGTGCAAAAATAGATGAACCCTGCTCAGGATTAATCACGGGTTTAGGTAAGGGATCACGTGGAAGTACATGAATGGATTGGGGACAAGGGGTTATAGGGATGGTGGAGGCCTTAGGTGAGAGCAGTGGAAGGTTACTGGGTTGGAGACAAGGGTTCACTGGAGGCTCAATGGAGGCTGATAGTATGGGGGTTACTTGTGTAGTTAGAGGGGTAACAGTAGGAGACTTGGTGCGTAGGAAGCATCGGGTTTTGGTGGTATGTGAGGGGTTCAAAGTGGGGGGCGATTCATGGTGTATTGATGCGGGTTGTTGGGATACAGACTCATCATCGTAACACCATATGGCTTCACAGGTAGGGGTAGAATCAGTAGGAGACTCATGGTACGTTGACGTAGGTTGCTGGAGCATTGACCCATCGTCATAATACCATGATGTCTCATAAGTGGGAGTAAAATCAGTAAGAGACTCATGGTACGTTGACGTAGGTTGCTGAAGCATGGACTCATCGTGGTAATACCATGATGTCTCATAAGTGGGAGTAAAATCAGTAAGAGACTCATGGTACGTTGACGTGGTGTGACGACCCAGAGTTCAGGACACCGATATACCGATAACATCGATACACCGACACCAAGAACTGGGGAGGCCACCCAAGAGGCTGATGAGGCCCCTGAAGGGTTAGTGGGGGTTAGCTGAGGAGTATGCATAATTAATTGCGAATTGGGGCGCGCAATACAAATAAGTATTTAAGATTTAAACACAAGTGCGGAAGCAATTTAAAAATAACCAGAGTGATATATATAACTAGTCCAGAGTCACAAACACTAGTCCTCGAGGTACAACTACGCGGGGCATACCCCGGCAAAAGTACAACACAAGCCTAAAAAAGGCAGCTCGTGCACAGCTGGCAGCTAGGAACGGTCCCGAAACAGCACACTAAAGTCCGGGAGACGGCGGGTGCGGCTCACCTGAAAGGAAAAGGGTGAGTCACAGCCAGACTCAGTAGGGGTCACGCGGATCCCTACCTCGCACTAAACAAGCGAACAAGCATAAATAACAGCAATTAAAGCATGCATTTAAATAAATACACAGGCAATGGCATGCATATCTAACCACAGGAAAGCTGTAAGCTCTATCTAAGCAGGTATAACAGCTAACACATGCCACCACTGATTAAATGCAAGCGATTAAAGCTAAAACTACCAAATAGAATGAGCTGCAACTAATCCAAGCAACAAGGAAGGACAACCACTGGAGTAGAAACCAGATGCGTCCACTAACGGCTTACACTGCGTCTCAAGCACTCGCAGTCAACGAAGCGACAAGCTAAGCGCGTAAACAGTACCAAACCAAGTGACCAGTCGGAGTGGCACCCGTCGGTGTCAGTCCACAGTCTCCGACCACGTGTGCACACACTGACTCTAGCCTGAGCCAGGCCCTCTAACTAGTTTTCTCCCTTGGCAGGACGCTACCATTGGCTGGGAGCCCACGGAACTAGCTTACAAACCGTGAATGAGAAACATACCCCTCCGCCATCCTCAAGCGGGTCGGTACTCAACAGACCTTAGGGCAACAACAGTGGCTCCATTGCATGGAAAGAAAAGCTATTCTATTGGCATAAAACACGCCACAATATATTTAAAACAATGCAAACATGGCATGAATATAGAAAGAAGCGCATAACAGATGGGCTGGGAATATATAGCGGCCATCAGGGAAGCGGCGGTCAAAGACCCATGCGCCACATGAAAACGATGGTCGGGGGCCGGCGCGTTACTTCAAGAATGACGCCCCAGTCCCTATCCGTCACTCCCTTCAGGGTTCCTGCTCAAGAGGCACTAAAGGGCTTGTAACGGTGGGGGCCCTGCGCGTTACTTCGAAGCAACGCGTGGGGTCACCGCCGTCACATCCACCCGAGGCTCAAACCACCTATCAGCGTTCTAAATGATAGCAGGCGAAGTGACGCCCCGGTCTAGGCGCGTCGGACCGAAACGACGGTCGACCGAATGGCCGTCGGGCGCATCACCTGACCAAAACTACGGAAGACAGTTGATGAGTAACGGATGGGAGCCCCACCGTTACTCTCCAAGTAACGCACCCCTAATGGGCCGCTATTTGGAAGTGATGCGTCCGCTATGGACCGTCAGGCAAGTGACGGTTCCTGGCAGGACCGTCACTGCACCTGGGTTACGGGCGGGTACGGTTTATAAACCGAAGCCCTCCCGGACGGCTGAAAACGCCGGGTATCGACGAAAAACCTGATAACCTGTCAAACCACGCATGCTAGACAACAATTTAACATCTAAATCTAGCACATGCAAGGCCTAAAACGCATTAAACTCAAGATTTAGGCTAAAACCCCAAAAATGGAAACATACACATCATGCATGCTACGGGGTGCTAATCGACAGGATAAGCCATAGGAAATGCTCCTAGCGAGCTAAGGATTCCATCCCCCTACCTCTTGCAAGCCGAAACGGAGGAAAAGGCCGCATGCACCGAGGTAGGCTCACCGAGCCTTCAAGCTCTAATCGCTCCCACGATCACCGAACCACGCCAAAGTGGACACCTACGCGCTCCTCTCGACGCGAGGAATCCAACGGCGCCAACCTCGTCTCAATCCGACCTCGTCTCGCCCGCGTTCCCTAGAGAGGAGAGAGGGGCGATCGCACGGAGGAGAGAGAGAGAGTGGGAATGAGAGATCGACGGGGAGAAAGAGGGTGAGAGAGAGGGATTAAAAGAAAAAGAAAAAAAGAAAAGAAATTAAAATATATATAATATAATCATTATATATATTAAAATCTCATTAATTCTAATAACCCTCAAATAACTCCAAACAAATCCAGAAAAATACCAGACAAATTCCTAAAAATACAGGAAAATAGCCGGAAATTCCAGAACAATTAATAGAACAAATACCACGAAGGATCCATTAAGGCACGGGCCTTACAGTCCCTCCCTCTTTATAGAAATTTCGCCCTCGAAATTTACAACCACAAGGATAAAGAGGAAACCGAGAAAGGACACATACCTCACTGGAACAAGAAAGGAAAAAGCTGACGCATCTCATCTTCACGCTCCCAAGTAGACTCGTTACCAGAGTGACGCTGCCAAGAAACCCTTACCAGAGGAATAACCTTATTTCTCAACCGCTGCTCACGACGGTCTTCAATTCGGATAGGAAACTCTGGTGCGGACAAATCAGCAGTCACCTCGGGCCACACTGAATCATCGAGAACATGAGAAGCATCAGGCACACATTTCCTCAACTGAGATACGTGAACACATCATGAATAGCTTGCATGGCCGCCGGCAGTTGCAAACGATAAGCCACCGAACCAATAGCTTCAACAATCGGAAAAGGGCCAACATACCGCGGACTAAGCTTTCCACGCTTCCCAAACCTGGAAACACCTTTCATCGGAGATATTTTAACAAACACCATATCTCCAGGTTCAAATTGTAGTGGACGTCTGCGTTGATCTGCATAGCTTTTCTGTCGACTCTGAGCCGTCAACAATCTCTGCCTGATCAGACGAACTACATCAGAACACTGCTGTACCATGTCCGGTCCTGTCAACAGTCGGTCCCCAACATCAAACCAGTTCAGAGGAGTACGACAAGGACGACCATACAACGCTTCATAAGGAGCCATGCCAATACTGGAGTGAAAACTATTATTATAAGCAAACTCAACAAGTGGCAAATGCTGACCCCACGAACCTTGCCAATCAAGGCAACACGATCTCAGCATGTCCTCCAAAGTCTGAATAGTTCTCTCTGACTGTCCATCTGACTGTGGGTGATACGCTGAACTGAAAGCTAAGTCAGTGCCCAAAGCTTTCTGGAAACTACGCCAGAAGCCAGAGGTAAAACGTGGGTCACGATCTGACACAAGTGAAACAGGAATTCCATGCAGCGGCACGATCTTCTGCACATAGAGCTCGGCCAATCTCTGCACACTCCAAGTAACTTTAATCGGCAACAATCTGGCGATTTTCATCAATCTGTCGACAAGCAGCCAGATCCCATCAAAACCATGAGAAGTTCGAGGCAAACCCACCACAAAATCTGTAGTAACATGGTCCCACTTCCACATCGGAATCTCTAATGGCTGAAGCAGACCACCTGGCTTTTGATGTTTGGCTTTAACTAACTGACAAGTCAAGCACTTAGAAACAAAAACAGCCACGTCCGTCTTCATGCCGGGCCACCAGAACTGTTTCTTCAAATTCTGATACATCTTAGTGACACCAGGGTGAATAGCAAAACGGGAGCCATGGGCTTCACTCAGAATCTCATTCCTCAAATCATCATCGACAGGAATATACAATCTGCCCTGGAAACTGACGACTAGCTCGTCATCAAATTCCACATCATATCTTGATATAATACGGGCCAAATCAGAATCAGCTTGCTGGGCTTCTAAAATTTGCTGATACAAGGCTGAACCCAAAACCAAGCTAGCACAAACTGCCATCCTCGGATCGGCAGGAATCTCTACACACAATGCCTCGTTCGAAAGCTGTTCCCATAATTTCCATTCATGAAGCAACAAATGGCTGACCTGTACTTTCCTGCTCAGAGCATCGGCCACAACATTCATTTTACCTGGCTGATAGGAGAGTTTAAAGTCATAATCTTTCATGTATTCCATCCATCGCCTCTGCCTGAGGTTCAGATCTTTCTGGGAGAAAATATACTGTAAACTCTGATGATTAGTAAAATCTGAAATTTCTCACCATACAGATAATGTCTCCAGATCTTCAAGGCAAAAATAACTGCAGCTAGCTCCAGATCATGAGTGGGATAATTCCCTTCGTGCTGTTTCAATTGCCGAGACGCATATGCGATAACCTTACCATGTTGCATCAGCACTGCACCCAAACCTACTCGAGAAGCATCGGTACAAACAAGAAAACCACCCGAGTCGGAAGGCAAAGTCAACACTGGAGAAGAAGTCAATAGCCTTTTCAATTCCACAAAGCTAGCCTCACACTGATCCGACCAGACAAATGGCACATCCTTCGTGTCAATTTAGTCATCGGTGCTGCAATCTTCGCAAAATCCTGAATGAATCTGCGGTAATACCCAGCCAATCCTAAAAAACTTCGTATCTCCGTGATGGTCCTCGGTCTCTGCCAACTCAAAACGGCATCAATCTTTGCAGGGTCTACTGCCACTCCATCACCAGAAATCACATGGCCAAGAAAATGAATCTCCCGAAGCCAGAATTCACATTTACTGAGCTTCGCATAAAGCTCGTGATCTCTTAGAGTCTGCAGAACGATCCTCAAATGCTGCACATGATCATCAACAGAGGCAGAATATATCAAGATATCATCAACAAAGATCACCACAAACTGGTCCAGAAATGGACGAAAGATACGCTGCATTAGGTCCATGAAAGCTGCTGGGGCATTAGTCAAACCAAACGGCATGACTAAAAATTCAAAGTGACCATAACGAGTACTGAAAGCAGTCTTCTCCACATCAGATTCCCGGATCCGTAACTGAAAATAGCCAGACCGGAGATCAATCCGTGAAAAGACAGTAGCAGACTGTAACTGGTCAAACAGATCATCAATCCTGGGGAGCGATACTTATTCTTGATAGTCGCCTGATTCAGCTGCCTGTAATCAATACAAAGTCTCAGGTTTCCATCTTTCTTTTTCACAAACAACACTGGGGCACTCCACGGAGAAAAACTGGGACGAATATAACCTTTCTCCAGTAACTCTAGTAGCTGTGCACGCAGTACTTTCAATTCAGCTGGAGCCATACGGTACGGTGGCTTTGCTAAGGGGCCAGTACCTGGAATCAGTTCAATCACCATCTCAATCTCTCGCTCTGGGGGCAAGCCTGGCAACTCGTCAGGAAACACATCAGGGAACTCACAGACAACCGGAATATCACAAACATCCCGTCGTGGTTTTTCAACAACCACCACTGAAGCGAGGAATCCCTGACAACCTGCGCTAAGCAACCTATAGGCTCGAATAGCAGAAATAATCATACGAGAAGAACGGGATCGAATACCTTGAAAGTAAAAAGCTGATTTTCCCTGGGGCTGAAAATATACTTTCTTCGATCTGTAGTCAACCACAGCTCCATAATGCTCCAACCAATCCATTCCCAGAATAACATCATAATCTGCCAGCTGCAACGCATACAATCTCGCCGGCAACTGGTGATTATCAATCATCACAGGAGACTCATCCAAACACAGAGGAGTAACCATGAAATCTCCAGAAGGTAATTCCACAAATAACTCACAAGACAGCTCAGAAGTCGGTTCCTCAATACAAGCCATGAAATCCTCAGAAATAAAAGAGTGAGAAGCACCAGAATCAAATAAGACATGAGCTGAATGACCATAAAGCATAATCGTACCTTCCACAAGATGGGACGCAGCAGCATCAGCTCTTGTCAAATGAGAAACTTTGCCTTTCTGCTTCTTGGAACCAGCTGAAGATTGCTGAGAAGACGCCGACGCTTGAGAGAAAAATTGCTGAGCTTGCGGTGCAGGAGGTCTAAACTGCGGCTGAGGTTGAGAAAACTGAGGAGCTTGCAATGGATTCGGCCTCAGCGGGCAATCACGAACCACATGACCTGGCTGGTCACACCTAAAGCAGACAACAGGAAGAGAACACGGCTGGCCCTTATGATGACCACCGCATCTCCGACACGTCCACGGCTGACTAGCAGCTGAGCTCTGCCGAGTCTGAGAAGAAGGCGCTGTCGGCTGCTGAACAGAATCTGTACCGGACGGCTGCTGAGAAAACTTCTTCTTCTTCTTGAACCTTTTGAACTTGGGCTTAGAAGGAGAGGAAGCACTGGAAACCTCTGACTGGACCGAAGGAACACCTGGCACGGGCTGTCGGTAAGACTGCTGAACCTGAGCTACCGGCTGCACTGACCCTGCCTGGGGATATCCACCCGGTCTCGCCATCTCCAGCTCTAAAGCTACAGCTGTCTGACACGCAGTATCGAGATCCGCAACACGACTCGCTATCAGCGGCATCTTCAACTCTGGCCTCAACCCACGCAAGAATTGCTGGGTCTTCAAAGCTTCACTGGCCAGCACATGGGGCGCATACTGACCCAATTCCAAGAACTTATTCCTGTACTGAAGCACAGTCATATTGCCCTGGGTCAATTCCATAAACTGGTACATCTTATCCATCTGCAAGCAGGCGGGAGTATAGGCACGCTCAAAAGCAGCAACGAACTCTGCCCAAGTGATTTGCAGAAGAGGTCTAGATCGAAAGGAAATCTGCCACTCGGCTTTCCACCACACAATGGATGTACCCTGGAGTTGAAAAGCAGCGAGCATGACTTTCTCATCTTCAGCACACTCCATCAAGACAAACACACGCTCTATCGCGTCCAACCATTGCCTCGCGACTTCTGGATCAGCTTGGCCATCGAAAGCAGGCGGATTGAACATCAGAAATTCCTTCAACGCCTTGCCTCGACTGCCAGGCACTTCATCTTGAACGATCGGCACTGGAGGAGCAACTGGAACGACAGGAACAGCGGGAACTACAGGAGGAGGTGCAGAACCGCTATCTTCCCTGGGCGCATCTCGAGGAACACGAGGAGGTCTTCCTCGACGAGGCGGCATAACTATGCTGCCAAAAACACAATCAACAATAAAATCCATCAATCATACGAAAAACACCCTATGCCAGCAAGAGACGACAACAGGACTAGCTCTGGACAAAGCGTCAATTCTAATTCCTTACGCAAATCCTCAACTTACGCTCTGATACCATCTGCGACGACCCAGAGTTCAGGACACCGATATACCGATAACATCGATACACCGACACCAAGAACTGGGGAGGCCACCCAAGAGGCTGATGAGGCCCCTGAAGGGTTAGTGGGGGTTAGCTGAGGAGTATGCATAATTAATTGCGAATTGGGGCGCGCAATACAAATAAGTATTTAAGATTTAAACACAAGTGCGGAAGCAATTTAAAAATAACCAGAGTGATATATATAACTAGTCCAGAGTCACAAACACTAGTCCTCGAGGTACAACTACGCGGGGCATACCCCGGCAAAAGTACAACACAAGCCTCAAAAAGGCAGCTCGTGCACAACTGGCAGCTAGGAACGGTCCCGAAACAGCACACTAAAGTTCGGGAGACGGCGGGCGCGGCTCACCTGAAAGGAAAAGGGTGAGTCACAGCCAGACTCAGTAGGGGTCACGCGGATCCCTACCTCGCACTAAACAAGCGAACAAGCATAAATAACAGCAATTAAAGCATGCATTTAAATAAATACACAGACAATGGCATGCATATCTAACCACAGGAAAGCTGTAAGCTCTATCTAAGCAGGTATAACAGCTAACACATGCCACCACTGATTAAATGCAAGCGATTAAAGCTAAAACTACCAAATAGAATGAGCTGCAACTAATCCAAGCAACAAGGAAGGACAACCACTGGAGCAGAAACCAGATGCGTCCACTGACAACTTACACTGCGTCTCAAGCACTCGCAGTCAACGAAGCGACAAGCTAAGCGCGTAAACAGTACCAAAACAAGTGACCAGTCGGAGTGGCACCCGTCGGTGTCAGTCCACAGTCTCCGACCACGTGTGCACACACTGACTCTAGCCTGAGCCAGGCCCTCTAACTAGTTTTCTCCCTTGGCAGGACGCTACCATTGGCTGGGAGCCCACGGAACTAGCTTACAAACCGTGAATGAGAAACATACCCCTCCGCCATCCTCAAGCGGGTCGGCACTCAACAGACCTTAGGGCAACAACAGTGGCTCCATTGCATGGAAAGAAAAGCTATTCTATTGGCATAAAACACGCCACAATATATTTAAAACAATGCAAACATGGCATGAATATAGAAAGAAGCGCATAACAGATGGGCTGGGAATATATAGCAGCCATCAGGGAAGCGGCGGTCAAAGACCCATGCGCCACATGAAAACGACGGTCGGGGGCCGGCGCGTTACTTCAAGAATGACGCCCCAGTCCCTATCCGTCACTCCCTTCAGGGTTCCTGCTCAAGAGGCACTAAAGGGCTTGTAACGGTGGGGGCCCTGCGCGTTACTTCGAAGCAACGCATGGGGTCACCGCCGTCACATCCACCCGAGGCTCAAACCACCTATCAGCGTTCTAAATGATAGCAGGCGAAGTGACGCCCCGGTCTAGGCGCGTCGGACCGAAACGACGGTCGGCCGAATGGCCGTCGGGCGCATCGCCTGACCAAAACTACGGAAGACAGTTGATGAGTAACGGATGGGAGCCCCACCGTTACTCTCCAAGTAACGCACCCCTAATGGGCCGCTATTTGGAAGTGATGCGTCCGCTATGGACCGTCAGGCAAGTGACGGTTCCTGGCAGGACCGTCACTGCACCTGGGTTACGGGCGGGTACGGTTTATAAACCGAAGCCCTCCCGGACGGCTGAAAACGCCGGGTATCGACGAAAAACCTGATAACCTGTCAAACCACGCATGCTAGACAACAATTTAACATCTAAATCTAGCACATGCAAGGCCTAAAACGCATTAAACTCAAGATTTAGGCTAAAACCCCAAAAATGGAAACATACACATCATGCATGCTACGGGGTGCTAATCGACAGGATAAGCCATAGGAAATGCTCCTAGCGAACTAAGGATTCCATCCCCCTACCTCTTGCAAGCCGAAACGGAGGAAAAGGCCGCATGCACCGAGGTAGGCTCACCGAGCCTTCAAGCTCTAATCCGCTCCCACGATCACCGAACCACGCCGAAGTGGACACCTACGCGCTCCTCTCGACGCGAGGAATCCAACGGCGCCAACCTCGTCTCAATCCGACCTCGTCTCGCCCGCGTTCCCTAGAGAGGAGAGAGGGGCGATCGCACGGAGGAGAGAGAGAGAGTGGGAATGAGAGATCGACGGGGAGAAAGAGGGTGAGAGAGAGGGATTAAAAGAAAAAGAAAAAAAGAAAAGAAATTAAAAAATATATAATATAATCATTATATATATTAAAATCTCATTAATTCTAATAACCCTCAAATAACTCCAAACAAATCCAGAAAAATACCAGACAAATTCCTAAAAATCCAGGAAAATAGCCGAAAATTCCAGAACAATTAATAGAACAAATACCACGAAGGATCCATTAAGGCACGGGCCTTACACGTGGGTTGCTGGAGCATTGACCCATCATCATAATGCCATGATGTCTCATAGATAGGGGTAGAATCAGTGACTTCATCCTGAGCATATGAGTCTTCTGGTGGTGATGGAAGAGGGAAGGAACGAAGAAGCCTCGGAGTGGGTAAATCTTCAAAGTTTTGACAAATTTCATCATGTGCCATTTCCACTTCTCCATAGTCATCAAGTTCAAATGGATGCCGTGAGGAATGCGTATTAATGAGGGGAGGAAGATTTTGCGTATATGGATGTGGATGTGAAGGCGGAGGGCCATATGGATTAGTGTGGTGAATGGGTGATGGATAGACGACATCCATTTGATCGTAACGACTTGAAAGAAGCTCTTGCTCATACTCATCTCTTGCCTTCTTCCACTCCTTATCTATTTCAGCGATTTTAGCGTGAAGGGGGTTGACTTGAGGAGGAGGGGGCGATAGCCGACTTGTGAACTCCTTTAACTCTTCCTTCATTTGATCCATTTTGTGAATGAGAGCTTGTTGGAGAGGTGCGACTCGTGAAGTAGAGAGTTGGCCTTGAGGCATTGGAGGGGCAGCTTGACATGGAAGGCTTGAAAAGGAAGTGGAGTAAGGCTCTCCCGTAGAGTGACTCGATTGAGCCAGGGTAGGAGCGGCAGCCAAATTTTGGGGCCATGAGGGGTGAGGAAAAGAGGGCGAAGGTTGGGCCTGCCACTGAGGCGAAAGAGGCCTCGTTGAGGCTTGAGAAAGGAACCCTGAACTAGAGGGGTATGACGGCCCACCAGTGGACAGACCCGTTTGGGGTACCGTGTGAAGGATGACAGGGGCTTGAGATTGTGGAGGGGGAAATTGGTAAGAGGCAGACTGTTGACTCGCCTGCCCTTGAAGCGAAGAAGAGGGAGTGACATATACATGTGATGGGGATGCAGTAGCCTGGAGCGGCTGTTGGTAGGATGTAGGAGCCGGAGTCGACTCCTGAGAAGGGAGAGAAATAGATTTCCCCTTTAAAATAGCCTGAAAGACCAGAATTTGCTCAAGGATGAGCTGTGTACTGGCGAGGACACCCAACAGGGAGAAGATGTCCTGTGGTGGAGAAATTTCCCGTGGAACAGTGGGGACCTCCTGTGGGGTCTCACGGGAAGGGCCTGAGTCCATTGCATAGACGCGTGCGTCAACTTACTGACCACGACCCGATTGATTCTCTTCAAAAGAGTTGAGCCATTCCTGTAATTTTACCAGAACGTAAATGCATACACTAGCAAACAAGTATCAGAGATTAACAGACAAGTGGATGATCTTACGCCATTTTTTTTCGATTTTTGTTTTAACTCTTTTTTTTGTGTTTTGATTTACTTAATTTTTTTTGATTTTTCTTTTTCTTTTTTTTTGATTTTAACAAATATAAAATTCACACTTAGTAGGAGGGATCCTAATTGCACTTTGTTTTACCGCCGTGTCAGCTAGGGGCACTCGTCTCACCACGAATAGGTAATTAACTCCCGGGTACTTCAGTGGTACAACCAGCCCAGTGAACGAAGAGGGAATCCTTCGCTGTCGGGGACTTACGGAGGTCCCAATGGAGGAGATCCTAGTCCGTCGAGAGGAATTCCCGACGGAGAGTCCTTCCTTCACCGAGAGGGGTTAATCCTTAAATAAATAAAAGAAAGAAAAGAAAAGGGGTAAATGCATGAAATGCAGTGCTGAATAAAAGATGTATAACGCACAAATACCAGAGATAAACACACAAATAGAACAGAGATAATCACAATAATATAACAAGGATATAAAAGCAATAAACAGATGGAGTAGGATACAACCGTTCCTCTTTTCGAGACACGTAGAACACTTGAAAAAAGAGAAAGGGGCTCTAAGGGTGCACGTAGTGCACGAGGGGAATGACGTAGCACACGTGGACGCAATAAAGAGGCGGGGCACGAGGATGCCAAATAGAGGGGAACAAGGAGGCGGGGCACAGGAGGGTGCCGAATGGAGGAGAAGGGGCACACGTGGGTGCCGAATGGTAGGGGAAGGGGCACACGTGGGTGCCGAATGGTAGGGAGGGCACACGTGGGTGCCGAATGGTAGGGGCACACGTGGGTGCCAAATGGTAGGGAGGGCACACGTGGGTGCCGAATAGTAGGGAGGGCACACGTGGGTGCCGAATGGTAGGGGAAATGCACGTGGTGCACGAGAAAACGTTAACCTCTCAAATAACCACAAAGGACCGGGGGAGTGCACGAGGTGTACGAGGGGAGTGAGCGCACGTGGGCGCAATAGGGAAGGGCACACGTGGGTGCCGAAAGGAGGGACACACGTGGGTGTCAAAAGGAGGGGGCACACGTGGGTGCCGAAAGGAGGGGCACACGTGGGTGTCGAAAGCTTGTGGGTAACCAGAAAAGCAAAAAGCAGGTCCCACCGTGATCGCCAGAGATGTGAACACGTCACGTGGTGGACTGAGAGAGAGAGATGGGGTTTCTCCCTCTCTGAGTAATAAAGGGTGAAAGAAATGAGGACAAACAATGAAACGCGCGCTATAGGGGATATGAAAGAACGGTGGATAAGTACACCTACAGATGACACTCTAATGGAGACAGAAAGAATTTAGACTGACCGAACTCCGGTACATGGCGGAGAAAGGGGTCCGAAGACCCTCTCACGCAAACTGAACCCCTTCCCGGTAGGCGTAACCCACCGTTCCGAGAGCAACTTTTCAGATACCGAATTCGAGTTTTGAGACTCTACGTGATAGAATTTGACAGACGGGAAGACATGTAGACTCGAAAATTGTAACGATATATCACTCCTCGAACAGTTACAGGAACAATATGAATAAAGGCACACCACCGCAGGACATTGGTCTTTGCGGGGTTTTAATAACAATATTGCAATATGAGCAGCAATTAATATATGTGCATCTAGAAACCACCGCGAGACATTGGCCTTACGAGATTTTTTTAAAGCGATATAAATAATATATATAAGTATACATATAAACCACCACGAGACATTGGCCTCTACGAGGTTTTTAATGCATCATAAATAATAAATATAAATATATATACACATCACCACGAGACATTGGCCTCTGCGGGGTTTTTGCTATGACATAGATGATAAATATAAGTATATAAATATATGAACCACCACGAGACTGTGGCCTCTGCGGGGTTTTTACTGTGACATAAATAATAAGTATAAGTATATAAATATATATAAACCACCATGAGACTGTGGCCTCTGCGGGGTTTTTACTATGACATAAATAATAAGTATAAGTATATAAATATATAAACCACCACGAGACTGTGGCCTCTGAGGGGTCTTTAATGCAACATAAATAATATAAATAATATATATATATATATGTATATATATATAAACCACCATGAGACTGTGGCCTCTGAGGGGTCTTTAATGTGACATAAATAATATAAATAATATATATATATATATAAACCACCATGAGACTGTGGCCTCTGAGGGGTCTTTACTATAATATAATTATATGTGACAGGAAAGGAAAAGGGATCAAATAAACCGCCGCGAGATGTTGATCTCCACGGGGTTTTAAAGCGATGATAGGAGAATGCTGAAATTAAATAGTTAGGAATTAGAAAGTAAAGTGCAGAAAATAAAATGCTGAAATGAAAACGGTCGCGGGAGGTGACCCACCGCACCAGTTAGGAGTTAGATATACAGAAAGTAAATCACAGAAACCGCCGCGGGGAATAATCCTCCGCGCGGGTGAGGTTAGAGACGGAAGAAGATAACCGCTGCGGGAAGTAACTCTCCGCGGGTGTTATTAAAATAAAGATGATCAAAATGGAGCGCGCGTTAAGAGTGTTGTGATCGCCAGGGACCGAGGGTCCCGAGTGGATTGATCGCTTTCGCCTTCGACACGAGGTTATGCGGGCTCCAACTTCCTCTTCTTTCGACAGGCCGAAGAAGAGGGCCTTTAACTGGTTACCCCTTACACAAAGAACAAACAGAGAAAAACAATTAAATGAGAATGACGGCGGTGTAGTACCAATCCTTAGGTAATGAAACTGTAAATAATATAAACGAACACGTACCTGGTTGGTGTGTTTAAAACCCCTTTTAGAATTAAAAGGGTGGGAGAATGACATGATGAAATGCACGAACACACAAAAATATCCACAAGGGAGGCCCTCTCGGAGAGAAAGGCATGACACATATGTTAAATGATGCATGCAATATGATTAACTGAGCAAATAAAAATAAGGGAGGGAAGAAAAGCTTATCGAGGGAGGCCAGCGACGAGCTTTGAGAAGGGCTTCAACATCACGAGCACAGCACGACCGAAGGACTTCAGAGAGAACTTCGGAAGCTGATTAAGCCGAACATAATCACACACACACAACCGTACACATATGAATGATAAATATATGTATATAAATATTACATAGCCATATTAAAAATATTTAACATATGCGTAAGTACAAACATATATAAACACATATGTAAGTTGGTCAAAATAAAAGAACATGAATTTGAGAGAGAAGGCGAGAAAGGGAGAGAGAAAACTCTTTTTTTTATTTTTCTTTACGACTTTAATTATATATATATATATACAGTATATGTATAAGGAAACAAAACAGGAGATAGATACATATAGTGTATATATATAAGTCCTATATATATAAAAACTATATATACATAGTGGTAACTACTATATAAATACTATATGTTTAATATATATATTATTCATATATAGTATATGAATACCATCTGTAAATAGTATATATATATAATAGATGTATATCAGTACTATATATATGTGAATATAATATACATGAGAGATTAATAAAAAATAACAATAATAATGAAGAATAGAAAGAAAGAGGGAGAGAGAGACGGGACAAAGAGACAGAGGGAGGGGGACAGAATAAAGAGGGAGAGAAGAGAGAGTGATGACGAAGGGGGTTAAAAAATAAATAAAAAAAAGGAATGAGAAAAGGAGATCGAGAGAACAGAGAGATGAGAGGGGAGAGAGTGAGAGAAAGAGAGAGGGAAAGAGTGAGAGAAAGGGGAATAAAAAAAACAAGAAAAGAGAAAAAGACGGTGAAGGAGAGATCGAGAGGGAGAAGAGAGAGAGAGGGGGGCGCGGTGAGAAGAGAGAAAAAGAGAGATGGGAGAGGGAGATGGAGAGAGAGAGAATGAGGGGGAGGAATAAAAAAGAAAAAAAAGGGGTGAAGAGAGGGGGGCGACGAGAGACAGGCAGAGAGATGGGGGGAGGAGAGAGATCGGTGAGGAATAATAAAAAAAGAAGAGATGAGAGGGGGAAAGTGAGGCGGATGGGGGAGAGAGAAACGAGAGAGAGAGAGAGAGAGAGAGAGAGAGAGAGAGAGGGGAAGAAGAGAGAGAATACAGAGAGAGGGAGGGAGATGCGAGAGGGGGAGCGAGAGGAGAGAGAGAACCGGCGGGGGAGAGAGACCGTGTGGGAGAGAGAGGGGAAGAAGAGAGAGAATACAGAGAGAGGGAGGGAGACGCGAGAGGAGAGAGAGAACCGGCGGGGGAGAGAGCCCGGGGGAGGAAAAAATAAAAAAGGAAGTGAAAATATAGAGAGAGAGAGAGATAAAAAGAGAGAGAGAGAACAGAGGGAAGACGAGAGAGAGAGGAAGAGAGAAGACGGGGGAGAGGGAGAAAGAGAGAAGAGAGAAACCGTGGGAGAGAGAGGGAGAGAGAGAGAGGAGCTCGCCGCGGCGAGCTAGCCGCGAGAGAGAGAGAGAGAGAGAAAACGGCCGGGAGAGGGGGAGAAACGGGGGACGGGAGAGAGAGAGTGCAGAGAGGAGAGAGGGGGATGGGAGAGGCGACGGCGGGCGTCTGGGGGCCGGAGGCGGCCGGAGCAGGCGGGGGCACTGCAGGCGGTGGTGGCGAGCGGGGCGCTGCAGGCGGCGGTGATGAGCGGGGCAGAGGCGAGGCAGCGGACGGCGACAGGCGACGGGCGTGCTCAGCAGGGGGGTTGCTCGCGTCGACGTGGAGGTCACGGATGTGGCGGTGGCGGGCTCGCGTTGGGACGTGCTCAGCAGGGGGGTTTGCATGCGCCGGGGAAGGTGGACGAGGGTGCTCCGGCGGCGGTTTGGCTGCTGCATAGGGGAGTGACGGCGGTGGGGGTGTCACGGTGGAGAGGCATGCAAAGGGAGGTGGCGTCGCGGAGGTCTGTGTCAGTAAGAGGAAGGCTGGAGGACGTGGAGTGGATGAGAAGAGAAAGGGAGAGGAGAGAGCGGCTGGGTTGTGGAGAGGGTACTCGCGAGGTGATGCGGGAGCGGAGTGGAGGAGGAGTGGTGTGTTGCATGTGGGGGCGTCCGGGATGTTAGGTGAGAAGAGAGAGGGCTCACGGCTTGGGGGTTGGGCTGCTGGCGCGAAGGGGAGGTGAGGAGTTCGACCGTGGAGTGGGATGGGGATGAGTGTGCATGTGTGTGTGCCGTGGGGAAGAAGGGTGTGTGCAGAGAAGTGAGAGGGAAAGAAAGAGACGGAGGGGAGAGGATTACGTTAGAGAGAGGGAAGGAAATAGAAAATAGAAAGAGATGGGGAGAGAATAAGATGGGGTAGGGAATATTATTTCTAATTATCTTTTATTTTATTTTTTTATGGTTGTTTGTTTTGTTTCTTTTATTTTTGCTTCTTTATCTATATATATTATTTATGGTTATTATTTTTTTTTACTTTTTAATAAATATATTATGTATATACTAATCACTTATATATATTTATATTTTATGAAAATAAATTTATTAAAGAAAATCAATTATATTATGTTTACGTAAACACAACTACACACATTTTTTGGAATTTTATTTTTTCTCTTTTTATTTATTTTATATGTACCATATTTTAATTTTCTCCCTTTCACAAAATAATGCAATTTAACCACAATTACGAAAATCACTCAAATAAAAGAAAATGTAAGCCACTTCAGGGCATTACGGTACAATATGGGATTTACTCATCGTAACGTCAGAAATGGCGTGTCTACACCCAAGAAGAGAGAAGAGAAGATCAGGCTAATCAGAATTAAGGACTCTTATGAGCTCCGAAACGGAATATTATTCCGAATGGTGGCCAACGCCAAGCAAAAATTACTCCTCCGATGCTTGTCCATTGAAGAAGCCTGGAGGGTCATGAAGGAGGTCCATGCCGGGACAGCTGGCGCACACCAGGCGGGGCCGAAAATGAAGATTGAAATAAAGAAGCTCGGCTATTATTGGCATGCAATGTTCGACGACTGCTGCAAATATGCTAACTCGTGTCAAAAATGTGAGGAGCATGCCACCATACCCAGAAGGCCCCCCGTGCAGTTACACCCAACCGCGCCCAGTTGGCCGTTCCCCCAGTGGGGAACAGACATTGTGGGTCCCTTACCTGCATCTTCCACAGGCTGCAAGTACATTTTGGCGGCAACCGACTACTTCTCCCGCTGGGCAGAGGCTGTCGCCTTATGGGAGGTCACTGGAGAGATCATGGTCAGGTTTGTCCGCCGTAATATCATATTCCGATTTGGCGTGCCCGACCGAGTTGTGTCAGACAACGGCAGCCACTTCCGCAACCAGAAGGTCTACCGGCTGGCAGTAAAATATAAAATTGATTGGAGGACATCAACTCCTTACAACCCACAGGCTAATGGGCTGGCCGAAGCTTTTAATAAGACACTCTGCACTCTCCTGGCCAAGACTGTCAGCTCTAACAAAAGGGACTGGGAAGAAAGGATGTACGAGGCGCTTTGGGCGTACCGAACCGTATACAAGACTCCAACAGGCTGCTCGCCCTTTTCTCTCGTATATGGCTCGGAGGCAATCGTCCCCGTTGAACTGGAGATACCGTCCCTCAGGGTTGCCATTCAACATGGGCTTGTCCTTGAAGGGCAGACCAATGTTGAACGAAGGCTCGAGGAACTCTCCAGTCTAGAAGGAAAGCGGCTCCAGGCCCAACAGAACATTCAGGTCTACTAGGCCCAGATTGCACGCGCCTTTGACAAGCTTGTTAAGGAACGCGAATTCAAGAAGGGCGACCTCGTCATGGTCAAGAGAAGAGATCTCATGGCTGCCAACCCTAAGGGTAAGCTGAGTGAGAACTGGCTCGGACCCTACGTAGTCCAAAAAGTCTACGAAGGTGGGGCCTATGTAATTGTCAACCATCGCGGGGAAGTTCAGTTCCCGCCTCTTAATGGAAGGCACTTGAGACTGTACCACGCTCCGGCGCCCCCGTTCAATCAATAATATAACCCTCCGCCCTATTTTGGGCGGATTTGCGTGATTAATGTCCAAACAACTTGACCACTATCCATGTTTTCAAAAAGGAAGAAGAAAAAATAAAGGAAGAGGAAGGTAAAAAAAAAGAGTGAAAAAAGAGAAGATGAAAAAAAAGAGGAAAAAAAAAGAGAAAAAAAAAGAGAGAAGAAGAGAAGAGAGAAAGGAAGAAAAGAAAGAAAAAAAAAGAATAGAAGAAGAGGAAAAGAGAGAAAAAAAAGAAAAAAAAGAGAAGAGAGAAAGAAAAAAAAAGAAGAAAAGAGGAGAAAAGGAAAAAGAAGAGAAGAGATAAAGAAAGAAAAGAAAGAGAAAGAGGAAAAAAAAGAAGTGAGAAAAAAAAGGGAAAGATACAAGAGCAAGGGAAGAGTGGAAGCCGAGAAAGGGGGAACTCCCCCCATTTCCAGCCGTCGCCCCGTAGCAACGGAAGTACTAAAAGAAATTTCTAAACAAACTCTTCTCTCCGTCCTCCCCGGGCGGTGAGTACCCCCTTGGCTGTGACCTCCCGTCCGGGTCATTGACTAAATAAACTCTTCTCTCCGTCCTCCTCGGGCGGTGAGTACCCCTTTGGCTCGGACCTCCCGTTCGGGTCATTGACTAAACAAACTCTTCTCTCCGTCCTCCCCTGGCGGTGAGTACCCCCTTGGCTCGGACCTCCCGTCTGGGTCATTGACTAAACAAACTCTTCTCTCTGTCCTCCCAGGGCAGTGAGTACCCCTTTGGCTCGGACCTCCCGTCCGGGTCATTGACTAAACAAACTCTTCTCTCCGTCCTCCCCGGGCGGTGAGTACCCCTTTGGCTCGGATCTCCCGTCCGGGTCATTGACTAGACAAACTCTTCTCTCCGTCCTCCCCGAGTGGTGAGTACCCCTTTGACTCGAACCTCGTTCTAATCCATGAAACCCTATAAATAGACCCCAGATTTCATCTGCACGACCCTTACTTTTGGCTCACGTGGAACTAAGGTAAAGAGGAAGAGTTAGAGGTAAGTTTATTCTAGGAACTTGTTCATTTTAGTTAGATCGAACGACCCTCCAAATTTTGTTCTAGGAGATCAAGCCTACAAGGAGATAGAAGCTTTCAAAGTTGTTGATCATGCACCAATAACTCAGGAATTTGTGCAACGGTCCAGCAAAGATCATGGAATTAGATGCCCTAAATGAGGTATTTAGCAATTATGGCTTTAAAACTTTATGTTATCCTTTATGTCTTCTATCTACCGTCCAATTTTCACATCCATAAGTCAAGGGAATCAGGAGATACAAGGGTGTGAAGTTGCTAATTTAGCACAGAACGTGCAAAACTAGGGCTTACTTCTAGTCAAAAATTGGCAGTCTAGGAGCGCTATTTGAGGTAGGTTATCTCATGAAAGGCTTAAACTCAAAGTCAGGAATAAAAGCCCTCTAATTTCATCCGATTTCATGCATTGTACACTGAGAATTTTATGATTTATTTGGACTATGCATCTTGTATGCTCCTCATGCACAATTCTTAGCCCTAATTAAGTTAAACAGAGAATTTTCTTGTTTATTACATAAACTCACGCATATTGTTGACCTATACTCGTTCTATCATGCTATAGAGTTTATTTATGTTGATTTCCATGCATGATATGTCTTAGATTAATATTGTATTTCACTATTATTGAGTTTTTTTTGTAAATACAAGAAGAAACGGTCTTCTTGTAGACCGCCATAAACCCTAGCGGTCGTACGATAGACCGCTAGCCACCAGAAACGGTTCTCTCTAGACCATTTTCGATTTCTAAATTCTGTATTACATGTTAACCCAAAACTTAATGCAGAATGGTCCAAATTAATGTATGTTAAGCCTAGTTAAGTAGGTTTTACTCCTATTTCTAGTGATATTTTCATATACCTAGTTATGTTGACAGAACATTTTAGTAGATTTGATGATTATTTATGCACTTAGAATTATTTTTAAACTTATGTTATTTTCATGACCAAATCATATACTTTTGTAATTAACTTGAATTTATATCAATCATGGACTAGTCGTGATTTGATCGCTGATATCACTATCTCTCTCTTCTATAGTCATTTTCTTAAGTACATGGCACATATCCCGGTATGTTGTCATTAGTTACACATTTGCACATTAAGTACACAATCTTGGACTTGATAACCTCTCAATTGGATATTCCTTCTAACGGACTAGGAAATCTTTTTTCAAGGTCTCCGTAAAACTCCGCGAGCCTGGGATTCCCACTAGGATGCCAAGCTGGTTGTACCATTAAAACCCCATTGTCTAGAAAGCACGTTTACAAGTGTTTTGTGAGATCTAGACCTTTGTGGCCATATGCCTGACTGCTGCAGTCACTAAGCAGCCTTTATCATGACAGCTAGGATACGGGAGATTTCACTAAGTTGACTTTTCTGTTTCATACGTAAAATGTTCCTGCACTAGACCGCTTAGCTCAAGAAATGGTCCAGTAAACGACCGCTTGGTTCTTGGTTATGTCTAACCCGAGGTTTGACCTTTGGGGTTGGTTTTCTTGAGTTTTCGGATGATCTTAGAATATCGGGACTTTGAACCTATGTTAATAAGCCAATGTTAAAAATATGAAAGATAATGAATGTACCGTTATGCTTCGAATTTTTCTCGATAGCGTAACCTAGTTATTAATGCATTTCTTGAATTCTTATGATCAATTATTGGTACGTTCTATACCTTGGTTACCTTATCATGGAATTATTGATTGAACTTGTACATTATTGGCCACATTATTATTATAATCATGGAAGTAGCTTGATTTATACTTGAAGATGCAGTTCGAGCACTGATTGTGTTCAATGGCTCTATGCTAGTCCCCTCGGCTGATTGTCAAAAATATACTGTAAACCATGGGGTATGATGCTGCTGGCGTCGCATTGCGCTGGGAGTACTTTCTTTATAATTAAGTGAAAATCCACAGACATGAGTAAAGATCCACGTAAATTCACGAAGTACTTGATATTAAGCGAAAAGTACTTCCTTGCGTGTTATATGACTTCCTAGTGCATAGCCTTTATGGTTATGAAAAGTACATTCTTGTTACATTCTTGTTCATGGAAAGGTCAGAATTACATTCTTGTTATATACTTGATCAATCATATTCTCGTATCTCGTCGTGATCATATCTTGTTACTTTGGTTTTGTTCACATGTTTTACCGTACTTGCATGATTTTTCTTAGTCTCTAGAGCTAAAATGCTAATCACTTAAACTCACCTTCCTTTTAATACGAAGATACCTACTGGAAAAGTGTGCTCATTACCTATTTTTTCAATGTTTTAGGAAGTACAAGTGAATCAGATTCGGATTATACAAGTAACGGGTCTGAGAGTGATTGAAGGACATATGAATAAGAGAAGCCTTAGTTATCAAGTGTCTAGTCGAGTCATGATGTAATCTTCATTTTATTGAGTCTAGTAAAGAGAGTCAAAGATCTTATGTACCCTGAGATTATTTGATAAAGAAATAAAGTTAAAGGTTTGAATGAATTCATGGTGTAATTACTTTTATGTGATTGTCTTGCGCTCTGATTATATTGCTTGCTCGAGACATACTAGCCGACTGTTCACGTTCCTGATTATTTTCGCTGCATAATCTCAGGGCGTGATAGTTAGATAGCTAGATTTACACTTCTAGTGACCTGAGCATTTTAGCAGAATGTACAAGAAAGCATTCAGATTTAGATGATGAACAACAAGTATTTTTCATCACATGAGCTTTATGAGCAAGGGTGCAGAATAAATCTAAGACATGCAATGTAACCCAATTATTTTCAGAAACTTGCTCAAAAATAGATTTTCTATAACATTTCAGATGTTTCAAAAACCATTCATAAACCAGATAGATTTATCTAGTTCTAGTACGAGGTGGAGGTGAAGGTCCGAAGACCCGACTCACACATTGTGAGAGCTTCCAGGTCAATATAATCCACCCTTCCACTACACACTATTCAATATACTAGAAACACCAAATAAGCTCAAATGTGCTCAAGCAATTCAGATTGTAAAACATTCAATAGTCAATACCCTCATACACACTCCTCAAGATTTTCAATTCTATTCAACCATTTAGACAACTTCATCACATAAGGCTAGAGAAATAACAAATCAAGTCTACAAAATCAACACCTGAGTTTGGCAGGCATAATCATATGCCTTAAAGCATACTAGCTTAGCAATAGCTTTGAAAGAGGTTAGCAGTTCATTGAAGCTATTGTCATGAGATATACTTGCAAAAAACTGGGTTAAATTCACAATGGTAAGTCATCCATTCGAAAAACTCCCCCTCACAGTATGCATGAATTTCAAAATTGATATGTTGACAGAATATCACGCATCCTATGACTTATATGAATAAGTGACTCATGGTTCCAAGCAGAGGCACATTTTCACGCATGTTGATAGATTTTAGAGAGGAACAACATGTCCTTCCTCAGGTCACCATTTAATATACCATGTAGTCATGCAATGATAATCAGATAAATGAATATTCAGTTTCATGAAATGCAATCATGCAATGGTGATTCATGAAAGATATAATGCATTCTAATAAGAAAAACATATTTTTCATGATCTTTAAAGATGAAAATTCAGTTAAAGCAAATTTTAATTTTTCAAAGAGAAATCAGAAATTTATTTTCAAAACCTGTGCCTTTTGGCCTCAAGGCATTCCTATAGAAAAATTCTCATTTGCACGATTTAGGTAACCAAGTCTTCTTGGGTCCTAGATGGTTAGTTGCACCTCTAGTGGGTGCTCTCCACAATTTCTGGGCATGTATATCATCAAAATTCATTAAAGCACAGTCATACATGGTATGCCCAAAATTACGACAGTAGTGACAACTAACAAAAGACTTTGCATTTTTATTAACAGGATAAGCATGGAATCTCTATGGTTTGGCAAAAGTGTAATTATTTTTAACATGGAAGTTCTTTCTTCTATTTGCTTGCCAACATTGTGACACATGGTGTTTTTGCTTTCCACAAGAATGACAAACATAAGGTTTCCTATTTTAAAATATTTTTTGGTTTCTCACAAACATTTGTCCTTTTACTTGCCCTTAGTTCATCATTTTTCAAACTAAAACAATTATTCATCTCGTGATCGAACTTTCCACAATAAAAGCAATGAACTTTATTTTTGTTGACAACATGGTTTCTAGCATAAGCATGAGAATTTTTAGATGTTCCTTTTCTGTTCGAAGACTTTCTTATCTTATTAGAATCATTCATTTTCTTGTATGCTCTCAATTCATCAGATTTCATAACAAAATAATCATGCATCATAGACCAACTTTACCACAATAAAAATATGAAATTTTCCTTGTGGATGTATGTGAGTGTGCATCATGATCGTGCTTCCTAGCATTAACATTTGTACAAGTCGAATTATTTTTCAGCTTTGATTTTTGGTTCAATTTCTGCCTAACATCATATTTTTGGGTTTTCTTGATAGCATGCTAAACCGGGTGAACGTGTGAGGTACTAGCTACATCCGAACTTGAGACAAAAGATGTGAAGAGTTTGTTTTCAAAATTCTTTTTGTTTATCGGATTGTAGCCAAGGCCTTCTTTTTGAAAGTTCACTTTAGTTCCAAGTATCTTGTTCAGATTTTCTTTACCATTCACAAATTTAGATAATGAAGTATTCAAATCATTGATTTCATTGTCAAGGGATGCAATGTGTAACTCATAACTAGCAATTTCTTGTTCACTACAAACAACACTTTCATTCAACACTTTATTTGTAGTTTTATAACTTTCAATTTCTTGTTCTAGCACATGTATTTTTTCAGATTCATCAACAACCAGACATTTCCCTTTTTCAAAAACAAGCAATTTTTCAAACATGGTTGTATTTAGATGTTTCAACTTTTCATTCTCTTTTCTCACACATGAAATGGTTTCTTCATACTTTTGTATACATCAATCAATAAGGATTCATTCTCAGTTTTGAGTTCTAAACATTTATCACATGAAGAATTTTCATGAAAAGATTTTTCAAGATTTTTTAAACTACTTTCAAGTAATGAGATCTGAATCAACATTGCACTATTTTCCTTTTTGAGTTCTTCAGTTTCAGAACACTTATCAGAAGAAGCATTATCATGAAAATCATGTTAAGGTTTCTTTTTAAGCTTTCTATTTCAGATTTAACCTTCTTGTATTTTTCAAGCAATTCTTCATAATGATCCATAAGCTCTTCGAAAGAGATTTCCTCACCTTCAAAGCCTAGCTTTGAGCTTTCCTTGCTTGTTGTATCCATCTTGTCAACCATCAAGCACTCATTGTCCTTCTTTCCTTCATGGTCCGTGATCAAGCACTTCAATATTTCCTTGATCGTCCTGCATGAGGAAACATGTGAAAATTTATGAAGATCAATTGAACTTCTAAATACATTTAAGAGCATAGAATTATCTTTGTTACTCTTCACATGCTCGTCAGTCCACTTAGACTAATCACTAGGAAACCCATATGAATCATACATAACTAAATCCCAGTGTAGATGTTTATATCTATCCGCCCCAAACTAAGCAAATATATAGATGCATGAACATGGAATATGATGAAATGAAAGGGGGCGATGAAGAATAAGAATGTACTGTGATCGCTACCCAAGGATTAGTAATAGGAAAGAGATACTACAATGAATGAAAACCTACTGTGTACCTTTGGAAAAGAAGAAGAAAAAACTGCGGCCAAAGGTGACCGCTACAACGTGATCGCGCTTAAGGAACGGGACGCGGGGAACTTGTGGAATCAGACCTCCTCGCCTTCCAGCCGGCTAGAAGAGAGGGCCTCACGTTCTCTTGCTCTCCTGCAAATCAAAGATAACAAAACATGGGAAAACCCATAAGAACATGCAAGTGTAGCATCAATCCCGTATGTGTAAAGTAAGCATGAAAAAACTAAGGGAAGAACACACCGGGGAGGGTTTTTAACCCCTGTGGAAGGGGGCAAAACATTGGTGTGTGTGTTGTGATGAGAATACAACAAATAGGAGGAAATAACATGCAGTATAGCTGCGAAAATCGTGCATGCAATATGGCAAAAAGTGCAGAAAACTATAAACCGTGATGATTTACGAAAAGTAGAAGTGAATAACAAAGAGAAGGGATGATGAAAATGAGCCCTGGACGATGGAAAACGTAGCCAATACTTCCCTCTTCAAGTTGGGATCGAAGAAATGAGGTAGCGATGCGGCATGGCTTCACCCCGAACCGAGAAAGAGCCCCCCTTCGCGCACTGCGAACTAGGCAGGCTTATATAGAGATGCAGGAAACCTTTGTGTTAGAATCTGAGATAAACCCCCAAATTTGGGGATATATGTGATTAAACTCGAGATAATAGTGAGTATAAGAGTCCTGGATCGACGGAAACTGAGGTGGAGGCTTATCTCCCTCAAAAATGGTGTCAACAAGGAGTCCAAAGAGTCCTGCGGTGAAGAAATCAGAGTTCAGAATCATCCAGATTATGTACTAAAGAAACGGTCTATCGCAGGGCCGCAACTTGAAGAAACGGTCATGCAAGGACCGCAACTTGAAGAAACGGTCATGGGATGACTGCCATTTGAAGGGATCACGTTCGGGAAGCTTTCAGGCAAATTTCTAAAGAAATGGTCTTCATGAGATCGCTACTTGAAAGTGGCGGTCTCCAGAAGACCGTCATTTGATAAAATAAAAATTAAAAAAATTAAAAAAATTCAATGTTCATTGCGAAGGCGGTCACCTAGGTGACCACGTTCAGGAGCCTACGTAGTTTTATTCTGGGCGTCCGTTCGACTGCCCAGACTGCCCGAATCGGTCCCGAAAGTTGGGGAATTGAAAATAAAAGCCTCCAATGCTCAATGGACTTGAAAAATAGTCAAGAAATGGGCTCGAAACACGGTCAAAGAAGACTTCAAAACAATGGATAATTTGGAGCATTATAAAGGAGAATAAGAGAAATAACTCAACTTATAGGCTAAAAATGGATGTCAACACCTAGAGTTTGGGATCAATGGTTTTAACATAACGATTCATGTACCCAAGCCATTTAGTGAAATTTGAACCATTTAAGCGAGGAGGAAGAGAAGACAAACAACTATTAGACATGATGCTTAAAATGCTCGCCGAGGGATCTCTCTATAGGTCGTAAGACATCAAGAAGATAGAGCCGTGGCTCTGATACCAATAGTTGGCCCCGAGTAGGCGAGCAGACAAGAAGGGGGGTTGAATTGTCCCCCACACAATATGGTAAATTAAAATCCTAACTATGCGGACTTAACAAGTTTACTTAGATTGAAGAAATTAAACTAAGCAGAGTAAACCAAGTTGTCTCAATCTCGTCGAGCTTACTCATTCAAAAAGACGGATTAAACAATGAAACGTACAACCACAATGCAAAGCACAGGACACGGGAATTTTTAAGGTGGTTCCGGACCACGACGGGTTCCCTACGTCCACCCCTTACGAAACTGGTAAGGCTTCACTCGGTGATAAATCGCCAACACGGAGTAACACTCCAACTCACACGCAGGACGATGCATGCATACACACACGGGGACACACCCCAACACGCACACGGAGACGGAGTCTACAACACGATCTGACAGCGGATCTACACACACACACACGAGCTGTAACAACCGCAGCATAATAAACCCACAACCGTACGCAGACGGTTCACACACAGTCTTTCGTAGTTCAAAAAAATCAAGACAAATATCCAAAATATGCTCAACCCAAAATATAAGACATGAAGAACATCACAAACAACAGATAGAAGATGTAGAAATAATCCCCCTTGATCTCCAATTCGATTGATCATGTACTTTGAAGCTCAAGTCAGTGGGAGAACAGATCGACACGATTTCTGTAATGTCCCAGATTTTTTTTCGGATTATTTTAGTGGAACTCGGAGTGTATTTTGTACTTTACACGTGTTTTTCCATGATGTGCTTTCGAAACTCTGTGCATGGCGAACCGTGGCGTTCTTCGACTCCAGGATAGTACCACTGCGTTGTGTTCCTTCCGAGGATCGCAGAGGTAATTTTTCGTAATTTTCTAAATTTATGGAATTTTTGGGTTTTCTATATATATTAACCTTTTCTCTCTCTCCCCTCTCATTCTCTCTTTCTCACTCTCTCTCATCTCTTTCTCTCCCCCTCTCCTCGGGCGGTCGACGGTGGTGGAGGAGGGCGAGGCGGCGATGGCGGGAGGCGAGGAACGGAGAACGGGTCGAGGATCGAGGGCCGGTGGCGCGTGGAAGCTCGACCGCGGGTTCATGGAACGGCGAGGGTTTCACGGCGTTTTCTTCGTGGATCTGCGAGCTCGGGGCGCGAAATCTTCGGTGGAGTTAGGGAGATGGACCCTCATCTTGTGCTCTTCCTTTCCCACGAGTTTCGTAGGCCATGGTGAGCTGAGCGGGCTAATCAGGGTGATTTGGGAAAAATCCATGTTTTTGGGGTTGAGCGTCGATTCGCCGTTTCATTGCGTTTTTGGCCGATCCGAGGCCGTAGATGCATGCTAGGGGCTATTTGGGGGCTTCCCACTTGTTTTCCCCCTCTCTCGTGGAGGTATGGGGGCCTGGGATGAGTTTTGGGTCGTTTCCCGCCGTAGCATTCTCGGGACGGTGTGACAGTCCTTCCAGTGACCGTCACAGTTTGTGACGCACCAGGGTGGGTGCGTTACGTCCTGTGATGCGCCAGGGTGAGCGCGTCACAGGGTCCTATTTTGTCGGCAGGGCATCGGTGGCTCTGGCAGTCTTACGATAAACCGCCAGAGGGTGTGACACGCCTGGGTTCGACCGCTATGTGCCTTCTCGTGTTTTCAGACCGTTGGGGTCACGAGTCTTCTGACGCGCCTAGGTAGGACCGTCAGAGACTGTGACGCGCCCGAATGGGAGCGTTAGAGCTGACGCAGCCCATTCTTCTGATGCGTCACAGCCTGTGTTGTTCTATCTTCTAACGCACCAGGCTTGGTCCGTTAGAGACTGTGACGCCCCAGGGTGGGTGCGTCACAGTCGTTGTTTCCCCTCTCGTGTGGTGCTCCTACGTTGGACCGCCAGGGTGCTGTGACGGTCCAGCATTGACTGTTACAGACTGTGACGGCCCAAGGTTAGACCGTCAGGCTCTGTGTTGCACCGAGGTGTATTTTCGTGTTCTCCGCAATCATTTCGCGTTGTGTCAGTCCCTAGTCGACTTGGTCGTGACCCAATGGTCGACTTGCGGTCTTGCGAGTGCCCCAGACACCCGTGGGATTTTGTGTCCGTGTTTTGAGGGTGTCGGGAGGACCGTGCTACCTCGTTTAGTGTGTCCATGAGTTTGAGAGTCCAGGTGGCTTATCGCGTGTCGGGCTTTTGTGTTATGCTAGACCGAGTCACCGTGTGTTAGTGGGGGTGCGGTGAGGTCTCCCCCGCATGCCGTGAGTTTTCCTGGAAGATGATTCCCGAGTGGGCCACGTGTTTGGCCTTAGTCTGTGAGTCCAGTTATCGGCGTGGCAGCTTGTGCGTTGCCCTGGGAATCATGCTTCTGTGCTTTTCGCGTAGGCCACGCGTATGGCATTGGACTGCGAGTCCAGTTGCCCAGCCTGGGGCTGGAGGGTTCCCGCCTTTCCCTGAGAGTGGGATTTGGTTTGGCTACCTGTGAGCTACCTTGGGAACCGTGTTTCCGTGTTTCTGTGTGGCCGAGCGTGCGGCCCGTGGACTATGAGTCTCGTTTCTTCTCTGACTGTGGTCACCGTGCGACGGTGCTGGTACAAGGAATGGTCCCCATACTTCGTCAGGTTCGGACATTGTTTTCCATTATCTTGAGAGTCCACTCTCTCAGTGACCTATCCACTAGTCGTAGCTTCCTGTGCACGCGGGTGCGGACCCACCTGGGAGTGGTGGAGAGCGAGTCCCGGTGAGAGGCGGTTTTTAGGCTGGTTACCGTAGGGCCCCTTGCCTTTGCCACCTGAGTCCGGTGGGGGGGAAAACCAGCTAGAGGACCCGACCTAGAGCAGATGGTCTATATGTGCACACGTAGTTTGGGGCTTAGGACATGCATTGACGAGCGTGACCCCAACTAGTCCTTGTTGTGGTACTTGTTGCGTGTCTGAGTCTTATGCCCGGGGCATTGTAGCTAGACACTTGTGACGCGGTGTAAGACGTCAGGGGACGCTTCCGATTATTCTTCTAGTAGGAGGTACTCCTGTTCTGGACAGAGAGTGTCAGACTGTCAGTTTTCGTGACTTTGACCTTCGGGTTTTCGGTCGTGTCGACCGTTGAGTTTTCGGTTGTTTCGCCATGGCACGTGTGTTGGTTTTCGCACAGAGAGACTAGTGCTAGTGGCTTTACCAAGGTCGCGTCTTATCGTGCGGTACCCGTGACCAGGTGTCAGGGTTGCACTTTGGACAGCGTGTCCATGTTGGCCGTGTCCTGGGAGACAGGCCTCTACGACGTGGTTGCCATGGGTTTTTACTTCGGTAAGTGGTATTAATGTTGTTCGGTAGCCCCCGACCGTGAGTCCGGGGTGTGTTTCTGGTACAATAGGAGTAGCTGTAGTGTCGAGTTTTGACCGGCCACCGGTTCGCTATTCCTGCTGTAGTTGTACCTCTCCTTTCCGCTACCACAGTTGTTTCCGATTGGGGTTCCGTGGGATCCTTGCTGAGTCACTATTTTGGAGACTCATTCCCTTCTTTTCAGGTGTGGCGGTTCTTCTTCCTCGAAGTTCGAGGGTGCGGTGCGGAGGTTCTCAGTTGCCAACTCGCCGGGCCGAGTGTTCACTAGGCATGTGGTACGCTTTTACTGCTTTAGACTATACTTTCTGTTGGACTGGACTCTGTTGTAGCTGTAGTTATTTATTTATTTCTATTAATTGTTGAATTGTCCTGCTTTATTTCTTATTTCTTTCTGCCTCCACACTCCTTTTAGCCCTTCCGAGCCCTCCCGGCTCGTAGGCGGCGGTTCGAGTCTCTGGTTATCGGGCCTTCCCCTAATCAGATTCTCGAGTCGTTATAGCTGGTATCAGAGCAGAGGTTGTGGACGTACATAGGAATTCAAAATATTGCAGTGATCAGAGTCCATAATGTCTAGTACAGTCGGCAGCTGGCTTAGGGTTTTGTGTTCACTTTCCGCCTAGTTTCTCGCTCGAGAGCTTGAGAGCGCTGTGCGGCATTGTGAAGGTGGTTGCTGTCCGCGGCTTTCATGCCAGCATGGGGTCTAAGGATTGAGGTCGAGAGCCTTCTCCTTCATCGTTGGTGGCCCTGGTCGTGCTACGTTGGGCAGAGGTTGCTGGCAGGCATGAACTCGCGATGCTATGTTCGAGGAATCTGCAACGTGGTCAGGTGGCTGGAGAGGATTGTTCGTGGATAAGTGGCCGTGAGTGTGCTCTGAGGGAGCTGCTGTCGGTTTTGGGCCGCTTCAGATCAAGTTTTATCCAGCCCCTAAGGCACTGAGGTCGTAGTTTGAGGCGTTGGAGCGGGTGCCCTGGTCGAGAAGTGTGCTCGGGTGAGCGGAGGATCTTCTCGGTGAGCTGCTGTTTCATCGAGCCTGATGTTCTTGTCGTGGTCTGTGGCGTCAGAATGACGTGTCGGTCCCGATTGTTCTACGAATTTCAAGGCAGGATTTGGCAGAGATGTCCTGGTAAGTCTTTGCTCCTGCGTTTCTGTCAGTAGATGGGTTGTGTTCGCCCTGGAGTTGGTTTGAGATGTGAAGGCTCCACGGCGAGTTCGGGACTCGAGGATGAACGTCAGCGGTTGGTGCGCTGGAGTTTGAGGAATTGCAGTGGTGGTGCATCGAAAGATGTTGTGATTGTGGTCCGATGTGACACTCGTTGAGTGTGTCAGAGGCGCTGACCTGATGAAAGTGATGGTTTTCCTTGGTGCTAGATGGTGCTGTTTCCAGCGTGCGTGAGGTTCGAGATCAGGTCGAGCGTGGAGTTCTTCTGTTGGTCGGAAGTGCGTTTGGTTTCTCCTTTGGTTGGAGAGATTGTGTTGGGCTAAGGTTTGTCATCTTGCATTGTGTGTTTGGATTTGTTGGCCTTGTGTGCCATGAAGTCCGTGTGAGACGTGCTCCTTGTCTTGGCCAGGTGGTTGCCTGTGAGAAGTTGTGCCCATTCTGTTATCGTGAAAGGGTGTTGGCAGTTTTCCGAAAGGACGAGTCCTGGTTGGGTGGTGTTCCTGAGAATTTGTGGCTGTACGTGCGAATCAGAGGGCGCAGCGGAAGCGTGGTGGGATTGTGACCCACTGGTTCAGGATCGTAGCGTTGGTTGCTACGGACGGATTCCTGAGTTTGCGTTGAGCATCGGAGGATTGGTTCCTAAGTGTGAAACGTGTTGTTGCCGTGCCATTGCTCGAGGTATTATGGTTCGTGGCACTGGCAGGATGGAGTGTTGGGGAATGTGCTGGCTAGTGCGCCGTATGAGTACCCTGTTCCTGTGATGGAAGCCGTGTCAGGCGTCGGTGTTGGACCTGGATGAGGTTGTTGAGGATGTCACCTGACGAAGGTCCAGGACAAGTTGGTCAGAGTCGATGGCTTGGTGCCCGACTTGTGTTCCCAGTCGTGTCCTCGGATGAGATCATTTTTGGAGAAGTGATCTCCGGCAGGCTGCGGGTTCCTGTTGGTCGCTGCAAGTGACTAGTGAGTCTAGTCTCGTAGCTGACCATGGTGAGATGTATGTTGCTTGGGGACCCGTGAGCATTGTTCAGGTGGTGTCCCGTGGCTCTGTGGTAAGGGCATAATCAGGATTGGCAGGTGTCCACTTGGATTAGTGGAGTAATTCGATGAGACTAGAGGAAAGAGTGACGCCGGTGGGCGGAGGCCTTTTGGGAGATTGGCGTCGGATGGTGGTCCTTGACGGGACGTTGGTGTCGCAATGGTTATCCCTGGTTTGGTGACCATCATGGGATGGTTCCCCCGTAAGTCTGAGTCGAGTGAGGTGATGACTGAGGACACCAGGATCTTGTCAATTGGTTTCATCGTGCTCCCCGATACGGTCGACTTGGCGCGATGTTCGAGCTCGGATGTGGAGTCCGAGAGGAGTGTAGCTCGAGATGTGGCGTCGGTCTATGTGTGAGTCAACAGATGACCTGCTGTAGGGCTGGATCGTGCCTGTTGGGTAGGTGGAGGTTTCCTGTTGACGTGTATCTGGCGACCAGTGGATGGTCTCTTCACAGACGGAAGATGCTGGTTGTCAGGGTTCAAGCGTGGCGAGAGCCGTGTGCCAGCGAGGCCTTTGGTGGTCGTTTCTGTGATGTGCCTTTCCGGACATGATCTGGTCTTTGTCGAAGTTTGTCTTCTGACAAGAGTTGGCTCAGTGATATGTCTGGCTTTCGGCTTGCCAGGTGTGAGGTGATTCTTAGTGCTGAGCCGATGTCCTGGTTGCGGTCTGTCGAGATGGCTGCATGAGCCGATGGAGGCTCTGTCTTGGTTGTTCCCTTGAGAAGGGTGTGTGACCTATCAACTGGTTGTAAAGCTGTGTGTGTTTTGTCTGCTGATCATTGGATGGATCGGTAGCTATTTCTCGTGTCGAGGGTGTGTTTCCTCGGTGGGCGAGATGGTGGCAGCGGTGCCATGATTGGTTCTCGCGTGTCTGAGGTGATGTCGGAAGGTGTCCATTGGTGCGCCTGCTCTAGTGGCCGGTGTGTACGGCATGCGGAGTGGGGTGTTGTTCGTGATTGTAGTCCGGCTGTGTCCCTCAGGATCAGTGTTTTCGCGAGAATCAAGGTTTTCTGCGCTGGGGCTTTGACAGCATTGTCATTTGGTTAAGATGTTCTTCCCCTGTGTCTTGGTGCTAGTCCTTAATTTTGAGGATGAAATTCCTTTAAGGGGGAAGGGTTGTAATGTCCCGGATTTTTTTTCGGATTATTTTAGTGGGCCTCGGAGTGTATTTTATGCTTTACACGTGTTTTTCCCTGATGTGCCTTCGGAACTCTATGCAGGGCGAACCGTGGCGTTCTTCGACTCCGGGATAGTACCACTGCGTTGTGTTCCTTCCGAGGATCGCGGAGGTAATTTTTCGTAATTTTCTGAATTTCTAGAATTTTTGGGTTTTCTATATATATTAACATTTTCTCTCTCCCCCCTCTCATTCTCTCTTTCTCACTCTCTCTCATCTCTTTCTCTCCCCGTCTCCCTGGGCGACCGACGGTGGCGGAGGAGGGTGAGGCGGCGATGGCGAGAGGCGAGGAACGGGTCGAGGATCGAGGGCCGGTGGCGCGTGGAAGCTCAGCTGCGGGTTCGTGGAGCGGCGAGGGTTTCACAGCATTTTCTTTGTGGATCGGCGAGCTCGGGGCGTGAAATCTTCGGTGGAGGTAAGGAGATGGACCCCCAGCTCGTGCTCTTCCTTTCCCGCGAATTTCGTAGGCCGTGGTGAGCTGAGCGGGCTAATCGGGGTGATTTGGGAAAAATCCATGTTTTTAGGGTTGAGCGTCGATCCACCGTTTCATTGCGTTTTTGGTCGATCTGAGGACGTAGATGCATGCTAGGGGCTATTTGGGGGCTTCCCCCTTGTTTTCCCCCTCTCCCGTGGAGGTATGGGGGCGTGGGACGCGTTTTGGGTCGTTTCCCGTCGTAGCGTTCTCGGGATGGTGTGACGGTCCTTCAAGTGACCGTCATAGTCTGTGACGCACCAGGGTGGGTGCGTTACGTCCTGTGACGCGCCAGGGTGAGCACGTCATAGGGTCTTGTTTTGTCGGCAGGGCGTCAGTGACTCTGGTAGTCTTACGATAAACTGCCAGAGGGTGTGACGCGCCTGGGTTCGACTGCTACGTGCCTTCTCATGTTTTCAGACCGTTGGGGTCACGAGTCTTCTGACGCGCCTAGGTAGGACCGTCAGAGACTGTGACACGCCTGAATGGGAGCGTCAGAGCTGACGTAGCCCATTCTTCTGACGCGCCCAGGTAGGATCGTCAGATGCTATGATGCGCCGAGGGGTGAGCGTCACAGCCTGTGTTGTTCTATCTTCTAACGCACCTGGCTTGGTCCGTTAGAGACTATGATGCCCTTGGGTGGGTGTGTCACAGTCGTTGTTTCCCCTCTCGTGTGGCGCTCCTACGTTGGACCGCCAGAGTTCTGTGACGGTCCAGCATTGACCGTTACAGACTGTGACGGCCCAAGGTTAGACCGTCAGGCTCTGTGTTGCACCGAGGTGTATTTTCGTGTTCTCCGCGATCGTTTCACGTTGTGTCGGTCCCTAGTCGACCCGGTCGTGACCCAGTGGTCGACTTGCATCTTGCGAGTGCCCCAGACACCCGTGGGATTCTGTGTCCGTGTTTTGAGGGTGTCGGGAGGACCGTGCTACCTCGTTTAGCGTGCCCGTGAGTTTGAGAGTCCGGGTGGCTTCTCACGTGTCCGGCTTTCGTGTTATGCTAGACCGAGTCATCGTGTGTCAGTGGGGGTGCGGTGGGGTCTCCCCCGCATGCCGTGAGTTTTCCTAGAAGATGATTCCCGAGTGGGCCACGTGTTTGGCCTTGGACTGTGAGTCCAGTTATCGGCGTGGCAGCTTGTGCATTGCCCTGGGAATCATGCTTCTGTGCTTTCCGCGTAGGCCACGCGTATGGCCTTGGACTGCGAGTCCAGTTGCCTAGCCTGGGGCTGGAGGGTTCCCACCTTTCCCTGAGAGTGGGATTTGGTTTGGCAGCCTATGAGCTGCCTTGGGAACCATGTTTCCGCGTTTCTATGTGGCCGAGCGTGCGGCCTGTGGACTATGAGTCCCGTTTCTTCTCCGACCGTGGTCACCGTGCGACGGTGCTGGTATGTGGGATGGTCCCCGTACTTCGTCGGGCTTGGACGTTGTTTTTTGTTATCTTGAGAGTCCACTCTCTCAGTGACCTATCCAGTAGTCGTAGCTTCCTACGCACGCGGGTGCGGACCCACCTGGGAGTGGTGGAGAGCGAGACCCGGTGAGAGGCGGTTTTTAGGCTGGTTACCGTAAGGCCCCTTGCCTTTGCCACGAGAGTCCAGGGGGGGGAAAACCATCTAATGGACCCGACCTAGAGCAGATGGTCTGTGTGTGCACACGTAGTTGGGGGCTTAGGACACGCGCTGACGAGCGTGACCCAGCTAGTCCTTATTGTGGTACTTGTTGCGTGTCTGAGTCTCATGCCCGGGGCATTGTACCTAGACACTTGTGATGCGGTGTAAGACGTCAGGGGACGCTTCCGGTCATTATTCTAGTGGGAGGTACTCCTGTTCTAGACAGAGAGTGTCAGACTGTCAGTTTCCGTGACTTTGACCTTCGAGTTTTCAGTCATGTCGACCGTTGAGTTTTCGGTTGTTTCGCCGTGGCACGTGTGTTGGTTTTCACGCCGTGAGACTAGCTCTAGTGGCTTTACCGAGGTCGCGTCTTGTCGTGCGGTACCCATGACCAGGTGTCAGGGTTGCACTTTGGACAGCGTGTCCATGTTGACCGTGTCCTGGGAGACAGGCCTCTACGGCGTGGTTGCCGTGGGTTTTTACTTCGGTAAGTGATATTAGTGTTGTTCGGTAGCCCCCGACCATGAGTCCGGGGTGTGTTTCTGGTACAGTAGGAGTAGCTGTAGTGCCGAGTTTTGACCGGCCACCGGTTCGCCGTTCCTGCTGTAGTTGTAGCTCTCCTTTCTGCTACCACTGTTGTTTCCGGTTGGGGTTCCGCGGGATCCCTGCTGAGTCTCTGTTTTGGAGACTCATTCTCTACTTTTCAGGTATTTGGTACACTTGTACTGTTTCCGGTCGAGGTTTGAGGGCGCGGTGCGGAGGTTCACAGTTGCCAGCTCGCCGGGCCGAGTGTTCACTCGGCATTTGGTACGCTTGTACTGCTTTAGACTGTACTTTCTGTTGGACTGGACTCTGTTGTAGCTGTAGTTGTTTATTTATTTGTGTTAATTGTTGAACTGTCCTACTTTATTTCCTATTTCTTTGTGCCTCCACACTCCTTTTAGCCCTTTCGAGCCCTCCCGGCTCGTGGGCAACAGTTCGAGTCTCGGGTTATCGGGCCTTCCCGGTAATCAGATTCTCGGGTTGTTACAATTTCAGCATCCTCTTGATCGTCTCCTCATTCTGCTCCTCCTTTTCTTCTTCCACAAACCTCAAAGATCACTTGAAGGAGATGAGCTTGGTTCTTCTTTTGTAGCTCCACTCCTTTTCCATGTTCTTCGCCTGCAAGATAGAAAGAATAAGCTCATTAGGGTTCCACCCCTTGTAAAATTCGCAGCTCTCACATATGTACATATAAGAGAAAGCATAAGACCATTATAGCCCTTCTAGAATCCTCCAAAAGACCCCCAATAAGTCTACCAAGAACCCAGGGGCATATGTGTAAGTTCAGAGCCCAAATAGATTGCGTTTAATGGGTTTCGGACTGAGTTCGTAAGAACGCTCACCGTAAGCAGTCGACCAAAATTGGCAGTCGTTCGACCAAACTGTAAACATTTCAGACTGGACTGCACTGCTAATTTCGGTTGACTGAAATGCCCTATTTGGTCGACCGAACCCTGTGACAAATCTAGTCAAGCCAGCTCTGGCTGGATTGGTCGATCGACCCCTGCCTTCTGGTTGACCGAACTCCTACAGAAAGCAATACAATAAGGGAAATAAGTTAGATATCAAGCCCATTTGATCAAGTTAAATCCACCTGAAGTATGCTCATGAAAAACACATGATTCAAGGTGCATGAAAGCACTTTGAACACTCAATTATCACAACATAGGATCAAGAATATATGGCATTGAATTTTTGGAATAAGTGTGAGCAACTTGAAACCGAAATCCACATGAAAGATATGAAAGGATTTGAACACTTGTTATCTTTACTAAACCATGGATGAAATGCGTTGGCATGATGCTTAGAGAGCATGGGGTCGACTCCATCCCTTGATGGGCCGACTCTATGAAAAGGCATGAATGATGCTAGAGTTCAACATGTGAAAACAGATTCCTTAGAAATTTGAGAGAATGATTCAACTAATTTACCCCAATGTTCGCATAAGGAATTCAGACTTTGCAGCTAGCATAAGAACCTTATGAAGAATATGCATGAAGGTACCAAATGAGAATTTGCATCAAAACCACAAACAACAAACTTCCTTAAACATGATTCTATAGTTTGAGCTAATCACACCTATCAATCTATTGATCACAAACAAACCAAATTCCACAAGTTCAAGCACATAAGAACCTGTTCATTCAGAGTAAGCCAGAACCCTCTTTGACAACCCAAGTTTTCTCAACCAATGATCATGAATGCACACTATCATCAAGAATACATAAAGTTTAGTTATCATCAAAAACATATGCAAGGCACAAAACAAGGGCTTTGATCTACCGGAACCACGGAGAATTCTATCTAGCTAAGCTAATGCTCCAAAGGACAAACAATATGCACACACTTACATGGTTTCAAAATTTGGCAACGGCCTAAAACAGGTGATGATCCCGAAGATTTCATGAAGACTTCAAAATTCTCCTTTTCCTCTCTATTCGACCGATCAAGACAATCGGCGCCCTTAAGGCATTGAGCTCAGTAGTTGAAATGCAATACCCTCAGGTGAGAGTAGGACTTACCTTCCTTATAAAATGAGACCAGAGCATGTGAAGAGGGTAGTGTCCTCGAAGGCAAACAACAAAAAATTCAAAGTCAAAAGGGAGTAAAAGTTCCCAAAATTCTTAAAATCCCAAGCAAAAGAATGAAAAGAAAGAAAAATCCCAAAAGAGAACAAATGAAAAAATCATGGTCGTGACCGTGCCTGGTCAAGATAAGAAAGCCCTACAAATCAAGTTCATATTCAAGGGGCAATACAAAAGCACAACAAGCACAACATTCCAAAGGTGGTCCGAAGTCACCAAAAGAGTGGAGTGAATTAAGATTGCTCATAGCTCGTCGTTTTAACGCCTTTGCCGATCCTCTTGTAAAGCTTATCCCCTACATTCTTTTTTCTTTTGAGGATTCGGAATCCGAGAGAAACTTCAAAGGATAGAACACTATTAACAGCTTGTAGCCCTTTTTCAAAAAAACATTATATGATTATCTACCCCAAAAGAACAAAAACTTTTGCTACGAATAAATCTCCATGTTTCTGGTATGTCAATGTTCTTATACCCTTTAGTGTCTTTTTTGATCAACCTCGGGTTTAGGTTAATTTATGCGCGTCACCTGTCGGTGCGATGCCGTCTAATTCCGAGTCAGCGTCGCGTGGTTGTCCATTAGGGTTCTAAGGTGTTCCATCATATATCATCTATGGTTGTGAGGAAATAGACCCGGGTCTGGCAAATCATTTACCTTGAACACTTTTTGGGTGTATCTCTACGGCTGGAAACAACTAGGAGCCTAAGCTTGGCATGACAGTATTGACATCAAGATAAGTCTTAACTGGCGAGACCATCAATCAAGAAGTCTAGTGGCCCAAATCAACCTAGATGTGCACTCAAGATATCTGGGTGGTTGTAAAAAGAGCCTATCCTTTCATCATTGTTGTGATGTCTCATGGGTAGTTGCCAGATGTTGGCCAAAAAATCTAAATATGTCAAAAATTCCCAAAAAAATCAAAATATTTAATTCAAAAAAATTAAAATATGTGAAAATCCCAAAAATCTACATATTCCAAAAGAGTCTAAAAAAATGGAGAGGCATCTCCCTGAAACTTGCATCTCACACGCACCACCACACCATCTTCTTTCCCTCATCACTACACCACAACTGCGAACCCCAAAGGCTACTCCCCTTTCCTCATTCCATCCCACCAGGGGATTTATACCTACACTGCTACCAACACCCAAACTAGGGGCAAACTACATGCCCATCTGCCCATCCAAGTTTGTCAAATATCTGACTACCTTATCGAGAGGAAGAGCATTCCTCATTCCTTTGCTTTCCATAAATCTTAATGGCAAATTGAACTCCGCCGAGTCGGCACTTCAACTTGAGTCCTAAGCAAATGAAACCTTCATATCACCCGATTCTCAGTAGATGCCTGGTTGCATTACAAATAACCTTTTTCCTTACTTTCTCTACTCCATATCCCTCTGATCGGACAAACATCCTACTTATGTCAGCGGGTCCAAGATGGACTTCGACTATAAAGCTTGAATTATCCTTTTTGATCAATCTTCCCCCAACCAGACACCTCACTAAAGTCAATTGATATGCTAGGTGAAGTTAGCATAGGCTCTCCTATCATCGGGAATGATCACCTCCAGGAACCTACTTATGCCCTGGTGACCATCCCCACGGAATTTAATTATGTCCATTAGGCCCACTCTAAAGCCGAAGGATGATGTTTGCTTGCCAACCCCCTTACCTTAGTGAATGCTTCCTCTTTAAACGTTTATTCATTTATGAACTTCACTAATGTATGTTTATGCAGCTGCCGGTCTTATACCATCGAGATTCTCTCCACTCTGCCTTCTCCTACTATTATATATATACTATATTATATATAGCCTGGGGGCTAATAACTTCGGACACATAAACTCTGAGTTCCTCTCTAATAAAAACAATGATGTGTTTATGTTCCCAAAGCTATTCAATGGCCGTCTGGTTTCTTGATTGACCTCGGGATGACGGACTCATTGGACTCTCGACCGACTTCTTTTCTGGAGCCAAACAATAATACCTCTGGGCATGCATTGGGTAGATTTTCACTTTAAACCCAGCATGCATCATATAGGTCCTTTCTTTTGCATCTAAAATAAAAAAAATTGCATTTAGAGAAGCATGGCATGCATTCGTGTAGCAAGGAAGGAAAAAAAGAATCAAGAGAAGGGCCTACCATTGGTCTGCCCTGGACTCTATCCCTCTTTTGTCAATCATCAAAGTTCTTCAACTCCATCACTTGTTGTTGTCTACCTTTTTCCACTCCAATTCGACAAGTCGAGAGTGTGTTTTGCATGTGATCGCCATGAGTATACTGAGATTTGAAGGTCATTTTCACTTTATCCTAATTTAGCTACTTACTCCTCTTTTTGGTGTCTTGTATCTCCTTGAGCTGGATTGCAATTGTCCCCTCAAGTCCCGCAGCGATATGCTAGGGGGTCCCACAGACTGCTGATACAAGCCCTCTTAGATTAATTTTCCTTCCTCCCCTTTTGAATGACCTCTCTTTTCGCATTATGCTTGTCCGTTCTTATGCGAAGCTCAATCTCAGCTCAAGAATCTTCTTGAGCGGGATGTCCTTATTATGCTTGTTTCTTTGCCGAAACACCCATTTATCAGTCCGTCGGGCTCCCTTGTAAAACGGGGGTTCCGGAGAGGCATTTGTAGATGCCTAATTTTAGACATCTCACAGACCTTGTCTATCCATCATAGAATTGACACTTTCTTCTAGATGCTTGCTAGAGTTGAGTCTCATCCTTGTCTACGTAGGTGAATTTTTTGAGGTATTATATATACATTTTTCCTGATCTCTAGGAGGCCAAAGACCTAGCCACCTAGCCTTGCCAAGGCAGCCAGAGAGCTGGCCACCCACATCCCAAGGTGGCCAGACTCCTGGCCACCCACCTCAAGGTGGCCAGACTGTTCGCCGCCCAGTTCCTCAAGACGGCTACTACCCTGGCCGCCCAGCTCCTTTGAACGGCCAGCCCGTCAACTCCATGACCTGCCACTCCGGGCACGTCCTCCGCAATCACTCCCACTCGAGAGGTCGAGGCGCACAAAGTCTCACGTGTTCCAAACTTTGAATGGGTCAAAGTTGACATGTAATCCATCTTTGAAGGTTTTTGGAGGGAGGGAAAGCCCCCACATACAAAAACCCTGTTCGAACCATCTCACGAGGGGGTTGGACATTTTTCGTGAGGTGGGTGGGGCTAGACATTTTTGGAAGAGGAGAGGCTGTGACGACCCAGACTCCGAATACCGGGTAAACCCGATACCACTTGGATCCTGAGAGGCCTCCCAAGAGCGGGAAAGCTCCGAAGGGATAGAAAGGTGTGTGTAAGTACATTGAACTTCCATATAAAGAAGTAAGCAATTAAATTTTAATGATCAGAGTTGCTAAAATAGTAGAAATAAAATTACATTTTCTATAACAATTAAAACTAACATAGCTAGCAGAGTCCAGTCCAACTAAAGTACAGTACAACAGGAAAGAGAATGTACTCTCAAGTCGGGGGAAGGCCAACACTTGCAAACGCTGGCAACTAAGAACCACCGCACTACACCTCCAAAGCACGAGGAAGAACAGCTACACCTGAAAAGTCAAGGGTGAGCCTCGTCTCACTGGCTCAGTAGGGATCCCGCAGAACCATACCACAAAACAACGCAGTAACAGTAGTGCTAACAGGAAAAGCAAAGCAGTAATAGCAGGATCAAGAACAATAAAAGTAAAGAGGAAAGTCGTAACACGGAAACACGGCAGTCGACCGAACCTCGGCCCTCTAAGCTACTCCAAACAGCAACAGAAAGGCAAACCCCGATCTTACAAAGTTGGGCATTACCGATCCATTGTCAAATCAGGAAACCCATATCGCGAAGGCCTATAGAAACAGACGAAGGCCCTACAAGAAACCTACATGGTCTAAAGCACTAAACATACACGATCCCACTGTCGTGTACGGTACAGTAACCGTAACCTCGAGTGAAGCCAAGCACAGGCTACCCGGACAAGTCATGAAAGCACAAGTCATGCGTCAAGTGACAGAAGCACCTCCTCACTAGAAGAATAGCCAGATGCGTCAACTGACATCTTACACTGTGCCACAAGTATCTCCCACTTGCCTGGAACGGCGGTAATTGAGACACTCTAACTGAGCACCAAGGAACTACGGTAACGAGTAACTAGTTAGGGTCATGCCCGTCGGCATCTGTCCAATGCCCCTGACCACGTGTGCACACACAAGCTCAATGTCTTGAGCCAGGCCTCTAGCTGGTTTTCCCCACCTGTAGGACTCTCACGGCAAGACAAAATGGCCCACGACAACTAGCCTACAAACCGTATCTATCGGGAACTACCCCGCCACCACTCCTAGGTGGGCCGACACACAGGAAAGTGTTGTCAGGCTATGACTAGTGGGGGCTCACTAGACACAGAGACTGAAAACAGCGAAGCACGGACATGTCGCAGACGTACCCATCACAAGTACCATGAAGCACAAGGCAGCACACAGAACTGCTGTCAGACTTAGGACAACCAACTAGACCTACTAATACAACGATCATTGAGTCGCAAGACTCGGGTCAAGATCGTAGCACATCACGGCAACACGCCGTTAATCAGCCTAGTCCCTAAGCCAAAATCATGGGAAACACATTATGAAAGATGGCATAGAACAGTCGGATCCATAACAACAATAATGAAAGTCCACGACCCTTAGGCCGCTCATCGGACTCACAATTCCACGTAACATGAAGCATGGAACATGAGGGATCACCAAAAACCCTCGAACCACATGGACACGCAAATTGAGGTAATATAATACCTCAAAGCATCTAAAACATAGTTTCGATCTATATAGGATAGCCGAGACATTCATGAGGTCACATGTCAACCATTGGGTCACAATCGGGTGGACCAAGAACCAAACAGATGAAACAGGCAGCCTCGGTTGAGAGCTAGCCGTGGGTGTCCTGACCACGGTTCTCAACAAGCCGCTGCTCCATAGCCGTGGTTCTAGGCAAACCGCTTCTGGCCCATGAATGGAAAACACATAAAGAGAGAAGAAGAAGATGGAGTCGACAATTCACGAAGTGGAGTCGACTCAGAGACAGACGCGGTTACAGACTAGCCCCGTTAGTCCTGACGCGGTTAATCGTTGACCGCGTGAGTACTAGACGCGGTACGCCAAGCACCGTGTCTGGAAGAAGACAAAGTAGGTGAAGGTGAAGACAGGCTGACATGGTTCCAAGCCAACTGCTTCAGCGAGATGCGGTTGAACGCCGACCGCATTAGCCCACCGCCATACGCTCAAACCGACAAAGCCCGAAAAGTAGACGTAGTTCACGACTGACTGCTACAGAGGTCGAGAGACGAATGTGGTTACTGGTGGACCGTGACTCGTCCTCCGATCCAAAAAACATAGAATCACACAAAAACCCATTTTCCATGCCCCAATCATTCCTAGAACGATGGGGAAACAATCCTAGACTCGATATCCACCTTCCATAAGTCGGAAGGGATCAATCCGACCTCAAAACGGCTAAGAATGGGTGATTCCCACGAATCAACCCAAATCGAGTCACATGGACAAACGGGCTCATACCAGCCCCAATTCACAGCCAAATGGACTGAAACTAGCGGGAAACAAACCCTAACAAGCCAAGGGTTCATATTTTACCATTTAATGTGAAAACCATCACCTGGAACGGTGATTTCACATCACACCACCTGAACATGATTTTGCCCTTAAAATAGAAAATCACACTCAAAATCGCGCTAATCGGCACAGAATCGTGAGGGAATGCAGAACGAAGGTAGAGTATTGTTCGAACGCATTTATTTTATTTGGTTTATTTTGTTTATTTATTGATTTATTTTATTATTTATTTATTGGCGTGCCAGTCACCGTGGTGACGATTTTATTGTGCGCTCGATCTGACATGGTCAGTCGATTGTGAAGTCCGAGTCAGGACCCGAAGTCCGTCATACCCTGAACGCTATGACGTTAATTACGTCCTTCCAAGGAAGGACAACCCTTGATTAAACGCTAAAAGTAGGAGGCCTCGAGAGGCAATCGTATATTCGTGTGCGGAAATGGAACTTCATACCGAAGCCAGAAAGGCGGGCAAGATAATGACACCAACCGTAGAAACGGATGATATCGTTAAGTCGGCGGTTCAAAGCCCGGGGTTAAGGGGGGAAGGAGGATCTCAATCACAGGTAGCCTGAGCCGCGACCGTGATGAGGTTTAAAACATCGATCAGTATTTCGACAGCATCTTCCCTTTATCTGGGTTATGCCCAGGGGGAAATAGGCTATCACCCACGGAGTGCCGGGATGAAAGCCAAAAGAGAGAGAAGTGTTGAACTTCCCGAATCGCGTATCTGCCATGGGGCAATATTTGATATTCCCTATAAAAGCCGGCGGTACTCGTGCAATGGCAGAGCCCTCCCGAGCTAAAGGGGTTATTCGTGAACCCGATGCGGGACGACGGAATGTAAGCGAACGCTTAATGTTGCGCCCCTTGCGGGGGTTTCCGGGGGCGGAGCCCCCGGAACAAAATTTGGATTGAGGGCTCAGTAATAAAATATTTGAGTAGGTTATCAATGCAGTTCAAGCGTGTATAGGTCCCTGGCGTGAAGGCAAGGAGGCCGAGAGGTTCCCGGCGTAGGCTTCTCGGCGCAAGGGCCAAATGGCCATAGGTGTGGGCTTCTCGGCGCGCAGGGGGCCAAGGGGGGCTTCCCGGCGCGCGAGGGAGAGGGCCAATGGGGCTTCTCGGTGCGCAGAAAAGAAAGCCAGGGAGGCTCTCGGCGTGAGCTTCCCGGCGCGCTGACAAGAGGGCCAAGGGGTGGCTCTCGGCGCGAGGGTTCCCGGCGCGCCCATTACCGCACCGGGAAGGTGGCGCCGGGAAGGGCTGGGGATTTTGCATGAAGGGTGGAGTTGGCCTACAGGGGATCTCGGCCTGGAGCTTCCCGGCGCGCTCCTTGCCGCGCCGGGAGCTTGGCGCCGGGAGCCCGTAGGCTGGGAGGCTTTGTATGCAAGGGCTCAGATGGCCTTTTTGTCGGTTTGCTGAAGCGGCAGGCCTCTCGGCAGGAGGGTTCTCGGCGGGGAATTTAGCACGCCGAGAAGCTGGAATTGCTACAGGGTTTCAAGGTTCAAACGATGCTCTGCTTTGAGTTCATCGATGATCCAGGCTAAAATAGATAGATTCAATGGGGTCAAGGTAGATCAGTTCATCAAATCTGAGCTGGATTAGATTTGGGCTTTACAGGAGCATCAGGATAGAAGAGGGATTTGGGAAGTCTAGGGTCGAGGGAAACCCTGTCACCATTATCATGCAGAGCCCGGGGGACAACCTGATGTCGACTTTCATCTTCCTGAGAGAATTTTGGCAGCACCTCCCTTGGACCGAGCATTTGCCAGAGAATGGTATAGGCTGACATCCACGGAGTGCCGGGATGAAAGCCGAAAAATGAGTGAGCACTAAGGCTCGAAGAGACTGTCCATGTCTCTGACATCGGTCACTATTCCCCTTCTCGGAGACCAACGAAACCCTTGTAAAGACAAGGTCCATCGAACCCGTGGGGTTGCATGCGAATCCAATTCGGGACATAGGAATGTAGGGGAGGTCTTCCCCATTGCTGTATCTCCTCAGGGTGTATCTGGTGATCTCTAAGCATCCTCTTGATAGATGTATGGAGAGGTTAAAGAGTTGAGGGATAATGGTGCAGAGATGAACCTTGGTCTGGGTTTCGTTGGCCGAAGGAGGGATCTCGGTGTGGCTTTCTACTGGCCCAAGAGGGAGTTCTCAACATGGTTTTATATTGGCCAAAGGGGGTTCTCGGCATGGTCTTTGATTGGCCAAAGGGGCTCTCGGCATGGCCTTTTAGTGGACAGAGGGGGGCTCTCGGCCTGGACATTTGGTGGATGGAGGGAGCTCTCGGCACAAGGCTTCCCGGCGCGCTCATGGCCGCGCCGGGAGCCTAGCGCCGGGAGGCTGTGGGCTGTGGTTTTTTTCACAACAGGACTTGTCGTTTAGCTGAAAGGAGGGGAAGGCCTCTCGGCCTTACGGTTCTCGGCGGGGAAACTCGCACGCCGAGAAGATGAATATGCAGAAGGATTTCAAGGTTTCAGAGCTCAAGAACGATGCTCTGTTTCTGGAATTTCTGGGTTTTATGGCTCAGATTGAGGCTGAATCGGGGGTGTATGAGGAGATTTCACGAACACCTCTGCTAGAAGGATGCCAAGGGATCTGAGAGGCCGAATCATCAAGGGGGGGGGAAGAGATCATCGACGGGACTGAGTAGCCTTTATCTGTTATATTGCCATGTCTGCTGCCAGACGTCTGGGGGAGTCAAGAGATGGCTGTCTCTGATTCCCCAGACCAGCATAGCATCATCTGAGAAGCACAACGACGATGAAGGAAACCTCGATGCTGGGACCCCTGGCCTTAGTCATCCAAAGATTGGAATGAAGATCCAGGGTTGCATTCATCTGCGGTCAAATGTATCTTTATTAGCCGGCAGCCCTGGGAACCAAGAGATTGATGTCTCTGGTTCCCGGACAGCACGAGAGGCTTGAGGAACAGACTCAAATACATACGGGGGCATGCTATTGAAGCGGGAAGAGAGAAGAGAATAGAACCCAGCAACCCATTGAACAAGGGTGGGGGTTCTACCTTCATCCCTGTTCGAAGAACAGACCTGACTCCGAAGCCTGAGTCATTTCGCCCATGGGGCATTCATACAAACAGTACGCGTACATATGGAGACAAAAGAAGATAACATCGCCTAAAAATCCATCACGGCCATTGCATCTATTCATCTCACCTTCACTTACATCGACTTCATAACTGAAGCCAAGAAACATACAGGAGAGGAAAAAGGAGAGAATCGTATGAATGATCCAAACATCAAGATTTCTACTATTTCATACGGAGAATCAGTAATAAGAAACAGAAAAGAAAGAAAACATCGATCATGGGGGGAGGGTGGAGTATTGACTCCTCTCCCTCCCCCTATCAGCCCACCTGGAGCCTCTCTT
>JAHNEJ010000491.1:0-69090 GCA_022559845.1 Amorphophallus konjac
ATGCATTCATATAGGACTTTGATTTATTGCGGAAGATCATTCAAGTGATTCGATTGCGAAGGCCGTTGTGCTTCAATTCCTACAAATATGAGATATTCCACTCCGAATGAAATACTGAGTTTCCTTGAAATGGCCCTACGTTGTTCTTCCAAAAGGAGACCCTTGTTTGGACAGACCCTCAGATATTCCTTTTTATCTTGTTTGATCCACCTTGGCCGCAGCACTTCCACGTTGGCTGGTAACCGCTCCCCAAAGGTGAAACCTACAGGTTTATGACCCAGGTGCTTCCACACCGAGAAGTTGGTCTCTTTTTATTTCATGCCTGAGCGCACATCTCACCCTTCCTTATTTGACCTCCGTCCAAGTAATCGTCAATATTTGAAAGACCTTCTTCAAGGTCGCCTCATTGAAACTTCAAGAAAGATTCCAGATAGTAACGTCAAAAGCGTGTCTCATCACACCTTGGCATCAACTTATCAGTCCGCTCCCACTTCATTTCACTCCACTTCGATACCATTCCACTACGTGTCGCTCCCTTGCAAAGCAGACGCCAAGGCGAGGCAGCTGTAGACACGCCATTCTTGACGTCTCCTGAGAAAGTCTCATATTACTATACAACGCCCCGCGACGGCTTACGCATTTCGAATCTCTTAAATACTTCTTTTTCTTGGGTCTTCTTCTACCTTTTCCGGCATCCGGAATCATCTCGTCACGGCATTCGGACGGCATCAACACAAGTCAGACGCATCATGAGGTTCCGGAATCAAGAAGGGTGTCTGCCGGGCGGCCGCCAACGCCTGAACTGAGGACCCGGGTGGGTCTTAATGGGGGCGTCCAGGCCCCTGGACGCCCCCATTCTTTTAATTTATTTTATTTTTTTTAAAAACCCAAAAATAAATAAAAAATATATATTAATGGAGGCGTCCAGGACCCTAGACGCCTCCATAAAAACTAATATAAAAAAAATATGTAAAATACCAGTTGGCATAAAAGACAAAACATAAATAAAAAAATATATATTAATGGAGGCGTCCAGGCCCCTGGACGCCTCCATAAAAATAAGTATAAAAATTAAAATGCCAGCTTTGGCATAAAAACAAAACAAAATAATAAAAAATAATATATTTATGGAGGCGTCCAGGCCCCTAGACGCCTCCATCAACTCCCTCACGGGCGCCGCCCACCGAACGACGGTTTGTCGTGTGTGAAAAAATCCAAATTATGGAGACGTCCAGCCCGTTGGACGCGCCCATTTCAAAATCACGAGGCGCCGCTCACAAAACCACGCATTGTGTCAAAACGCGTGCGGCCGTCGGTGGTGTTCGGTGGACCTGTTAGGGGCGTCCGAGGCCCTGGACGCCTCCACAAAAATATTCCAAAAAAATTAATAAAAATAGAATAAAATATTAGTTCGGCCCTGATGGAGGTGTCCAGGGTCCTGGACGCCTCCACCCTCCAGAGCCCTATAAATAGAGGCCCACCCCCTCAGTTCTGGGAGAGCATCGAAGAGATCCGATAGGCTGCCGGAGCCCAGAGGCTACCGAAGTCATTTTATAACCCGTGGGGTCTTTTGTAGGTGGAGGTTCTGCCGGCTTCTCGGGTGCCCACGCTCGCGAGAGGAAGGTCGTCTTCATCCACCGCGCTTCCACGCCATCCCTACGCTGCCGGAGCTCCGCCGGATTTCACCATCGGCACATCCAATAAGCCAATCCTTTCCTTTTCTTCTTAGTTCTTTTACATTCATCATCTCGCATCATCTATCCCCCTTCATAAGGGCGCCTCTTCTTATATACTTCTTGCATCCATCATCTCATTTTCCTCCTACTCGAGTCCGAGAGGGGTTTAAAAGATAATACCAACCAGGTGTGTGTCTTGCCATCATTTCGTTATTTTTATCGCAAGGATTTGAATACTACACCTTCATCTTTCTAATCCACTCGTTACTTGTTTGTCGTTGTTTTGCAAGGGTACCCAAGGAAAGCCCTCTCCGTCGGCCGGCCGAAGGGGGAGGAAGAAGCAACCCGCCATCTCCGGCTCTTGAGGTAGGCGCGATCACTTTCTTTATTTTGGGGTCTTTCGGCCCCTGGCGATCACATCTTGTTCTCGAGGCCGCGGCGAGTCACTTCCCCAATGGCCGTTTAAATTCCCGTTCTTATATTCTCTTTATATTCTATTGTATTCTGCTCATATTCTCGAGGCCGCGGCGAGTCACTTCCCCAATGGCCGTTTAAATTCCCGTTCTTATATTCTCTTTATATTCTATTGTATTCTGCTCATATTCTCGAGGCCGCGGCGAGTCACTTCCCCAATGGCCGTTTAAATTCCCGTTCTTATATGTTATATTCTTATCTATTCATATTCTCTAGGCCGCGGCGAGTCACTTCCCCAATGGCCGTTTAAATTCCCGTTCTTATATATTATATTCTTATCTATTCATGTTCTCGAGGCCGCGGCGAGTCACTTCCCCAATGGCCGTTTAAATTCCCGCTCTTTATATTCTCCTTATATTCTGTTATATTCTTATCTGCTCATATTCTCGAGGCCGCGGCGAGTCACTTCCCCAATGGCCGTTTCAATTCTTGCTATTTAATTTCTGCACCATTCCCGTCCCCCCGAGGTCGCGGCGAGTCACTTCCCGCTATGGCCGTTTAACCCCCATATCTTGCTATATTACATTTGTCCCGCTCGCCCCACCGGAGCAATCTCCCGTGGTGGCCCCTTCTCTTTTCTCTTATTTCTGTGTTGCAGCAAACAAAAGAGGAGCCTGCGCGCTCCGCGTCCTCTTCGCACCCCGAACCGCGTGACGTCGCTCACACCATTCAAACAGGCGTCGATTCCTGGATTTTACAAATTCTAACAAAAATAAAACTCAAAGAATTGACGTCCTAAGGACGGGTGTTGATTATTTAACGCCCGTTCAAACATGCGTCATTTGACAATTTTAAATAAGGAAAGTTCATTATTTCTATAATTAAATTCAGGAATTGACGACGGTATGACTGCCGTCATTTCAATTGACGCCCCTAGTCAGGTCGTCATTTTCACTTCCATCTCCCTTTCGCCTGCTTCTTTCCTGTAATGATCCTTTCCCCATTTTACACCATGTGTTCGATTGGGAAGAAGGTTCCTTATTGGAGATTCATTACCTTGTTTTAATCCTATTAATGCAAGGATTTTTTGGCTATAAATACCCCCCTGAATCTCCCTCGCGCGAGGAAGAAAAAAGAGAAGAGAACAGGAGGAAAAAGAGAGAACGGAAGAGAACACAGATAGAGCTAACAGAGAGAAGAGTGTTTTGTTGTTTTGCAGTTTTTTTTCCTCCAAGCTTCCTCCACGGGCGAGCTCCCTCGGGCGTTCTCCTTCCCACGAGCGGCGTTTCTTCATCCCACGGTTCTTCATCCTGCAGCTGCAGCGGCCCTTGTTCTTTCCCTTTACTGCTGCACACACAGCAGCAGGGATTCCTCCTCTTAGCATTTTTGGGGCATCATACACACTCTTTCTTCTAGTTCTCCGCTAGAGTTATCACCATACCATATATTGTTTTAGCTTTGCATTGCATTCATATTCCCCATACCTTGTTACTCCTCTTAGGGGTTTTAAAAACCAAAGCACACAAGGTGTGTTCATGCCTAATCTGTTTGATTCTATATTATTAGAGCATTGATACTACACACTTGGCTAATCCATATCTTTTTTTATTTCGTGTGTTTTCTTGCAAGGGTAATCAAGCTATAAACCCCCTTTGTCGGCCGGCCGATAGAAGGAGGAAGGAAGAACTCCCAATCTCACCCGCTCAACACAAGGTACATGCGATCACTCCTTTGATATTTTGAGGTAACCCCTCTGGAGATCACCCTCCATAGAGCATCTCATGCTCATCCCCTTTTCTTTCATATCCCTCATATTCTAGCATAATTATCCACCCTTAATTGTTATTTTCTTTCCTTTTAAAAATGTGTATGTGACACGTTCACAATCTCGTCGATCAAATTTTCCGCTTCATCTGGGTTAGAAGATCTAGAGAATCGTGGGGGATTTAAACTTCAGAAATTGCCGTGTAAGTTACTCGCGCCAGCCCTTCCACCAGCTTGGGCCACTGTCTGTAGGGCTTGGGTAAGTCCTGCAACAGTTTGCTACATCTCGTCCCAGTTCACACGATGAGCCATTGAGAATCAAGGTACCTGAGAACATGGACATTTTAGTTATTTAGAGTCAGGAAGATTTACCCTAAGATAATATCTATATAACTCAAAAATGGGCGTTTGGTCTAGTGGTATGATTCTCGCTTTGGGTGCGAGAGGTCTCGAGTTCGATTCTCGCAACGCCCCTTCCGTTTGATAAGAACCTCTTCTCCTTAGAATACGCGAGTAGCAGGTGTTCCAGGCCGAGAGATCTAGTTCGAGGAGGGGAAGGAGGTGAGGGGGAGAGGGAGGGATGGCAACTTTTGAGCTCTACCGGCGGTCCACGATCGGCATGTGCCTGACGGAGACCCTGAACGAGATGGTCTCCAGCGGCATACTCAGCCCGGAGCTCGCCATCCTGGTGCTTGTCCAGTTCGACAAGTCCATGACGGAAGCTCTGAATCGCAAGTGAAGAGCAAGGTCTCTGTGAAGGACATCTGCACACTTACAGGTTCTGCGACAACGTGTGGACCTTCATATTGTAGGATGCCACATTTAAAAATGAGGAAGGCGAAGAGAATGTTGGCAGGGTAAAGATAGTGGCTTGCGACTCAAAGTTGCTCACGTAGTGATCGTGTTTTGTATCGAGCTGCCACCTTCCGTAGAGGGTGCTGAATGTACAGTTGGGTGGGGGAGCTTTTGTTGTTGACGTAATACTACTCGTTGTAGCTCATGAGTAAAAAAAAAAACTCAGAGTTCCATGGAGCTCCATCTTACTAGAAATATTGCAATTTTTGATCTAGCTGAGTCTGAAAATGCTCGGATGATGATTCAGTGTAACATTGGCCCTGTTAACGATTCCCAAGCCAGAGAAGTCAATGAAATCTCAGCTATTCCTGGTGATTTAATCAGTGATGCTCGCATTACCAGAGCTAAAGCAAAGGTAATAGCTGCCAATTCCTCCTCTCATGTTAATGATTGATTCGGCTCTTATATGGAATGCTAGGGGTATGGGGAATACGGCGATTGTTAGAAGTCTTGCCCAGTTAATTAAAGTTCATAAGATCAGTTTGGCTGCTATTTCTGAGCCTCGCATTGATTTTAGTCGTGCTAATAAAGTGGCTCATCGTATTAATCTCCGTTCTATTATTGGTAATAATGGTGCTACATCTAGTATTTGGTTGTTCTATAACTCTGATGTTACCCTTGAGGTTATTGAGTTGCACCCTCAATTCATTACTGTTACTGTTAAGGAGAAGAACTCTACTCTAATGTATTTCACTGCAGTATATGCATCATGTAGTTCTAGCATCCGCAGAGACATGTTTGATGCACTTATGGAATTTAATTCTGAGGATTCTATTCCCTGGGTGATTGGTGGAGATTTCAATTGTATTACCTCTCCTGAAGAAAAGATGGGTGGTTTGTTGTCCTCAGCTTCTTCCATGATAGATTTCAAAGCTTCATCACTGCTACTGGCTTAATTGATGTTGGATTCACTTGTTCACCTTTTACATGGTCCAACAATCAGACTGGGGCTTCTCATATTCGTGCAAGACTTGATAGGGTATTATATAATGCAAGTTGGGTAAATTCTTGCCCAAATTTATCAGTCCAGCATCTAATCAGAGGGCCATCAGATCATGCTCCCCTACTCTTAAACATGTGCCCTAGATAATCCTTTCCAGGGAGATTCATATTTCAGCAAATGTGGTTCACTCACCCAGACTTTATGGACTTTATCAAAATTTAGTGGAGCAAGTATGATCATCTTTGTCACCCTTTTTATTCATTGCAGTATAAACTCAAACAACTAAAGGAAGCTTTGAAGCATTGGAATAAGGAGGTATTTGGTGACATTCACCATGCCAAAGAGGTTGTTGAGACTCACCTGCAGCAGTCACAAGAAGCCTTTGATAACAATCCTTCTTTGGAAAATCGGATGAACTTGTCTAAATCTAATGTTGAGATGAGACTGGCCCTTCATAGAGAAGAGATATTCTGGTTTCAAAAGTCCAGAATCCAATGGCTTAAATATGGTGACCGCAACACCCAATTCTTTCACCACTACACTAAAATCAGAAGACAAAGGGCTTTCATTCACAAACTACAGATTGATGGAACTTGGGTGGAAGATCAGACTACATTAATTAATGGTGCTCTGGATTTTTTTAAATCCTTATTGTCTTCTAAAGAGCACACCATCAGGGAGCATCTACTGGATGTCATTCCTAAATTGGTCATAGAAGAGTAGAATATTTCCTTATGTTCTATTCCTTCGGCTGGAGAGATCAAAAACATTATTTTCTCTGCTTCTGGCAACAGTTCTCCTGGCCCCGATGGGTTCACTGGTTCTTTCTTTACCTCTTGCTGGGATATAGTTGGCAAGGATGTTATATCTGCTGTCCAAAGTTTCTTTCAGGGATGGGGGCTCCCGAAGGGTGTTACATCCTCTATTTTATGCTTGATTCCCAAGATTAAAAACTCTTCTACTTTTGCGGATTTTAGACCAATTAGTTTGTGCAACTTCATATACAAGGTGGTCTCTAAAGTCATAAGTGATCGGCTGCGGTGCATCCTCCCTTTGATCATTTCTGAACAACAAAGTGGTTTTGTTAGTGGTAGAAGCATTACTGAAAATTTTTTGTTGGCTAAGGAATTGTTCATGGAAATAGATAGGCCGGTGAGAGGTCACAATATGCTTATTAAGCTTGACATGGCCAAAGCGTATGACCGCATTGAATGGGATTTTATTCTACATGTCTTGCAAAGATTTGGATTCTCGCACAGATTTAAGTCCCTCATCTCTCAGGTCCTGATGAATTGCTGGTTTTCCATTGCCTTTAATGGTCAAGTTCATGGCTATTTTAAATCCTCTCGGGGGGTTAGACAGGGGGATCCCCTAGCTCCAGCACTCTTTATCCTGGCTGAGGAGGTCCTGAGTAGGGGTCTCACTCAGCTTTTTAACTCTGGCCACTGTCAGTTTTATCATTTCCCTCGCCATGCCATTCCCATTTCTCACATCCTGTTTGCGGGTGATTCTATTATTTTCTTGAATGGTGGCTTATCTTCAATCAAAGCCTTGTTGGTTTTCTTGAGGAATTATGAAGACTCTTTGGGGCAGCAGGTTAATCCAAACAAGAGTTCTTTTATTGCATCAAAACACATGCATAATCAAGCTATTGAGAGGATTCGTCAGTTAACTGGGTTCCAACATAAATCTGACAGCATTGTCTACTTAGGTATTCCTCTTTTCAAAGGGAGAAGCAGAGTTCCTCATTTCAAGTTCTTGCTTGACAAAATAAATGCAAAACTTATGGGTTGGCAGAGCAAATTTCTTTCTCAGGCAGGTAGAGTCACTCTTATTAAATCTGTGCTGTCTGCTATCCCCATTTATACAGTCAGTTTGACATCCATTCCATACACAATAAGTAAGCAAGTGGGATGTCTCTGTGCTAATTTTCTGTGGCAAGGCCTGGAATCAGCTCACAGGAGACACTGGGTCCCCTGGGATAAGATTTGATGTCCTTAGTCTATGGGAGGATTGGGTATCCGCAGTCTTTGGGACATTCAGCTGTGCTCATATGTAAAACAATTATGGTCCTCTCTATATAGCAACTCTCCATGGGCCAATTTTGTCAGGAGGAAGTATATTCAGGGACAGTAGATCTCTGATTGTAAAATTCCTTTCCCTGCTGGTATTAAATTTCGGGACTTTGTTAAAGCCTGATCCATCTTATTGGCTGGCATGCGAAAAATTGTTTTCAATGGTGCTAATACCAACTTCATTAAAGATGCTTGGTATAAAGGAAAGCCTATTTCAGATTACCTCCCTCAACATCTTGTATCTTAATCTGGAAATTGTTCAGTGCAAGATGCTCTGGCCAATCATCAACATCCAATATGGCAGAGGATTGTGGATATTAACTTGAGAACTGAAATCCAAAACTTTACTACTCAAGAGGGAAAAGATATCCCTATCTGGTCTTTTTCTCACTTGGGTAGATTTGATATTAAATCTACCTACAGTCACATTAAAGAGCAATCCTCTGGTACTCATCTTTCCAAGCTATGCATCAAAATTTCCCTCCCCGTGCCTCCCTATTTTATTGGAAATTGTTGAATCATGCTATCCCCGTTGATGAGAGGATTCAAAACAGTGGCATCCAGTTGGCTTCCTGTTGTAATTGTTGTTTGGTCTCTCAGTCCATTGAAGATTTAGATCATCTATTTGTTAAAAGTGATTTAGCTTCCTTCTTAAGGAATAATTTTGGCCCTATCATGAATGCCTCGCACTTGAGGATTACTTCCATCAGTAGGCGGCTTCAAACCATTATCACGGAATCTGTCATCACCAGCCCACAGGGATTTATTAATTTGCTCCTGACGATGATGATCATCTGGGGTATTTGGAAACAGAGATGCTTAAATAGATTTGAGGGCAGCAAAGCAAATCTCTCCCGGATTGCTCTTCAGATCCAAGAGGATGTCACCCAGACTCTCAGGCAGGTTACGTTCAATCGGGACATCAGTCTTTCTTTCCTCCAGACTTTCATCATATGGGATTCTCCATCCACTATAAGGTTCTTCAATTCACCACTGTGTGCTGGAAGGCTCCGATAGTGGCCTTTGCTCTAAATGTTGATGAACCCAGCAAAGGAAATCCTGGGATCTCAGGAGGAGGAGGCTATTTTAGAGACTCTCAAGGTAAATTGCTGCTGGGCTACTCCTACTATTATGGTCAGGGTTCTAGTATGGTGGCCGAAGGGAGAGCGTTACTTGATGGCCTTCGGTTGGCCTATCTCCATAACATTCCTCTCTCGATAATATATACAGATTCCAAGGCTTTGGTTGAGCTTTTAAAAGGCAATGGCAATCCACCGTGGTCTCTTCTCCCATGGTGGAGACATTTGCTAGATCTTTTTACTACATGTAAATGCCCCATTATCCACATATATAGGGAAGCCAATCAACTTGCGGATTCATTGGCAAAGCATGCTACTGATATGGGCCATAACTCTGAGTACTTATCTACAAGGGAGCTACCATTAGTGGCCAAAGGAAATGCTACGGCCGATGCCTCTTGTATCCCGAATATCCGTATTCGGCGAGCATAGACATTGTATTCTTTGCTTTCTTACACTGTAACTCAGGAGGCTTTCTCCTTATGTACCTCATCATTTTTTCTATCAATAAAAATTTCATCTAGTGGGGAGAGGGTGGAGTGAGAACATTCCTTTATTTTGGAAAGGGGTGCACTCTCCCTTCAACCCATTAGATGCTTTGAGTTCAAAAAAAAAATTTATATATAACTATCTCATCCCGGGTTCTACCCAATTCTCACATGGGTTGGGAATTTCTTCCTTAATTCATAGGCATGGGTCCTTAAGCCTCGGACTTATCCTATGACATGACATTTTCTTAGGAATAAGTAAGTCCTAAGTCCTATGCTCTGATACCACTTTAACTGTCACGCCCCGAGATTTATGTACAGCGGAAGATATTCGGGAACATGAACAGCCGGCAAGATAAGCCTCAAGTGACAATAATAATCAGAGTGCAATCATTCACACATAAGATGAATGGAGACAATAATTGATCAAAAATCTGACTTTTATTGATAATAATCATATAGTACATGATCGTGACCCATTAACTAACTAGACTCAATAAAGTAAAAATTACACATTTGACTCTTGACTAGACTAAGTATGGCTTCTCTCGAACCATCAATCACACTCGGATCTATCACTTGAATAATCCGAATCCACCCCGTTAGAATTTCTTAAAAAAGATTGGAAAGCAGGGTCATGAGCACACTTGCCCAGTAGGTATCTTCGCATCAATATGAAGGCAATATTAAAGTGATTAACATTTTAGCTCTAAAGGAATAAGATAAAATCATGCGAATGCGATAAATCATGTGAATAAAACAAGTAACATAATAGCATGATAAGATCACGATGAGAAAGGATATGCGAACAAGATCGAGTTGAATATAACCAGAACGTAAATTGGCCTTTCACGAATACGAATATGCTTGCATGCATCAAGAATGCACTTTCACCTTCACTTTTCACTTTTCATAACCATAAAGGTTATGCACTAGAATGTCATGTAACTAGCATGTAGCAATTCAATCAAGAGAGAGTCTCGCAAGAGTTCAGTGGATTTTCACTTATTTTTAAAGAAAGTACTCCCAGCGCAATGCGACACCAGTAGCATCATATCCCATGGTTTACAGTATGTTTCCGACAATCAGCCGAGGGGACTAGCATAGAGCCCTTGAACACAATCAGTGCTCGAACTACATCTTCACGTATAAATCAAGCTACTTCCACGTTTGTAACAATAAGGCCAAGAATGCACAATTTCAATAATAGCTCCATGATAAGGTAACCAAAAATAAGAAATACTTCTATTGAGAATAAGAGATTTCAAGAAATGCATTAAATAACTAGGTTATGCCGTGGAGATAGATTTGGCAACATAATGGTACAAATTCTTTAACTTTCACACTTCAATTAAAATACTTTGATTAAGGTGATATGTCCCAGAAATTCAATAGTCTTTCTAGGATCATAGGAATATTAACCCCTTTGGGTCAAAACTCAGGAAACTTAGCGGTCAATAACGGGGCCGTCACACGACTATAGCGGTCTAGTTCTGGACCGTTAATTATAAGACTGTTTGATAGTTGAAAACAGGTTCTGGAGTCTTTAGCGGTCAAAGGTAGATCCGTCAAGGTTCTTTTAGCGGTCTAGATAAGTCCCACTGTCAGACTACGGCGGTCAATTATTGGGCCGCTAAGATCCAGAAATACAAAACATCGGTAGTGCTTTCTAGATAAATGGGCTTTAATGGTACAACCAACTCGGCGTCCTAGTGGGAATCCCAGGCTCGCGGAGAATTACGGAGGCCTTGAAACAAGACTTCCTAGTCCATTGGAAGGAATATCCAAAGGAGAGGTCCTCATGTCCAAGATTATGTTCCTATAGTGCAAAGTGTGTAACTAATGGTCATATACCGGAATATATGCCATGAACTTATAGAAATGACTCTGAGATAAGAATAGAATGTGTATAGTGAGAAACCAGTGTTAGATCTCATCCATATAAGCATTTAAACCATAATTTAATACAAAATTATATGGTTTTTGGCACAAAATACCTTATGCTTAAAATAATCCTAAGTACCATAAAGAAACATGAACTCACTATTTATGAATCAGGAATTAAAACTCAGAGTAATAAATACCATTAAAACAGGTTAGTATATAGTTAACTAGGCATAATTATAAGTTATATGGCTGTTCATAAATCTATCTCGAGTTGACAGAAAATAGCACAGTGGCGGTCTATCATAGAGCCGTTACAGGACTCTGGCGGTTTATCGTAAGGCCACCAAAGTAACTTTAACGGTCTATTTTCGGTCCGTCAGAGGTTTCATAAGAATCGAGATTATAAAGTGTCTAGCGGTTCATCGTAAGGCCGCTACTGAGAGATGGCGGTCAAATTCTAAGTCGCTAGAGCACTACAGACAGTAACTTAAATAAGAGGGTTCTAAGGTTTTTAACTCACATCATGTCTGAAAATCATATATAAACTTTCCTTATTAGGATAAAATGAAGGTTAAGCTAACAATATGCATGGGTTTTCTGTGAATTGACAAGAAAGTTCCTCTTAACTTATTTAGGGCTAAGAATATGCATGAATGTACACTAGATGCATAAAATATGAAATTCATGATCTATTAAGCATGAAATCAAGTGCAATAAGAGGGCTTTTATCCCTAGAGTGATGTTTTAGCCGTTCATGAGATGACCTACCTCTGCTAAAGCCTTTAAACTTTGAATTTGATGCTAGATGCTACCCTTAGTCCCTTGTACTCCTTGTGACAAATCAGCAACTTCAAGCTGCTCTAACTCCTTACTCTCTTGACCTAATGATGTGAAATTTGTAGGGTAAGAAGTAGATACTAAGGGGAACAAAAAGTTCTAAAGACACTTAGGCTAAATACCTTGATTTGATTCTCTAATCCTTTTGATCTTCACCGGACTTTTACACAGTTTCCTGGGTCGCTAAGGTGGAACCGACAACTTTGCAGGCTTCTATCTTCTTGTGTGCTTGATCTCCTAGCACAAAATTTCGGGAGATGTTAGTCCTATGTATTATCAATAAAAACTTCTAAAGAACCTACCTGAAATAATATCATCTTACCTTGATTCCACGCGAGTCAATGTATGGGTCGCGTAGGTCAAAACTAGGTCCTATTTATATGGTTTTGTCTAGGGTTTGAGGATTAGATCGATTCTAGAGTCCTTATTAAACCTTAGATCGACTTCTAAGAGTCCTTAACACGTTTACTAGTCCTCCCATCTCGATCTCTAAAGGATAGACTAGCAAAAATCTCATCTTTTTGCTCTTTCTTCAATTCACAGAACTGACAGGAAATAACAGTCGAAGCTTGGTCCGCCACATGCTTTTAGCGGTTTTATGATAGACCGCTAAGATCTTTAGGCGCCGAATTTAAAATGAGTTCAAACTCTAATTTCATCTTATCCACTAATTTATCCATTCAAGGTGTATTTATCCCTATATTTCGTGAATAAGCTAATTAATCTTCTAGAATATGGGCCAAACTTCATGGGCTTGGTCCTTAAGTCTTTTGGGCTCCATTTAAATAAGGCTAGGTTAATTGTTTACCATAATAGGGCCTTAATAATGATTTATTTAACATAATATTTATTTATTAATCTATTTTGGTCTTTAAAATTCTCAAAAAATACTTAAATATACCAGAAATAATTTATAAAAATTCTGGGGCATTATAGGGGGGTTTACGCGGGCTGGACTGGAGGGGGTGAGTTGGTCCGCGTAAACCCCCTAAAAAAGTAATTAAAACATTTTTTTGTTGCTTAGAGGGGGAGGGGGGTTTACGCGGACTGGCCCTGGGGGATCGGGCTAGTCTGCGTAACCCCCCCCCCCTTTGGGGGGTTTACGCAGACCAGCCTGGGGGGGGGGAAGTCCCGTATTTTATTTTTTTGTTTTAGGGGGTGTGGGCCCCCGGGCCTGAGCGGAGAAACCTTTTATTTTATTTTTTTATTTTAATGCGGGTGGGCCCGGGTTTACGCGAACCAGCCCGTGGGGGGCGGGTTGGTCCGCATAAACCCCCCCAGGGGGTTTACGCGGGACGGCATGGAAGATTTTTTCCCAGCCTATAAAATCTCCCATTTTGGTCTTCTTGGGCCCACCTTTGACCATGTGTGAGCAGAAGACGACAAGGATACGAGGCTTGGACTGATCAGCTGGCCGCGTGTGCGCGTAGAACGAGGAGGTTGACCTTTGTGGCCCTAGGACTCCGTCTTCGCGAATGCCTTCACGTTGGTATGTCGACCGATCTCGAACGGGACTGGGACGGTGTCACGCCCTGAGCTTTTATTACAGCGGAAGATGATCTCGGGAAACGTGGACAGCCGACATGGTAAGCCTCTTGCAAGCAAGAACGATCAGAGCGCAAGACAACCACACATAACAAAATGCAATTGCACAATAATTTACTCAAACCTTCACTTTTATTAATAAGGAGAATAACTCAAATACATCAACTAGTCAACCCTTTCAAATCTACTTGACTCAATAAAAAGGAAGATTACATGGACTCGATCTAGACATTATTGACTCCTAAGTCTTCACTCTCAATTTCATGTGACTTTCATTTGCTCTCGAAACCATCACTTGAATAACTGGAATCCGAATCCGAACTACTTGCATTTCCTGAAAAGATTGGAAATAGGTAATGAGCACACTTGCCTAGTAGGTATCTTCGCATCAACATGAAGGTACTATTAAAGTGATTAGCATTTTAGCTCTAAAGAATAAGGTAAAATCATGCGAAATGCGGTAAATCACGTGAACAAAATAAGTAACATAATAGCACGATAAGATCACGATGAGAAAGGATATGCGAACAAGATCGAGTTGAATATAACAAGAACGTAAATTGGCCTTTCACGAATAGGAATATGCTTGCATGCATCAAGAACGCACTTTCACTTTCACTTTTCACTTTCATAACCATAAAGGTTATGCACTAGAATGTCATGTAACTAGCATGTAGCAATTCAATCAAGAGAGAGTCTCGCAAGAGATCCATGGATTTTCACTTATTTATAAAGAAAGTACTCCCAGCGCAATGCGACGCCAGTAGCATCATACCCCATGGTTTACAGTATGTTTCCAACAATCAGCCGAGGGGACTAGCATAGAGCCCTTGAACACAATCAGTGCTCGAACTGTATCTTCACGTATAAATCAAGCTACTTCCACGTTTATAACAATAAAATATGGCCAGTAATATAACAAGTTCAATAAGTTCACGATAACAATAATTCAATGAATGAACGCTTCAATTAAGAATGCGAGGGATCAAGAATGACTTAAAACAATGTTATGCTCATGGAAACAATTCGACAGCATAACAGTACATTTCTTATCTTCCATAATTTAAATTGAGTGTCTTGAACAATATGACAAGTCCTAGACCATCAATAATCTATCTAGGAACTTTGGAATATCAACCCTTGGGCCAACCTCAGGTTAAAGTACTCAAGAATTGTGGCGGTCAATTAATGGGCCGCTGCATGAACGTGACGGTTTAGTATTGGACCGTTCGAATGGGCTGAATCCAGAAAGAATAAATTGGACTCAGTAATGTGACGGTTGTATACTGGACCGTTAGATGTGCCTGACGGTCGAGTAATAGGCCGTTACATGGACATAATTCAAAACTTTGGTAGTGCTTTTCTAGACAATTGGACTTTAATGGTACAACCATCTCAGCGTCCTAGTGGGAATCCCAGGCTCACGGAGACTTACGGAGGTCCTGAAACAAGATTTCCTAGTCTATTGGAAGGAATATCTAATAGAGAGGTCCTCAAGTTCAAGAATGTGTTCCTATAGTGCAAAAGTGTAACTAGTGGACACATACCGGAGTATACGCCACGTACTTAAAGAAAATGACTCTATAGATGAGAAAGAATGTGTAACGATGTGAAACCATGATAAACTCCGTCAATACAACAATTTTTTTTTAAAGAAAACCCTACCTAGGAGTATTTTGGAGAATGTCCCAATATACCACTAGGAGGTTGATTTTATTAATGATAAGGACAATTACAAGATACGGACGCTAGGCAAGCCTAGCTTATCCAGTCGGGCTGCACCCTGAACAATTTTGGGGAGCTCATGATAAGAAAAGAAAATATTACATTTATTCATGCAAGCCAAAGAAGCTAAAGAATCTGCAACGTTGTTGGCTTCTCTATATATGTGAATCAAGGAGTCCATATTTGAAAGAAGATCCCAAATTTCTCTGATATATGGAAGAATAGCCCATGGACAATTAATATGTTTGCTAACTACTTGCACCAGAATCTTGGAGTCACATTCAATCAATGCAGGCTGTGTATTGATGGCGGAGAGGTATTTAATGCCATCAAGAAGAGCTCTAACTTCGGCTATGATGCTTGAGCTAGAACCATAGAAGTGGGAATAAGCTAGAAGGGTGTTTCCTTTAAAATCTCTAATTACTCCTCCCCCACCAGAAATTCCTAATCGCTTACATGCCCCATCAGTGTTAAGCTTGAGAGATGGCCATGGGGGACATAACCATTTAACTGCCATAAGATGAGGAATTCTTTTGTTGACAGTCTGAATGCCAAATTGAGTGAGGATTTTCCTCTTGCTAGAGTGAGTTTCTTTGAGACCAGATAAATCACAGATTTCCTTTGCTTGAGCTTTAATCTTATGTAGCAAGCAGTTTTTAGAGATGATCCGGCCTTCATACTTGGCCAAATTCTAGTAGACCACAGTTCCCACATTGTGTAGCCAATAGCTGCCAGGGAAAAGAGGCCATACAGAGATTTTGAGCTGCTGTGTGAAATAGAATTCAGAATTCTTGACTTTGCTGAATTGCCATCTAATATCAAGCCTGAGCATTGGAGAGATGACCAAATAAAGGCAGCCTTGTCACTGCTGACGAATAGATGGTTTATAGTTTCCACTTGTGGCTGTTGACAGCAATAACATTTGGAACATAAGTTTATTCGAGCATCTGTACATTACAGTCCGTGGGGAGGCAGTTGTTAATGATTTTCCACAGGAGAATAGAGATCTTTGTGGGCAGCCAGGAGGACCATAATGATTGCCATGGCAGATTTAAGTGGATCTGGTTCAGGTTGCTAGCATATTTATAGATTGAAGAAACCGTACATTGACCTGAGTGTGAGATACTCCAGGCTTCCTTATCAGCATAAGAGGATAAGGTAGTAGCCCTGATTGCTATAATCACTTCAGGTGGCAGGAAACTGTCAATGAGTTGTTTTACTTCAGCAGCCGGGTGCAGTATGCAGTCTTCAACAGTGTCATTTTTATTGTTTATAAGTTCAACAGGTACAAATGAGATCAGAGGCTTATTGCCGAGCCAAGTATCATACCAGAAATTGGCAGAACTGCCATCCCCAAGTATTATTCTTTTGTGCTGTAATATGAGATTTTTGGCAAGAGACCAAGACCTTCGGCCATGACCTTTCATGTTTCTGAATTTTACCTCCATAAGATGGTTGCCCCGGAAATATTTAGCTCTGAAGTAATTAGCCCATAGAGAGTTAGTATGCATGGCCCTCCAAAGCATTTTGACTCTGAGTGCTATTTCCATTTGCCGAAGAGACATGATGCCCAGACCACCTTGACTGACTGGCCTGCATATGGTTTTCCAAGATTTCCAATGATGTTTGTTGCCATGAGAAGATTCACCCCAGAAAAAATTTGCAAGACATTTGTCAATAACCTGATGAGTTCCAGAGAGAAGGGGAGAGGAAGCCAGTGTGTAAATAGGAATTGAAGAAAGAACATGTTTGATAAGAATGAGCTTGGCTCCCTGAGATAGAAGCTTAGCATTCCACCCTTGAATTCTATTTTGAATTGCAGAGATGAGTCCAGCAAAATGGATTTTCTTTTTCCTGCCAAGAATTAAAGGGAAACCCAAATATTTATGTGGGAAGGAGTGATGAGAGAAACCAGTGATGTCTGCAATGCATCTAATTTTTGAAGAATCAGTTTTCGGATGGGTGAAAAAACCACTTTTCCCCACATTAATTTGCTGGCCCGAAGATCTTTCATAAAGTCTTAACACCTTGATAAGATTTCTGACTGAAGTGGCTGTAGCTTTACTGAAAATAACTGTGTCATCAGCAAATAACAGATGAGAAATGTTAGGGCAGCCCCTTGGCCCTGCATACCAACCAATCTGACCTGAAATGAAAGACTCTGTCAGGGATCTGCTTAGTGCTTCTTCAGCAATAATGAATAAAGAAGGAGCAATGGGGTCTCCTTGGCGAAGACCCCTTGAGGAATGAAAGAAGCCTGCCATATCTCCATTGACTAACACAGAAAACCAGCAGTTATTTAGCATGTTACCAATGAGACCAATGAATTGGTTGCTGAATCCAAATTTATTCAAAACCGCAAGGAGAAAGTCCCATTCCAATCTGTCATAAGCTTTAGCCATGTCTAATTTGAACATCACATTTCCCCCTCTAGTTTTCCTGCCTAGTTCATTAACCAGTTCTTGGGCAAGGGCAATACTTTCCACTATCTGACGACCTTTCACAAAGGCAGATTGCTCCATGGATATGATTCTGGGAAGGATGGGCGCCAGCCTGCTATTGAGAATTGTAGAGATGATTTTATAGAAAAAATTACACAGACTAATAGGCCTGTAGTCAGAAATGTTCATAGCATTGTTCTTCTTGGGGATAAGAGCAACAAGGGTGGCTGTAGCAATTCTTGGAAGAGGTTGCTGATTGATAAAAAATTCCTTTACAGCACTGATCACCACACTGGATATAATAGACCATGCCTTTTGATAGAAAATACCTGTGAACCCATCGGGCCCTGGGGCACTGTCAATTGGCATATGAAAGACAGCTTCACGTATTTCTGAATCCGAGGGGACAGCACAGAGGAGGGCATTGTCTTCTGAGGTAAGAATTCTTGGGATACAAGAAATGATACTGTTATCAATATAGTGATCCTGCGATTGAAAAGCTTTTTGGAAATGTGAAACAGCAATGCTCTTCATTTCTTCATGGTCAGAGGTTATGCTTCCATCTGAATTCCTGAAATGAGTAATCTGATTTTTCCTTCTGTTAGCCAGTGTTGTCATGTGGAAAAATTGATTATTTCTGTCCCCTTCCACTAGCCAGCGAATCCTAGACTTTTGCCTCCAAAAGCATTCCTGCTGAATATATCTAGCAGATAGAGAAGACTTAGCCTCCTATAATTTGATATGATTAGCTTCAGAGGAGTCTGTGTCATAACTAAATTCTGCTTTAGTTACTGCATCTTCAGCTATAGCCAGGTTCCTATGGACATCACCAAAGACTTGTCTGTTCCAAAGGCTAAGAGTTTTCCTTAAATGCTTCAATTTTAAATAAAGAGTGGTAATTGCAGAAGTTGCAAGAGGGCTAGTACGCCAGCAGATGTCAACAGCCGTTAGGAAGTTATCATGCAAAGTCCACATCTTCTGAAAGCAGAATCTATTTCAGAATTTCTTTGTATGAAGAGGTTTAATTAACAGAGGAGCATGATCTGAGGCTTCCCTTGAAAGATGTTCTACTGAGATTGGAAAATGTAGCATTAGTTCATGATTAATAAGGGCTCTGTCCAATCTTGCCCATATTCCATTACTTCCAAGTTGGTTGTTATGCCAGGTGAACTGAGAGCCAGTAAAGCCAGCATCCATTAGACCACATGCCAGGGTACAGTCCTTAAATTCTGAAATAGCTGTCATATTAGGCGGGTTGCCTCCAAGTTTTTCCTCAATTTCCAATATACAGTTAAAATCCCCTGAGACAATCCAGGGGGCAGAAATCTGAATATTTAAGGCAGCCAGAGAAGCCCATAACAGCCTTCTTTCAGCAATGGAGCACTTGGCATAAACAATAGTCATATAAAAATTTGGAACACAAGAATTAGCCTGCAAAATTGTTATTTGCTGATCATCCCTATTAATGAGGGTGAAGTCAAGAGTATCATTCCACAAAATCCAGATGTGTGCTAGCATATCATTATTGGCAATAGCATGTTTCATACCCAATTTCTTACAAATATTTTCCATGTGACAGGTATTAATTTTCGGCTCTAAAATAGCCACACAATCAATCTTGTAAGTTTTCAGCAAAAATTTTAATCTGCCTTGGGATACATCATTACCAATACCTCTGATATTCCAAACGAGAAGAGTCATTGGGAGGAGGATTTATCAGCAATATTTCCGGCAGACATAGTCCTGAGCATAGATCTAGTAGTGACACCAGTCTGTTCAGTAAGCATAACCCTGAGATTGTTGATTTCAGCAGCAGTAGCAATCTTAGTGCAAATCTGTTTGACATTCTCTGATTGAATTCGAGTTCCAGTGCCCATGAGGGAACTAGCTATATCAGTATTGCCCTTATCTGGACCCACAGCAGCTAGTTTAGGAACCAAGGCAATCACTCCTGGAGAGGGTGCCAGTTTTTGGAATGAAGGAAGCTCCACTTGAGGAAAATCCGAGGACTCGCTCAAACAACCCACTGAAAGCGTAGAAGACGGTTGTTGTAAGACAAGATTCTGCTTTTGAAAGTTTGACACAGGCTCCCCTGAACAAGCCAAAGAGCAGATAGATGTATTAGGAGAAGGTGCCAAGGTTTGAGGGCTAGGTGGCCGCTGGTTCTCTGCTAGTTTAATGGGATTATCCTCTGCTTTCTCAAAATCCTCTTGATCAACATTTGAAGGATCATGTGTCCCTAGCAACACCGGTGCTTCCTTTGAACATTCTCCCGAAAAATTTTCCTTAAAAATGACAATATCAGACTTCTCTGAGCAAGGACTAGTTTCAGGAACTTCCTGTGGCAGTTGAGCAGCAGATTTCTTCACATCAGCAATGTCTTTCCTATTAGTGACAGGTTTCCAAATGGCTTTAGACTTATTGTCAAAGCCAGTAATTGCTTGAGTGGGGGGTTTAGGTTGCAAAGTCCCACTCTGGTCGTGAGTTTTAGACATCTTGCAGGAGTCTTCGTTATGACCAATCCGTGAGCAAAGAGTGCAAAAGTGGGGGAGATCCGGATAGGAAATATTTTGCCAAGCTCCTCCACCCGGAAAGCCAATCCAAACCCTTGAATGTCTTGACTTTGAGATGTCCAATTCAATGCATACACGGGCAGCATTGGTTTGAGACAGGTTAAGAGTCGATTGATCAATTTTCAAGACTCGACCAACATTGCCGGCAATTGAGCGAAGCAGGGGTTCAACATAGAAATTTACTGGGAGACCAGGTAAATCGATCCAGACTGGAAGGATGGGCGAATCAGCATTCGGAGAGAAATCCATCGTCCATTTGAAGAAGCGGAATAATCTACCGTGAACATACAAAGTCTCCTTCAGCAGCAAGAGAAGGAAATCTTCATGGTTTCTAAATCGCAGAAGGAGGTGACGATTGTCCAATGCGCTGATCAAGAAGTCTTCTTTAAAGCCGCATCTGCTGGATAGGTGTGCCCTGATGTCTGAGAAAGAAGGTCTACCCTGCGAAGTACGAGCCACCAGAGAAAACAAGAAAGGCTGAAGCGAAGCTTTGATTTCATCCTGGCTGAAGAACACAGCGGGTTCGCCACCGTCAGTCAAAGCAGGGTCATGGACAGAGCCCTGGATGACGGGCGGCGCCATGGAGGAGGAGATCACTTTGGCAAACGTTCTGGTTCTCGTGGAGGAGGAAGGAGGAACAAGAGGGGGCCCCGATGGCCCCCCAGGGTCAGCCATGGGGCCAACCCACGTACGCGCCGCCGGGAACTAGGTCAACGCTGTCGTCTTCCTCTTTGCAGCAGAAGTAGTCGTCAATACAACATTTAAAATCATGGTTTTAATACAAAACTATAAAGTTTAGCAAATGAAATTAACATATGCTTAAAATAACTCAAGGTGCTTTAGACATGCAATTTCTATCATGAATCAATAAATAAACTCAAAGTCATGAAAACAGGTCAAAACTTAGATATCTAGGCTTTATTTATAAGCTAAGTTGACTGTTTCAATTCTGTCTCGGGTTGACAGATCACAGTATTCTGACGGTCTAATATGGGGGGATCATAGTGCTGTGACGGTTTATCGTGGGGCTGATAAACCGTCAGAGTGTTGTAACGCTCCACTTACAGTCCGTCAGAGTTTACATGGAAACTCAAGTATAACAGACGGTGTGATGGCTTATCGTAAGACCATTATATGTCTCTGACGGTCGAACTATAGACCGTTAGAGCCCTGTTGACAGTACACAGAAAATAAAAGACTATGATTGAAACATGTCATGTTTAAAAAGACTTAACTACTCTAGTCATGACAAAATGAAGTAAAGACCATCTAGATGCATAGGTTGCAGTGAATTAACAAGAGAATATCTTTTATCTTTAATTTAGGCTAAAGATATGCATGTATGCATAGACCTACTAAAACATGAAATTCTTGGCCTATACTGCATGAAATCAAGTAAAATTAGAGGGCTTTTATCCCTAACATGATATTCTTACCGTTCATGAGATGACCTACCTCTTTACAAGCTTCTATACTTCAAATTTGGGTCTGTAAAGCACGCCCTAATCCTTCCCTTCATGTGAGTTTTCAGCAACTTCATGCCGTCCTAACTCCTCAATCTCTTGACCTAAAGATGTGAAATTTGGAGGGTATAAAGATGAAACTATTAGGAACAAAAAGTTCTAAAGAACTAACTTCTAAATACCTCGTTTAGACGTCATAATTTCCTGTTCTTCAGTGGACTTTTGCTCAGATTCCTGGGTCGCTATGGTTGAACCAGCAACTTTGGAAGCTTCTAACTCCTTGGATACTTGATCTCCTAGCACGAAATTTTGGGAGCTATTAGTCTAAAGTATTAGAAACAAAAGCTTTTAAACAACTTACCCAAAATTATGACTCCTTACCTTGATTCCTCATGAGCCAAAAGTAAGAGTCGCCCAGTCCAATCTGGGTCCTATTTATAGAACTTTGCTAGGGTTTCATGGATTAGGTCGATTCTAGAGTCCTTAGTTGGTCAAAACCTGATCCCTAAGAGTCCTTAGTAACCTTACATGTTCTCCTTACATGTTCTCCTAATTAGGTCTCTAGCAGATAGGATCCCAAAGATCCAATCTTTTTGCTTGTTCTTCCAATCACGGAATTAGTCAGAATGTAACGGTCGAGTCTTGGTGCGTCAAAGCCCTGTGGCGGTCGCACGATAGACCGCTACAGCTACTGTGCGCAGAGTTCAAGCTTAATAAAACTCTTTTATTATTTTATCCACATAATTATCTATAAAAGGGGTATTTATCCTTATATTCCAGGGATAAGTTAATTAACCTTCTAGAATATGGGCCAAACTTCATGGGCTTGGTTTTAAAACCTTTTAGGCTTCTATTAAATGGGCTAGGTTAATTGATTACCTTATTTTGGGCTTTAATAATGATTTATTTAACCCATTATTTATTTATTAATTCATTTGGACCTTTAATAATTTCAGAAAATTACTAAATATTCCAGAAATACTTTATAAAAATTCTGGGGCATTACAGACGGAGATACACTTGCACAGAGATTGGCCGAGCTGGGTGGAGGGGCTTACCTGGGGGGGGGGGGGGGTTTTGCCCCCACCTGGGAGCGGCCGCGCCTTGGGCGAACTCCCCCCCCTAGGGTGAACCGTTGCCATGGGGGGTGGTCCGGGTGACCTTCCATTGTTCTTTTGAGTTGTCCTTTGAAGGACTCAATGCTTTGGGGTGCTAGGATTAGCCCGTGGGGGTCAATTGTTCGGTGTTGTTAGTGCCGCTCGCAAAGTGTTCGGGAAAATTCTTGCCACACTTTGGGTTGTTGAACGACTTGAGTAGCTAGTCGGTGGGCTTTAGATTTGGCCCCGGGATGAGGACGAGAGCTCGTAGGAGTCGAGAGGAGGCGTCTTGGGCATGTGGGCCGGCCTTGGTGGGTTGAGCCGTGTTGTATGGCGGGTTGACAGGGCAGCCCCGAGTTGGCCCGAGTGCTGAAAGTAAGCGGCTCGTCGCCGATTGTCTGAGGGTCGGGGGTGACCCCAACTTGCTGGAGGGTTGCCGTAGGATACGGTTGGTGTATTCGATCCGCAGGTTGGGCCACGACTTGCTGTAGAATGGCTAGGATATACGCGCCCACAAGGTGTTCAGGGAAATTCTCGATACAAGAACACGGGCCATATAGGAAGGGCTCTCGGAGCCCGTAGGTGACTAGGAAAAGTCTCCCTTGGACTTTTAAATGCTGAAGGGAGGCATTTTGGGGATAGACCCCGGCCTCGTTGCTGGGTGCCATGTGTCGTGGCTTGTGGTCAGGGCGCCCCCAGGTTGGTTGTGGACGTACTAAAAATTTGAAAAAGAATTTTATTCGTTTATTTAGTTGGTTGATTCGTTTGTTTAGTGCGCGGACGTGCCAGTCACAGAGTGACGATTTATTCAGACTTCAAGGAAGCCCTTGGTGCGCTCGATCTGACTTGGTCAGACGATTGTGTAGTTCGGGTCGGGACCAAAACCCGCCGCGTCATAAAGGCTGTGACGTCATTTACATCCCCTCAGAGAGGGGAACACCCATGATTAATCGCCAGGAATAAGGGCCTTATGACCTGAAAAATTATATTAGCGGTTCAAGCACATAAGGCATTGGAAACTTAGGTTGATGCATGTATTCATTCATTTACAAAATCGTCGAAAATGATTGGTTCACTGTTGGCCGCACATCGGCCTTTCAATGTTCGGGTGATAACCCGACTCAAAACACGTGGAATGGGCCCGGGATATGGGCCAATGTGCGCCATGCATATGGCGTGCTTAAACCTCAATTTCCTGAAGGACAGGGATTAATCCCTTATACGAGTAATATCAAATCAGCGGAAACGGTTAGTTCGCTATCGGCCGCACATCGGCCTTTAAATGTTCGGGTAATGACCCAGTTCAAAACACATGGAGCGGGCCCGGGATGCAGACCAATGTACGCCATGCATACGGCGTGCTTAAAGCTCAATTTCCCTCAGAGAGGGGAACACCCTTGATTAATCGCCAGGAATAAGGGCCTTATGGCATGGAAAATTATATTAGCGGTTCAAGCACATAAGGCATTGGAAACTTAGGTTGATGCATGTATTCATTCATTTACTAAATTTTCAGAAACGGTCGGTTCACTGTTGGCCGCACATCGGCCTTTCAATGTTCGGGTGAATACCCGGATCAAAACACGTAGAATGGGCCCGGGATACGGGCCAATGTGCGCCATGCATATGGCGTGCTTAAAGCTCAATTTCCCGAAGGACAGGGATTAATCCCTTATACGAGTAATATCAAATCAGCGGAGCCGCACATCGGCCTTTCAATGTTCGGGTAATGACCCAGTTCAAAACACACGGAGCAGGCCCAGGATGCGGACCAATGTACGCCATGCATACGGCATGCTTAAAGCTCAATTTCCCGAAGGACAGGGATTAATCCCTTTATACGGGTGAATTCACTTGAATGAATTATCGGCCCAAAGCAGCACATGACTGTGGCCATGATGGGAGGAATCCCGGAGATCCACGCTCACGTCGCAGGGCAGCTTTAGTTTCCCTTTTATATAAGGTCCTGGGAGAGGAGATTACCAAAAAAGGAACCTTGGATTATTTTATTATTGTTTATTTTATTTATTATTTATTTATTATTATTATTATTATTATTATTCTGATGCAAGCAGGACTTCATGGATGTAGCGGGATGAGGACAGGTCGGCCTGTCCAGGGGTCAGGTCGATGCACCAATGCACAATTCTGAGGGCAGGTCGTTGCACCAGAGGACAAGTTGATGCACCAGCGCACAGGCGTGAAGATAGGTCGATGCATGCAGCTGCTGACTTAAAGGGAGGTCGACGCAGGAGAGCCTGAGGTCGACGCAGGCAGCAACTGGATTGAGGACAAGTCGATGCAGCTTGTAGTTGGCTCAAAGGAGAGGTCGATGCAGCTGTGAGAAGGGTCGATGCAGCTTACAATTGGCTCAAGGAAGAGGTCGATGCAGCTGTGAGAGAGGTCAATGCAGCATGTAGTTTGCTCAAGGAAGAGGTTAGTGCAGCTATGAGAAGGGTCAGTGCAGCTGTGAGAAGGGTCACTGCAGCTTGCAATTTGCTCAAGGGAGAGGTCGATGCAGCTTTGAGAGAGGTCAATGCAGCTTGCACGAATGGTATGCAATGCAGTGCTCAAATGTTTGTGAAAGAGGTTCCTCTATTCATGACATGCATGTCGGGCATTTTTTTTCTTTTATTCATGAAATGCATGCGTGGAGCTTTGATTTGGTTTTGTTTTATTCATGTAGATCATGTTTGGGGTTACGTTTGGCAGTCTGTCACAATGATGCACGTGTTCAGTTATTCGGGATCTCCGTGGTTCTTTATTATTTCAGCAAAGCTGCTCATTATCATCTATTCCGTTTGTTTATTGTTTCCTTTTGCGTTACTACTTTATTATTATTATATTAATTCTTGTGAAAATTTGGTAGCACCTCCCTCGGACCCAAGTGCTGGGGGGGGGGGGGGTAAAGTGGGTGCCCGTGCACAAGGAGTGACGTGCCCCAAAAGTAGAGGTGCGCACGGAAGCGGCAACACCTGAAACCGTTGTGTCAAAACACGGTGCGAAACTGGGCGGATGAGAAGACAAAGCATGAAGGTGAATGCCGCCAGATCAAGACTAGCCAAGGGTCACCGTACCAAGGGTGACAAAGTGTCACCGTATCAAGTGTGACCAAGCGTCACCATATCAAGGTGACGGAAAGGGTGTCGTATCAGGCGTGATCGGATGTCACAGTATCGGGGTGGCGGCAAGGGTGCCGTATCAAGGCTGCAAAAGGGTGCCATATCAAGGCTGCAGAAGGGTGCCGTATCACGGCTAGTTAAATGGTGGGAAGGGTGCCGTATCAAGGGCGGTAAAAGGGTGCCATATCAAGGCTACGGAAGGGTGCCGTATCACGGCTGGTTAAGTGGTGGGAAGGGTGCCGTATCACTTGGTGGGAAGGCCACCGTATCAAATGGTAGGGAGGCCACCGTATCAAGGTGATGGCGAGGGTGCCGTATCACTTGGTGGGAAGGCCACCGTATCAATTGGTGGGGATGCCACTGTATCAATGAGGTGGGGATGCCATCGTGTCAAGATGGCAGAGGCCATCGGATCAAAGTGATGAGGGGCAACGTATCACGTGGTGGGAAAGCCACCGAATGAGGAGGTGGGGATGCCACCGTTTCAACGAGGGAAGGCCCCACCGGATGGAAGAAGGCGGCGAAGTCACCGCATCAAAGATGGTGGAGTCACCAGATCAGGATGGTGATAGGGTCACCGGATCAAAGCAGCAGGCAGGCCACCGGATCAAAACTCACATGAGCTAGCGGCTGATGCTGGGAAGGATTTTGCTTCTGAGTAGGAGTCTTTGGGGGACACAAAGGGAACCTGAACCTCAGCCATGGACTGGCAGTACCCAGGTACCAAAGCCCCTACAATCAACGCTTTGAAGGGAAGAACAAATGGGAAAGGAGACGGGGAAATACACAAAAATGCAGCAAATGAACGCATGGGGAACGCTCATACGCCAACCTTTCTTTTATTCTTCTAAAAGGAAGTAGCCCCAGGGGGGCTGATACAATGTAGGAAAAGCAAAGAAGAGAACGGGGAAAATACAATATGAAAGAGGGGGGGGGGACGGAGAATTGGCTCCTCCCCTCCCAAGCCTCACTCCCTCTCTTCACTCTCCCTTCCTCTCTTCTTCTCTTCTGTCTTCTCTTTTCACGCAGGTGGTGGTCGGAGTAGCAGGAAATCCAGAGGGATGGAGGGGGGCAACGTCTCTTCTCTATTCTTCTCTTCTCTCTGGTTGTCTGGGGAGCTCGAGAGCCAGCTGTGGATTTTTCCCTCTCGCCCCGCTTGTAGAGCCCCTCTTTGAAGAGCTTAAGCTCCTTATATATAGGATGGGCCTTAGAGTCTTCGAAGGTGATGCCTTCTTCGTCTTCTCTTCTCTTCTTCGCCCATCGTAAGGACAGCAGGAGGCAGCCAACGTGTCTTCACAGGGTTGGCCGAGGTTGATGTTGAAGACTTGTATCGTTGCGCTATCGACTAGAGAGCGAGCCAGAGGAATGAGCATTCAATGCTCCATGCTCGAGTGAAACAGAGCATCGCAGGATGGACGGGATGATGGTGAGGTGGAGTGAAATGGTGGGGGTGGTGTCACTGTATCACTTCCAATGGGGTGGCATAGCCACCGTATCATGAGGGGCCACCATATCAGCATGGTGGCGGGGCCACCGTATCATGGGCGAAGGAGGGCCTGCCGTATCATGACTCAAAGGGCCTGCCGTATCAGGGGTGAAGGAGGGCCTGCCGTATCATGACTCAAAGGGCCTGCCATATCAGGCCAAAGGGCCTTGCCGTATCAAGAGTCGAAGGGCGCCACCGTATCAATGTTCAGGTGGAAAGCCCGCCGTATCAACAGAAGAGAGCCCGCCGTATCAGCAACGAGGGAGGAGCCCACCGTATCAAGGCCACGAGGGCCTCACCGTATCAGGCCCAAGAGGCCTTGCCGTATCAAGCACGCAGGGTGTGCCGTATCTCCGTGCGAAGGAGTTTGCGCCGTATCGCCGTGCGGGTGGCTCACCGTATCAAGGCCCAAAGGGCCTGCCATATCAACATCAAAGAGGCTGTCGTATCAGTAGCAAAGGGGGCTGCCGTATCAGCAGCAAAGAGGTTATCGTATCAAGGTCCAAAGGGCTCACCGTATCAGCAGCGAAGGGGCTACCGTATCAAGGCTAAAATTGCCTCATCGTATTAATCTTCTTTCCCGTTCCCCGAGGCTTCTCTGTTTGAGAGTCTGCAATTGTTGATTTTCTTCTGGGGCTCGGGAATCTCGAGCCTCCCGGGGTATTCTTTACTGTCGAGGATCCGAGAATGAACCCACGGTAGTGTATAAATTCAGGGCCCTCTTACCCCCTTGTGGTTTGATGCACCCGTGCAAGTATGAGACGTTGCCGGGCGGTGGGGTTCTTTGGGGTCTGGGTAGCCAGTCTCTCCGAAGTCTTCTTTCTTTGGCTTCACCTCTTGACGTGGAACCGAGGGAGTGTACATATACAAGATTTTACACATCTACAATTGTCCCCCACCCACGGGTAGTGCGGGTGAAGGATGAGACAAGTGGTACACGCGGGTGCACTCGCTTTGCAGAGCACTACTGTCGCGCTGCTGTGGACGATTGATGCGGGTGAGGGACTAACAATGGTCCCGATTCGACCATGATAGGTACATTAATAATAATAATGGTAATAATTTTCTCCTCTTCTCTTTTTTTAATGTCTCTTTTTTCTTTTTCTCTTTTGTCTCTTTCTCTTCTCTTTTTTTTTCCTTCTTTTCTCTCTTTTCTTTTATTCTCTTCTTCTACTTTTATTCTCTTTTTTTCTTTTTTTAAGAACTCCGGACAGCTGTCGGCATGGCTGCCGATGGTGAAGAAAGTTGTTGGCTTGAATGCCAACAACTGAAAAGCTGTCGGCTCGAGTGCCGATGACCGAGAAGCTGTCGGCTTGGACGCCAATAATTAGATAGCTGTCGGCTCAGGGGTCGATAATTAGATAGCTGTCGACTCAGAGGCTGATAATTGTAGAGCTGTCATCTCAGAGGTCGATAATTGGATACCTGTCGGCTCAGAGGCCGATGATTGGATAGCTGTCGGCTTAGTAGCCGATAATTGAGGTCGAGAAACTAGGCCACGTGGGTCGGAACCCGGAAAGCAGGCTATGAGAGCCGAAGTCAATGCTTCTTGTGAAAGAGGGCAAGTTGTAGGAGCCCAAGTTAATTTTGGAAAAGCAGGCTAGGCTGGCCAAAGTTGAAGCCGGGAAAGCAGGCTGCATAGAGCCGGAATCCGAAGAGCAGGCCACGCGGGCTGAAATTGGGAGCAGGCTGAAAAGCCGAAGGATGTTGGAAAGCGGGCAATAGAAGCTGAAGTTGGGGAAGTAGGCTGTAAAGCCGAAAGACGTTGGAGAGCAGGCTATGAGAGTCGAAGTTGTTGGAAAGTGGGCTATAAAATCCGAAGTTATGAAAGGTAAGCCACGAGGGTGGAGAGAGGGATTTGTTCCTTTAATGATCTGGACGGAAGGTCCAAATCAAAAGGGGTATTCGTCGCCGAAAGGGGACGGAGAGAAGAGTTTGTTCCTTTTGTCACGCCCTGAGATTATGCAGCGGAAACAATCGGGAACCCGAATAGCCGGCATGGTAAGCCTCGAGCAAGCAATATAATCAGAGCGCAATAATAATCACACAAAGTAATTGCATAATAATTTAATCAACCTTCACTTTTATTTCATATTAAATAACCATAAGTCAAGTACATAATATCCCACTTTCTTTCTAGACTCAAATAAAGATAAAATTACATAGACTCAATCTAGACATAATTTGACATTCTAAGTCTTCACTTAAGTCCATATATCCTTTAATCGCTCTCGGACCCATCACGGGAATGACCTGAATCCGAATCCGACCCACTGGTACTTCCTGAAACATTGAGAAAGTAGGTAATGAGCACACTTACCCAGTAGGTATCTTCGCATCAACATGATTGGCAATGTTAAAGTAATTAATATCTTTTGCTCTAAAGAAAAAGATAAATCATGCAAATACGATCAAACATGCGATTAAAACTTAAAGTAACAAAGTATAATCAAGCTTGAGATACCATAAATCAAGAATATATCAAGAATGTTACTTTGACCTTTTCATGAACAAGAATGTAACAAGAATGTACTAGCAAGTCATGTAACAAGCAAGAATGTACTCTTCACTTAGTAACAAGTACTTCATGAATTTCTATGGATATTTCACCTCACGAGCCGTGGATTACCGTGGATATTTAACTTATTTATAAAGAAAGTACTCCCAGCGCAATACGACGCCAGTAGCATCATACCCCATGGTTTAAATAGTATGTTCCCGACAATCAGCCGAGGGGACTAGCATAGAGCTTTTGAACACAATCAGTACTCGAACTGCATCTTCAAGTATAAATCAAGCTACTTCCACGTATAAAAATAATGTGACCAAGAATGTACAATTTCAATGAATGTTTCATGAATAAGTATCCAAAAAAAAAGAATACTTCTATTGAGAACAAGATGTCAATAAACACATTAATAACTAGGTTACGCCGTGGAAATAACTCAGCAGAATAACAGTATATTTCTCAATTCTCACAATTTACTTAGGTATTTTTGGAATAATGTGACAGGTTCTAGATAATCAATTGGACTAACGGTCATTTACTGGGCACTTTCTTGAATAAAGCGGTCTAGTTTTGGACCGTTAAGGACAAGGCTGTTCGATATTTAAAATAGATTATCTGGAGTAGTTAGCGGTCAAATAAAGAACCGTCAATGATCCTTTAGCGGTCTAGTAAAGGCCCGCTAGCAGACTCTGGCGGTCAACAATAAGGCCGCTAAGTTCCAGAAACATAAAATATCGGTATAAGTGCTTTCTAGACAATGGGTTTTAATGGTACAACCAACTCGACGTCCTGATGGGAATCCGAGGCTCACGGAGAATTACGGAGGTCTTGAAACAAGATTTCCTAATTTGTTGGAAGGAATATCCAAAGGAGAGGTTATCAAGTCCAAGATTGTGTACTTAATGTGCATAAGTGTAACTAATGGTCATATATCGGGATATATGCCATGAACTTATGAAATTGACTCTATAAATGAGAAAGAGATCATTAAAATAGCGATCAAGGTAAACCATGAATTATCTAACTTTAGAAACATGTATTTAATACAAAAGTATATGACTTTGGCAAGAAATTAACTTATGTTAAAAATAATCCTAAGTACAATAAAGAACATGAAATCACTGTTATAAATTAGTAATTAAAACTCAAAGTAGTGAAATAACATTAAAACATGTTGGTATATAGTTAGCTAGGCTTATTTATAAGCTAGCCGGACTGCTCTTGATTTAGTCTCGGGTTGACAGAAATCAGGACATTGGCCGTCTATATTAGAGCCATTACAAGCGTTGGCAGTTTATCGTGAGGCCGCCAAAGAGACTTTAACGGTCTATTTCTGGTCTGCCAGAGGTTTCATAAAAATCTGACTAGCAGTTTATCGTAGGGCCGCTGAACAGGGTTGGTGGTCGAAGATTAGGCCGCTAGAGCACATCTGACAGTAAATTAAATAAGAAGAACTAATGTTTAAAGTACATCATGTCTGGAAATCAATATATATTAACTTCTCTATCATGATAGAACGAAGATTAGGCCAACAATATGCATAGGATTCATGTATTATGTCAAAGAGAATTAATTTAGTTCATTTAGGGCTAAGAAAGATGCATGGATGTATAGATCCTATTAAAACATGAAATTCTCCGTACATAATACATGAAATCAAGTGCAATAAGAGGGCTTTTAATTCTAGAATGATATTTTAGCCGTTCATGAGATGACCTACCTCTGGTAACACCTCTAGACTTTGAATTTCGGACTGGAAGTCAACCCTAGTTTTGCACTTCCTGTGATAAATCAGTAACTTCACGCTCGAATATTTCTGGATCCACTTGACCTAAGGACGTGCAATTTGGAGGGTAAGAAGAAGATACTAAGGGGAACAAAAAGTTATAAAGGCACTAATGCTAAATACTTCGTTCTGGATCCCTAATTTCTTGATCTTCTCCACACCGTTGCATAGTTTCCTGAGTTGTTGATGTGGAACTAGCAACTTTGGGGGCTTCTATCTTCCTGATGGGTTGATCTCCTAGCACGAAATTTTGAGGCAAGTTAGTCCTTAGTATTGAGAATAAAAACCTCAAAAGAACCTACCTGGAATAATACCTCCTTACCTTAGTTCCACGCGAGGCAAATATAAGGGTCGCGCATGTGAAACCTAGAGTCTATTTATAGGGTTTGAGTAGGGTTTCGTGGATTAGATAAATTCTAGAGTCCCTAGTTAGTACTATTTCAACTTTTGAGAGTCCTTAAAATCTTTACTAGTCCTCCCATCTCGGTCTCTTGGAAGATAAACGTTAAAAATCCAATCTTTTTGCTCTTTCTTCAACTTACGGAACTGACAGAATGTAGCGGTCTAAGATTGGACCGTCAATCTCCATATAGCGATTTTACGATAGACCGCCATTATCATTGCGCGCCAATTTTGAATTTAATTCAAACTCTTTTACTCACTTATCCATTTAATTATTTTAAATAGGGGTATTTATCCCTTATATTCTGTGAATAAGCTAATTAACCTTCTAGAATATGGGCCAAACTTTATGGGCTTGGTCCTTAAGTCCTTTGGGCTTATTTTAAATAGGCTAGGTCAATTAGTTATCACACTTGGGCCTTAATAATGATTTTATTGAACCCAGAAATTCATTTATTATCTATTTTGGTCTTTAAAAATTCTTATAAATTCTCAGAAAATTTTTAAATACTTCAGAAATATTCTATAAAATTTTCGGGGAATTACACCCTCCCACACTTAAGAGAATTTGGTCCCCAAATTCAATGTATGGATTATACGGAGAGTGTACTTACAGTTAAATAATTCTAAAAATTCTTTGCACATAGCTTCTTCTGTTTCCCATGTTTCTCCTGCTTTCGTCCATTGGATCTTGACGACAGGAATAGTTTTATTCCGCAGTTGACGTACTTCTCGTTCAAAAATCTTGATTGGCCTTTGCTCGTATGTTAAATCCTTTTTAATTTTCAAGTTGTCATAAGTAATGACATGGAAAGGATCAGGAACATATTTCTTGAGCATTGAGATATGAAATACATCATGGACTTCAGATAATTGAGGAGGTAAAGCAATTCGATAAGCCACTTCACCAACTCTTTCTAGAATTTCAAAAGGACCAATGAATCTTGGAGTAATCTTGCCCTTAATACCAAATCTTCGAATACCTCGACCTGGAGAAATCTTAAGAAATACATGATCTCCTACTTGAAACTTTAAGTCGCGCCTTTGATTGTCAGCATATGATTTCTGCCTATCTTGGGCCATATGAAGTCTTTCTCGAATAAGTTTAATCTTCTCGGTAGTATCCCTAATGATTTCGAGACGAAGAAATTACCTTTCTCCTATTTCATTCCAACAAATAGGCGAACGATAGCTTCTTCCATATAAAGCTTCAAATGGTGCCATTTGAATACTAGCTTGGTAGCTATTGTTGTATGCAAATTCTACTAGAGACAAGTGATCATGCCAACTTTCTCCGAAGTCGATAGCACATGCCCTAAGCATATCTTCCACCACTTGATTTGTCCTTTCACTTTAGCCATCAGTTTATGGATATATAGAATGCCGTGCTAAAATTTAGCCGGGTCCCTAAAGAATGTTGTAGACCCTTCCAGAATTGTGATGTAAATCGAGGATCTAAGTCAGATATGATGTTGACTGGGACACCGTGTAGTTTGATAATTTCTCTTATGTATAATGCTGCTAGAATATCCACAGACCATCGACTTTTTATTGGCAGAAAATGTGCAGACTTAGTCAATCGGTCTATGATTATCCATATACCATCATGTCCATCTCTTGTCTTAGGTAAACCCATGATGAAATCCATCCCTACACTTTCCCATTTCCATTCGGGAATATTTAAGGGGTGTAATTTACCTGCGGGTTTTAAATGTTCTGCCTTTACTTGCTGACAAGTGAGATAGCGGGACACGAAATCTGCCACTTCTCTTTTCATGTTAGGCCACCAGAAGGTCCTTTTAAGATCTTGATATATTTTTATACCACCAAGATGAATGGTGTACTTGGAATTATGAGCTTCTTCCAGGATCCGTCTCTTAGTATCAACATGATCCGGTATACAAATTTGGCCCTTGACTAGCAACCTTCTATCCTTGGCAAAAGAGAAATCCGGCCTTCGCTCTATATTGGTTTTGATCTCCAACAATACTGGATCGTTGTCCTGCAGCTTGACCAGATCTTCTATTAATGTGGGTTGAGTTTGGATGTTGGCTATGAAACAATCTTCCTTCTTTATGTCAACATCTAAATTCAATTGGGCAAATTGAGGAATGAGATTTGTCATACTAATCATAAGACTCGATAGCTTTCCTATCGATTTTCTGTTGAGTGCATCGGCTACAGCATTAGCCTTACCAGGATGATATTGGATAGCAAAATCAAAGCCTTTAAGGTATTCTAACCATCTTTTTTGCCTCATATTTAGCTCCTTTTGGGGGAATAAATATTTCAAGCTTTTGTGGTCCGAATAGACCATAAATTTCTCTCCATAAAGGTAGTGACGCCGAATTTTTTAGGCAAATATAACTGCTGCCAATTCTAAATCATGCACAGGGTAATTTTCTTCGTGACGCTTCAACTGTCTTGAAGAATAACAGATCACCTTCCCATTTTGCATAAGAACGCACCCTAGGCCAATGCCAGATGCATCCGTGTAGACTTCAATTCCACCACCCTCAATGGGCAATGATAATATAGGGGCTGTCGTGAGATGTTCCTTAAGAGTTAGGAAACTCTTTTCACAGTCCTTCGACCATACAAAAGGATTTTCTTTTCTTGTCAGTCTTGTCAAAGGAACGGCAATCTTAGAAAAATCCTTAATAAATCTCATGTAATAGCCAGCTAGCCCTAGAAAGCTTCTTACTTCTGACACGGTCGTTGGCCGGCTCCAGTTCTTAACAGCTTCCACCTTAGAAGGATTGACAGTAATACCTTCTTTTGAAATAATATGGCCGAGGAATGAGACTTCCTTTAGCCAGAACTTGCACTTACTAAGCTTTGCATAGAGTGTGTGTTCTCTTAGTGTCTGCAAGGCTATCCTCAAGTGCTCTTCATGTTCTTCCTTAGTCTTGGAATATATAAGGATGCCATCAATGAAGATGACCACAAACTAGTGAAGATAAGGCTGGAAGACATTATTCATCAGTTGCATGAATGCTGCCGGGGCATTAGTTAACCCGAACGGCATGACCATAAATTCATAGTGCCCATAGTGGCTTCGAAAAGCAGTCTTGTGTATATCTTCATACTTGATCTTGAGTTGATGATAACCCGACCTGAGGTCGATCTTGGAGAAATATTCTACTCTTGAAAGCTGATCAAAGAGTTCATCGATACACGGCAAGGGATACTTGTTCTTGATAGTAAGCTGAATCAGTCACTGGTAATCGATACATAGCCTGAGAGATTCATCTTTCTTTTTGACAAATAGAACTGGCGCACCCCAAGGGGATGTGCAAGGTCGAATGAATCCCTTGTCCAATAACTCCTGAAGCTGTTTCTTCAATTCCTTAAGTTCTGTGGGGGACATCCTGTAAGGAGCTATTGAAACAGGTACTGCTCCGGGAAGAAGTTCAATGGAGAAGTTTACTTCCCTTTCGGGTGGTAAACTGGGTAGATCTGATGGAAATACATCAGGAAACTCATTTACGATAGGAATATCATCTAAGATAATCTCCTTGGATTCGGTGATAATTACAGAAGCAAGAAAGGCTTCACACCCTTGCGAGATAAGTTTGCAAGCGTGAAGAGATGAAATAATGGCAGGATGCTTCCTATATTTGATACCAAGGAAGGAAAACCTTGGAAGACAAGGTTTTCGAAAAGAGATAATTCTGTTTCGACAATTAATGTAGGCATCGTGGTCCACTAGCCAATCCACACCTAGAATGGCATCGTAGCCCTCCATATCGAGGCATACGAGGTTTGCAGGAAGATTGTGACCTTCTACTACCACCTCACTATCAGGATAATAGTTGGTAAGTTTAGTTCCGCGACCAAAAGGTATAGTAATAGCAAGGTCCGAAGATAAAGGAACTGATGAAATGGGCAAAGTCTTTGCAAAAGCAGTGGATATAAAGGAATGAGAAGCACCAGTATCAAATAATACAAAAGCAGGATGGGAATAGATCTGGATAGTACCTTCCATTAGCCCATCATTCGGGGGCGCTTCTTCCTCTTCCAGAATAGCATTTAAACGAGCCTGACGCTTACGTCCACTCCCGGAAGATAGTTCCTTCATAAGGGGGCAATCCGGCATGCAGTGCTCCCTGCTGCCGCAACGTAAACAAGCACCAAGGCGTTTCCAACATTTTTTGGCCGAATGACCGAACTTCTCACAAAAGGAACAGGCCGTGGCGACCTGCTTGTCTTCTTCCTTGACTTTCTTATTCTTGTGGTAGCCACTACCACTCCCATTCTGGGATCTCTTCTTGCTATCACAGGATTTGTATGGTTCCGTGATACTGAATTTGCTATTCTTATCACGCCGATCAGACCTTCGGCTTGGTTCTTCGCCTTTTCCTTTCAACTTCTTGACCTTCTCTAAGGTCCTTTCGTACAGATATGCCCGTTGGACCATCTCTGCATAAGTACGGATATTTTGAGTCCTGAGCTGCTGAATAAAACCCGGTCTTAACCCGTCCATAAACCGATTTGCCTTTAGTAAATCGGTACTGATCAGATGAGGAGCATATGGCGCCAGCCTAGAAAATTGAAACTCATATTCTGCCACTGACAGCATACCTTGGCGTAAAGAAGCGAATTCCATAGCCTTCCACTCCTTGATGTGCTCGGAAAAATATTTGGCACGGAATAGTATAACAAAACCTTCCCATGTATGGGGTGCATCTGCTGGCGGTGCTGTAATCGACTTCCACCATGTACGGGCATCCTTGTTAAGTTAAAAAGTGGCAAGGTGAATGTTGTCTTGATCCGCATATTGCATAACTTCAAATATACGGTTCATCTCATCAATCCAGTTTTCAGCTTCGTCTAGATTAGAAGAACCATAGAATCGTGGAGGATTTAGACTCCAAAAGTTGCGATGTAAATCTCCAGCCCTTGCTCTTGCGCCAGCTTGTGACATAGTTTGTAAAGCCTGAGTAAGACCAGTGACGGTCTCTTGCATTCCATTCCAGTCTACGCGATGAGCCATTATGATAAGAATAAGGTACCTGAGAAAAATAATGAATTTGTTGATTCTAAGGGGATGTTAATCTTAGAAATAATTCTAATGACTATCTCACCCCAGGTTCTACCCAATTTCCCTCACATGTTGGGATTTTCTTTCCTAGTTCATAGATATGGGTTCTTAAACCTTGGACATAACCTATGACATGACATTTTCCCCTAAGTCCTTAGACTTAGGCTCTGATACCACCTTAACTGTCACGCCTCGAGATTATGCAGCAGAAACAATCGGGAACGCTAACAGCCGGCATGGTAAGTCTCGAGCAAGTAATATAATCAGAGCGCAATAACAATCACACAATGTAATTGCAAAATAATTTAATCAACCTTCACTTTTATTTCATATTAAATAACCATAAGTCAAGTACATAATATCCCACTTTCTTTCTAGACTCAAATAAAGATAAAATTACATAGACTCAATCTAGACATAATTTGACATTCTAAGTCTTCACTCAAGTCCATATATCCTTTAATCGCTCTTGGACCCATCACTGGAATGACCTGAATCCGAATCCAACCCACTGGTACTTCCTGAAATATTGAGAAAGTAGGTAATGAGCACACTTGCCCAGTAGGTATCTTCACATCAACATGATTGGCAATGTTAAAGTAATTAATATCTTTTGCTCTAAAGAAAAAGATAAATCATGCAAATACGATCAAACATGCGATTAAAACTTAAAGTAACAAAGTATAATCAAGCTTGAGATACGATAAATCAAAAATATATCAAGAATGTTACTTTGACATTTTCATGAATAAGAATGTAACAAGAATGTACTAGCAAGTCATGTAACAAGCAAGAATGTACTCTTCACTTAGTAACAAGTACTTCGTGAATTTCTGTGGATATTTCACCTCACGGGCCGTCGATATTTCCGTGGATTACCGTGGACATTTCACTATTTATAAAGAAAGTACTCCCAGCGTAATACGATGCTAGTAGCATCATACCCCATGGTTTAAATAGTATGTTCTCGACAATCAGCGGAGGGGACTAGCATAGTGCCCTTGAACATAATCAGTGCTCGAACTACATCTTCAAGTATAAATCAAGCTACTTCCACGTATAAAGATAATGTGGCCAAGAATGTACAATTTCAATGAATGTTTCATGAATAAGTATTCAAAAATAACAATGCTTCTATTGAGAACAAGATGTCAATAAACACATTAATAACTAGGTTACGCCGTGGAAATACATCGGCAGCATAATGGTATATTTCTCAATTCTCACAATTTACTTAGGTATTTTTGGAATAATATGACAGGTTCTAGATAATCAATTGGACTATCTAGGATCATAAGAATATTAACCCTTGGGTCAAACTTCGGGTCAACTGTACCCAGGGAAATAGCGGTCGTTTACTGGGCACTTTCTTGTATAAAGCGGTCTAGTTTTGGACCGTTAAGGACAAGGCTGTTCGATATTTAAAACAGATTATCTGGAGTAGTTAGCGGTCAAATAAAGAACCGTCAATGATCCTTTAGCGGTCTAGTAAAGGCCCGCTAGCAGACTCTGGCGGTCAACAATAAGGCCACTAAGTTCCAGAAACATAAAACACCGATATAAGTGCTTTCTAGACAATTAGTTTTAATGGTACAACCAACTCGGCGTCCTGATGGGAATCCCAGGCTCACGGAGAATTACGGAGGCCTTGAAACAAGATTTCCTAGTCCGTTGGAAGGAATATCTAAAGGAGAGGTTATCAAGTCCAAGATTGTGTACTTAATGTGCATAAGTGTAACTAATGGTCATATAGCGGGATATATGCCATGAACATATGAAATTGACTCTATAGATGAGAAAGAGATCATTAAAATAGCGATCAAGGTAAACCATGAATCATCTAACTTTAGAAACATGTATTTAATACAAAAGTATATGACTTTGGTAAGAAATTAACTTATTTTAAAAATAATCCTAAGTACAATAAAGAACATGAAATCACTGTTATGAATCAGTAATTAAAACTCAGAGTAGTGAAATAACATTAAAACATGTTGGTATATAGTTAGCTAGGCTTATTTATAAGCTAGACGGACTGCTCTTGATTCAGTCTCGAGTTGACAGAAATCAGAATATTGGCGGTCTATATTAGAGCCATTACAAGCGTTGGCGGTTTATCGTGAGGCCGCCAGAGGGACTTTAACGGTCTATTTCTGGTCCGTCAGAGGTTTCATAAAAATCTGACTAGCAGTTTATCGTAGGGCCGCCGAACATGGTTGGCAGTCGAAGATTAGGCCACTAGAGCACATCTGACAGTAAATTAAATAGAAGAACTAATGTTTAAAATACATCATGTCTGGAAATCAACATATATTAACTTCTTATCATGATAGAAAGAAGATTAGGCCAACAATATGCATAGGATTCATATATTATGTCAAAGAGAATTAATTTAGTTCATTTAGGGCTAAGAAAGATGCATGGATGTATAGATCCTATTAAAACATGAAATTCTCCGTACACAATACATGAAATCAAGTGCAATAAGAGGGCTTTTAATCCTAGAATGATATTTTAGCCGTTCATGAGATGACCTACCTCTGGTAACACCTCTAGACTTAAAATTTCGGACTGGAAGTCAACCCTAGTTTTACACTTCCTGTGATAAATCAGTAACTTCACGCCCGGATATTTATTGATCCACTTGACCTAAGGACATGAAATTTGAAGAGTAAGAAGAAGATACTAAGGGGAAAAAAAAGTTCTAAAGGCACTAATGCTAAATACCTCGTTCTGGATCCCTAATTTCCTGATCTTCACCACACCGTTCCACAGTTTCCTGAGTTGTTGATGTGGAACCAGCAACTTTGGGGGCTTCTATCTTCCTGATGGATTGATCTCCTAGCACGAAATTTTGAGGCAAGTTAATCCTTAGTATTAGAAATAAAAACCTCAAAAGAACCTACCTGAAATAATACCTCCTTACCTTAGTTCCGCGTGAGCCAAATATAAGGGTCGCGCATGTGAAACCTAGAGTCTATTTATAGGGTTTGACTAGGGTTTCGTGATTAGATCAATTCTAGAGTCCCTAGTTGGTACTATTTCAACTTTTGAGAGTCCTTAAGATGTTTACTAGTCCTCCCATCTCAGTCTCTTGGAAGATAAACGTTAAAAATCCAATCTTTTTACTCTTTCTTAAACTTACGGAACTGACAGAATGTAGCGGTCTAAGATTGGACTATCAATCTGCATATAGCGGTTTTACGATAGACCGTCATTATCATTGGGCGCCGATTTTGAATTTATTTCAAACTCTTTTACTCACTTATCCATTTAATTATCTTAAATAGGGGTATTTATCCCTTATATTCTGTGAATAAGCTAATTAACCTTCTAGAATATGGGCCAAACTTTATGGGCTTGGTCCTTAAGTCCTTTGAGCTTATTTTAAATAGGCTAGGTCAATTAGTTATCACACTTGGGCCTTAATAATGATTTTATTGAACCTAGAAATTATTTATTATCTATTTTGGTCTTTAAAAATTCTTATAAATCCTCAAAAAAATTTTAAATACTTCAAAAATATTCTATAAAATTTCCGGGGCATTACACCCTCCCCCACTTAAGAGAATTTGGTCCCCAAATTCAATGTATGCATTATACAGAGAGTGTACTTACAGTTAAATAATTCTAAAAATCTTTTGCGCATAGCTTCTTCGGTTTCCCATGTTTATCCTGCTTTCATCCATTGGATCTTGACGACAGGAATAGTTTTATTCCGCAGTTGACGTACTTCTTGTTCAATAATCTTGACTGGCCTTTGCTCGTATGTTAAATCCTTTTTAATTTCCAAGTTGTCGTAAGTAATGACATGGAAAGGATCAGGAACATATTTCTTGAGCATTGAGACGTGAAATACATCATGGACTTCAGATAATTGAGGAGGTAAAGTAATTCGATAAGCCACTTCACCAACTCTTTCTAGAATTTCAAAAGGACAAATGAATCTTGGAGTAAGCTTGCCCTTAATACCAAATTTTTGAATACTTCGACCTAGAGAAACCTTAAGAAATACATGATCTCCTACTTGAAACTCTAAGTCGCGCCTTCGATTGTCAGCATATGATTTCTGCCTGTCTTGGGCCATATGAAGTCTTTCTCAAATAAGTTTAATCTTCTCGGTAGTATCCCTAATGATGTCGGGACTGAGAAATTGCCTTTCTCCTATTTCATTCCAACAAATAGGCGAACGACAGCTTCTTCCATATAAAGCTTCAAACGGTGCCATTTGAATACTAGCGTGGTAGCTATTGTTGTATGCAAATTCTACTAGAGGTTAGTGATCATGCCAACTTCCTCCGAAGTCGATAGCACATGCCCTAAGCATATCTTCCACCACTTGATTTGTCCTTTCAGTTTTGCCATCAGTTTGTGGATGGAATGCCGTGCTAAAATTCAGTCGGGTCCCTAAAGAATGTTGCAGACCCTTCCAGAATTGAGATGTAAACTGAGGATCTCGGTCAGATATGATGGTGACTAGGACACCATGTAGTTTGACAATTTCTTCTATGTATAATGCTGCTAGAATATCCACAGACCATCGACTTTTTATTGGCAGAAAATGTGCAGACTTAGTCATTCGGTATATGATTACCCATATACCATCATGTCCACCTCTTGTCTTAGGTAAACCCATGATGAAATCCATCCCTACACTTTCCCATTTCCATTCGGGAATATTTAAGGGGTGCAATTTACCTGTGGGTTTTAAATGTTCTGCCTTTGCTTGCTGACAAGTGAGACAGTGAGACACAAAATCTGCCACTTCTCTTTTCATGTTAGGCCACCAGAAGTTCCTTTTAAGATCTTGATACATTTTTGTACCACCAGGATGAATGATGTACTTGGAATTATGAGCTTCTTCCGCTCCTTGACGTGCTCGGAAAAATATTTGGCATGGAATAGTATAAGAAAGCCTTCCCATGTATGGGGTGCATATGCTGGCGGTGCTGGAACCGGCTTCCACCATGTACGGGGATCCTTGTTAAGTTGAAAAGTTGCAAGGCGAACCTTCTCTTGATCCGCACATTGCATAACTTGAAATATACGGTTCATCTCATCAATCTAGTTTTTAGCTTCGTCTGGATTAGAAGAACCATAGAATCATGGAGGATTTAGACTCCAAAAGTTGCGATGTAAATCTCCAGCCCTTGCTCTTGCGCCAGCTTGTGCCATAGTTTGTAAAGCCTGAGTAAGACCAGTGACGGTCTCTTGCATTCTATTCCAGTCTAAGCGATGAGCCATTATGATAACAATAAGGTACCTGAGAAAAATAATGAATTTGTTAATTCTAAGGGGATGTTAATCTTAGAAATAATTCTAATGACTATCTCACCCTAGGTTCTACCCAATTTCTCTCACAGGTTGGGATTTTCTTTCCTAGTTCATAGGTATGGGTTCTTAAAGCTTGGACATAACCTATTATGAACGTGTCACATACACATTTTTAAAAGGAAAGAAAAATAACAATTAAGGGTGGATAATTATGCTAGAATATGAGGGATATGAAGGAAAAGGGGATGAGCATGAGATGCTCTATGGAGGGTGATCGCCAGAGGGGTTACCTCAAAATATCAAATGAGTGATCGCATGTACCTTGTGTTGAGCGGGTGAGATTGGAGATTCTTCCTTCCTCCTTCTATCGGCCGGCCGACAAAGGGGGTTTATAGCTTGATTACCCTTGCAAGAAAACACACAAAATAAACAAAGATATGGATTAGCCAAGTGTGTAGTATCAATGCTCTAATAATATAGAATCAAACAGATTAGGCATGAACACACCTTGTGTGTTTTGGTTTTTAAAACCCCTAAGAGGAGTAACAAGGTATGGGGAATATGAATGCAATTCAAAGCTAAAACAATATATGGTATGATGATAACTCTAGTGGAGAACTAGAAGAAAGAGTGCGTATGATGCCCCAAAAATTCTAAGAGAAGGAATCCCTGCTGCTATGTGTGCAGCAGTAAAGGGAAATAACAAGGGCCGCTGCAGCTGCAGGATGAAGAACCGTGGGATGAAGAAACGCCGCTCGTGGGAAGGAGAACGCCCGTGGGAGCTCGCCCGTGGAGGAAGCTTGGAGGAAAAAAAACTGCAAAACAATGAAACACTCTTCTCTCTATTAGCTCTATCTGTGTTCTCTTCCGTTCTCTCTTTTTCCTCCTGTTCTCTTCTCTTTTTTCTTCCTCGCGCGAGGGAGATTCAAGGGGGGTATTTATAGCCAAAAAATCCTTGCATTAATAGGATTAAAACAAGGTAATGAGTCTCTAATAAGGAACATTCTTCCCAATCGAACACAAGGTGTAAAATGGGGAAAGGATCATTATAGGAAAGAAGCAGGCGAAAGGGAGACGGAAGTGAAAATGACGACCTGACTAGGGGCGTCAATTGAAATGACGGTAGTCATACCGTCGTCAATTCCTGAATTTAATTATAGAAATAAAGAACTTTCCTTATTTAAAATTGTCAAATGACGCCTGTTTGAATGGGCGTTAAATAATCAACGCCCGTCCTTAGGACGTCAATTCTTTGAGTTTTATTTTCGTTAGAATTTGTAAAATCCAAGAATCGACGCCTGTTTGAATGGTCGTCCATTTATTAAAACACGCCCTTTACCAGGTCGTCAATTAAGTGATGCCCTCCCCACAGGCGTTAATTTCAATTATTAAACTAAAAAGCCAAGAAATCACAATTAAACATGGAGAAATTAGAAAAACTTCATATTAAGCCAATATTGAAGTCCACTTTGGGGCGTCACATGGTGACATGAAATGTACTCAATATAGTATCGATTTTGGCGTGTCTACAGCTGTCCCGCCTTGGCGTCTGCTTTGCAAGGGAGTGACACGGAATGAAGTAAAAGTGCAACAAGCGAAATGGAGTGAGAACGAAATGATAAGTAGATGCCAAGGTGTGACGTGACACGCCTCTGACACTAAGCATTGAAAATCTTTTCAGAATTCTAAATGAAACAACTTCGGATGATTATAAGAAAGTAATGATTAGCTGGATGAAGGAACTAATCTTAAAGAACTAAATGTGCGCGAGGGCACGGAAGGAAAGGCACCATTGGAGAGCGGTTATCAGCCAATGTGGACGTGCTACAACCAAGGTGGATTTGTAGAAAAATAAAATGAATTGAGATAAAGACCAGTGAACGAATGCTTTCAAGGAACCAGCCTGAGCGGCTTCAAGGAGAATAAAGTACTTGATTTGGAATGGAATATCTCATGTCAACTCCATTAAGAGCGAGTGGCCTTCATTATTGGCGTAATATGCTGATTTTCATTATTAAAGCTCAAAGTCCTACATGATGCATGCTGGGCTAAAAGATAAATTAAAACAAACTAAAATAGAAGATAACCAAGGATAATATTACTAAGCCATCGAGATTCGGTCAAGAATCCAGATCTCTAAGCTGACACTAAGCCGAAGTCCGTTTATCCACGTATCAACTCAGAAAGTGGAACCGTCGTCCCAAACCTTAGATGATTCAACGGCCTATCCGTGTGATCAAGACTCACATGGAATTATCACTGTTTTTTATGAAGGGGAACTCAAATTCTAGGTTCGTCAGAACCACAAGGTCCTTGATATGCTATATAGAGTAGATATCATGCTTACAGGGGAGATACAAAGATGGAATGATGTTACCGACGGGAGAAATCCAACTGTCTCAAGACCTGCATAACCTGCACTTTTCTATGCTAAAAAATTATTAGCTCCGTAAAGAATCATCAGCTTAATAAAGATCATAAGCTCAATAAGCTCAAAGTATGATCATAAGTGCATGACATAATAAATTTCATCAAGATACAATAGCACTTAAGTTCATCAACAATCATCATGCTGTAAAGCAATTCAAAAGTGTAAGCTCAAGAAATGACGACCCTGTGCGGAGGCGTCAAAATCATAAATGATGACGGTCATAGGGGCGTTAATTAAAAGTACCATTACACTTGGAATCGGATTGAAACTGACGCCCTCAAGAGAGGCGTTGAATAAATGACGACACTGACAATGTCGCTACTCAAAGAAATGACGCCACGCCATATGTCGTCAATTAGCCATCTTACTGGCGCTCCGTTCCCTGCTCGGAATCAAACCTGCATCGACTGAATTCTCACTTGAACACAAACTGATATTCTAAACGGCTAGCCAGAGCTCCGAATCACTATAAAAGGTGATGCATCCTCTGCTATATCAAAGTCATCAGAACAATCGAGCCTTCAACATCAAACCAAAACAGAGACCAGAGGGACTTCTCCATTAATCGAAAGAAGAAAAAGGACAGGATGTTGATGCAGGGATCTTCAAAGAAGTCTAGGATGAGCTTTCCTAGGATTTCTGAAGTTGCAGGCCATGTTAGCGGGAGGATAGCCAAAGGCCAAGTAAGTCTATTTTTAATTCGAGGCTTCTGTTTCATTCTTCTCTTCTTTTCTTGTTCAAAACTATGATTACATTCTCTTCTTGTTCTTTTCTCCTTTTTATATTTTTCAGGACTACCCAAATGTACCAGGACCAAGGAGATCCTTAAAAATTAAGTGGCTTCCCTTACTCCTCTCTAAACTTTCTTTAGACATGAGATCTTTTCTTAGTAGATGGCACCTTCTAGGCCTTATAACCCATGCTACCCATTATGATGAAATCCACTTACATTGGACCTCCATTGGAGCATTAATAGAATTGTGGCATCCAAACACTCATACTTTCCTCTTTCCTACCTTTGAAGCCACTATTCTCCTAGAAGAAGTAGAGATGCTCTTTGGGTTAAGAAAGATGAAGCAAGGAGAAGAGTCAAAGATGGCTAGTATGATCAAACCAATAAATGCTCATGACATGCTTACTAGCCTCATACCAAGCCCAAATCTAGTGAACCAAATCAAAGCTCATAAGGGGATCAATCTTCTAAAGTTAGCTTCATGGGTATACAAGAACATGGACAAAGCCCAAGAGGAGGAAGACTTATTGGAGAGAGTAATGAAAGGCTTTGTTATATGCATAGTAGGAGCTCTCCTCTTCCCTTCAATAGAAGACCACTTAGAAGAATGTCACTTAAGCACCATAGCTAGCATATGGGAAGGGAAAAGAATAGGACCGGCGGTACTAGCCAACCTATATAATGGACTCACATCGGCTTCCTTGGGGCGGCCTCTCTATGGGTCAATGTTACTCCTTTCTTGTTGGATGGACTTCCACCTAAAGTTTGACCCATGCCAAGAAACTCAACCGGCCTCAAAGATCTTCTCAAAAAGCCCTCTTCGATATATGGCGGATTCTCTAGGCCTATGTGAGAGAGTGACTAATCGGGTGCCAAAGCTCAAGAAAAGGAGTGAATGGAGGGACTACTTCAAGATAATGCCCAAGAGCGGCTTCACTTGCACACCGGGGTTTCTAAAGACCCAAGAACTTCGCTCAAGACTCTCCTCCGACATAGAGCTTCGATTGATCGGCGGGAACAACTTCGTCCTCTATAATGCTCATCGGTGCGTCCCACAACTTGGATTACCTCGGCACACTCTTGAAGAACCTTCTCATCTTCCACCACTTAAGAGGAGGGAACTAGGCTCAAGTGGAGATCAAGAAGAAGTCAAAACAATCATGGCTCAATGGAAGGTGGGACTTCTCCACAGGTCCAAGACATATGTTGAAGAAGAAGAGAACAAATGGAAATCTTATGTAATAGCACTTAGGAAAATAAGGCCCACAGTGGCTTAGTGAATGTAACAATGATTTTCTTAATAAAATAAAAGGATTTTTCCTTTATTTGAGCCAAAATAACATGTTACACCTGATCTTGTCTTCTAATTCAATGATTCTGTCTGATAAAACGAAACCTCGGGCTCTCTCTGTTCTGAGACGCGCCCTCAATAATGGCGTCAATTCCTCAACCCGTGCCTTAGCACATGTCGTCATTTATTTTAATCAATTTCCTTAAAAATAGAATAAAACCATAATTGATGCTTATTCAAACAGGCGTCTATTAATTCGTGTCCCAAGACAAGACGTTAATCGCTTTAAATTCCTTAAAATATTTTCAAAATAATTCCTCAATTTCAAAGAAATGACGTCTTCACACATGTCGTTCCTTAAAGAATGGACGCCTGCTCACAATGTCGCCAATTATAAACAGTAATAATGACGATCGATCACATCAATCACCTTCCCATTAATGCGCCTGACGACGGTTACGAGTTCCCATGCAAATATAAATGACGCCTAGGATTGGGTCGTCCAATCATGAAACCACGCCTTATCTCAGACCGTCAATTGATATAAAGACGACAGCCCTCAAGGCGTCAATTCTTTTTGACCGTTAAACCCTATTTCCCTCTTTCTTCTCCTTCCTTCGTCTTCTTTCTTCCCTTTCTCAAACCCTAACCGAGCCTCCCCCTTTCTACTCATTTCTCTCTCTATTCTCTCTACTCTCTTTCTGCTCTGAACCCATGGCGGGCGGTGCACACAAGCGGCAGAGGGTCACCGCCCTCGATGTGGTGGACCTCGACGAGCACGTCGTGGAGGAGGAGCCTCCCGCGGCGGCCGAAGACGCTCCGATGGTGGAGCATGGCGGAGGGGAAGACGACGATGGGAGCGAAGAAGAAGAAGAAGAAGAAAACGATGGCAAGGATGGAGAAGAGGATGAGGAAGATGATGATGGTGAAGAAGAAGAAGAAGAAGGAGAAGGAGGAGATGAAGAAGGTGAGCCACCGGCGGCGATGGTGGTCCCTCGTCCCGGCCAACCACGACGGCCACGTCAACCACGGCGGCCACTCCGCGGAGGGCTTCTAATGCCCGAACGAAGCAAGGTAGGTGCCCTACCCAAAGCCCTCATTTTTTCTATTTATTTTATTTCTATTTCTATCAATTTCCATAGCCCTCGGTGAAGGGAAAATTAGTGACACAGTCAAATGACGCCCCCGTGGGTGCCGTCAATTAAAACAACGACCTGCCCTGGGTCGTCAATTTAAATTGTTTTTATTTTCTAAAAATTATAATTCATAAAACCACGCCCTGCAGCATGTCGTCATTTAAAAATTTATCATGCTTATTTATCATTTGCTGTTAATTTTCATGCCATTTCTTTTATTTATAATTCTATTTCATTTTTATTTCGTGCATCGATAGATTAAAACCCACAGAAAACAACGCCCCCCACCGGGACGTTAATTCATTAAACAACGACCATAGGGTGGTCGTCAATTAAAAACACTTTCACGATCATGGTATAGGAGAGAAACTTACTTGTAAAACAACATCCCCCACAGGGGCATCACTTAAACAAATAACGACCCAGTGGTTGGTCGTCAATTTAAAATTATCACAATTATCATTTTAAAATTGAAAATTAACTTCAAAACAGTGCCCCCCACAGGGGCGTTACTTAAACAAACAACGACCCAGGGGTGGTCGTCAATTCGAATTACGCATGAAATCACCAAAAACCCATTTTGAAACAACGCCTCCCTCAGGGGTGTCAATTGAATAAGTCACGACCTAGGATGGGTCGTCAATTACAACAGAGGGTAAATTGAAATAGCCAGTGAATAACCACATGATAAACTTATATAAAAAATAAGTGAATGTTCTTTTGTTCTTTGCAGGGGTTGATGAGGACTCGGATATCCTGGGTCCAAGTTCGGGCAGCTTACTACGGGCTTCCAGACTTCCAGCGGGACATGGTAGATGACATGTGGTTCGGACCCTTTCTTAGCATAGAGCCTATGAGACCGGACCTACCCCTGATCCAGGTGCTTAGGGAGAGATGGGATAGGACTAGTCGGGCATTCCTGATGCCATGGGGTGATATGGTTCCTGGCCTAGAGGATGTTGCTAGGATCACCGGGCTAAGGGTGGACAGCGAGGCTGTGAGCGGGATCACCCTACCTGACTACAGTGAGCTGACCCAGAGGTTGCTAGGGTTAGAGACAGTCTATGAGACGCCGAGTGAGTGTAGGACCATCTATCGCACCGATCTTACCATTGCTATGGGGTTGGGTGACTCTAGGCAGAGGTCGAGGGAGTCTCTAGAGTAGTTCTCACAGAGGTTGATTAATGGGGCTAGGGCTGCTTATTGCCAGGACCCAACAGAGAGTGAGAGAGCAGATCGAGATTTGAGGAGGTTTCTATTCCTGATGCACGGGAGGTTATTACTCGGAACGAAGGGCGACATTATCAACTGCCGGATCCTAGGGATTCTTGAGGACTTAGAGGGCGTCGGCAGATACGCCTGGGGAGCAGCGTTGCTGGCGCACCTGATGGCCGACTTGTCCACAGGGACAGGTCGAGAGACGACCGTCAGCGGCTTCTCACCTTTTCTTCAGGTATGCATTTTTATTTTTTTTCTTTTAAATGTATGTGAATGCTTTATTAATGCAATGCATGGATGCAGATATGGAGCCACCTATATATGCCGATGGGGCGTGTCGACCCTCGACCCGGAGATGAGGGACCCTTCCCTCTAGCACGACGTTGGCTGACTATCGTGACAGGAGCGCCACTCGCCTACGAGTTGCGAGTTCTACGGAGGGAGTTCCGTGACTACCCTACCTCACTGGTATGCATGCTAAACACGATGCAAATTTTTATTTTATGAAATATGTATGAAATGATGGGATATGATGATGCATGTTTGTGAATGCAGGTGACGTGGAGACCCTATGAGGGGATGACCGACGAGGGGCAGCCCTGGGTCGTATCGGGCCGACCTTGCTTTGGGCATGAGCTTTGGGTTCATTGCCTGAACGAGATTGAGCCGTTACGGCTTAGGCTGGTGATGAGGACCCTAGGCCTACACCAGGAGTGGATCGAGGTAGGAGAGCCCCGAGGGATAGGCAAGAAGACACGCGGTCGCACGAAGGTGATCGACTGGAGAGCTCGGTTCCCTGACCAGTACGCCGACTGGCAGCATGGCGGGACCCGAGTCACCTCACAGGCGACAGACAGCTCCGAGTACCTCCGACGCTACTGGGAGGTTTACGCCGGTCGACCCCAGATGAGGGTCTTAGGGGTATGTATGAATGCACTTATTTTTAATTTCTTTTCTGTAAATTATATGTCTATTATGCGACTGATATGTGGGATGAATGCAGGATGCACGGGACATAGCGGCGATGGACATGCAAGCCCATCTCCACAGCCTAGAGGCCTAGCTGGCTACCACACGGGCAGACCTAGAGACCCTGGTGAGTGTTTAAATTATCTATATGCAAATGATTTCCTAAATTACTGATGATTAGCCACTGACAATCTCAATGAATGCAGCGTGCCCAGTAGGGAGCGGCGATGAGAGAGACAGGAGGAGCCTCCAGCTCGAGAGGGCCTAGTGCAGAGACGACTGCACTAGCGGAGCAGCTAGCTGGAGCGGTGGCACGGGCCGAGGCAGCAGAGCGTGACCTCGCCACACGGGTAAACTTAAACTCAAACTTTTAGCTTTGCATTTAATTACATGTTATTATGTGTTGATGACAATTTGTGTTTTACAGACTGAGGAGCTCCGAGCCTCGCTTGCCTGCATCGAGGCAGGACATCGCGCGATGACTACCCAGGTGAGTTAACAAAGATTTTATTTCATTTGCTTATTTCATGAATTATTGAATTACATGTGTAACTGATGATTTGTTTAATTGGTTGCAGACTTCTGAGTTACAGGCGGCACTTACCCAGGCTGCCCTAGATGGGACGGAGCTGACCATCCGTGATCAGCGAGTCATGGAGCTGGAGAGGGCCTTGAGGCGGCGAGAGGAGCTACCTCAGGACGTGGCGGAGCTGAGAGTCTCCCTCGAGATGGAGAGCAGGGAGCGTGCTCGGGAGTGAGAGGAGCGTGCAGCATGTGAGCGGGAGCTCGCAGACTTGAGGGCTCAGCTAGCCGTCACTTAGGAGCGGCTACGGGCGACCGAGGAGCGGCTACAACGAGGCCGGGACAGAGCGAGAGCTGCGGGGTACGTGTTCACCAGTTCCACCTTTGTAGCGGGTTCCTCTCTTCGACAGAGGAGCGAGGCAGAGGAGCATGCTCAAGCTCCAGCTACTTCCTGGCGGTCCATGCCCCCTCCATGAGTGCCTCGTCGGGGCGACAATAGTGAGGTAGAGAGTAGGAGAGAGGAGGGTGGAGGCGAGAGTTGAGAGAGACTTACTTGTACCCTCCACCCTCGCACCTGTACTCAGATATTCATTAGTATATATATATAATTGAAATTTTTGTTACCTTAGTAACTTTGAGCACTTGTGGACTTGTGTACTTGTCTTGTTTCCACTTTCCTTTTCGTTCTTGTTCGTTCATTCTTGTACTGCGCCTGTAGTTCACACTTAAACAAACAGATTAATCCATCTGTCCGGCTTGACCCCTTGCTCAATAAGCAAGGGGTTGTCTCTTCTTTGACCTTGTTGACGGGTCAAGGGGCCAAGCCTCTAATTAATAAAGGCGGATGAAAATATATAAGGGAATGCAACATACAAGCAAGCAAATGTCAACTTTAAAATAAAAGATGTCCACACGAAGATGCAATCAAGCATATGAGATGAGCAGCAGCAGGCTTGATTTTCTGTTGTTTTCATTTTTTTATTATTATATTTTAAAAATGACGCCCTCGCAAACGGGCGCTGATTGTGAAATTGACGCCAAAGTATGAGGCGTTTATTTAGAAAAAATATATTTTTATTTTTTTTATTTTTATTATGAAAAATGATGACATAAGAAAAGCCGTGAATTTGTTAAAATGACGCCTCTTGAAAGGGCGCGAATTAAAAGATCATTTTTATTTATGTTTATTTTTTTGGTTTTTTTTTTGGAAATGACGACCCTAGAGGAGTCGTGTATCATGAAAAAGACGCCTTCCAGAAGGGCGTTATTTTTTTAAGGAAAACAATTTTTTTTTCTTTTGGTGGGACTGGACACAGCATGGCCTTAAACTTTACACAATCACCATCTTCAATTCATTAATCTTTCTTTAAAGGTTTAACAAAGGGTCAACGTGCTTAAATACTTGTGCTTTTACTCATGTTCTCTCGCGGCCCATCCTTCTTAGTCGATCTTCGCCATGCTTTGAGCTTATAACCCACCATGGAGGGATAAGAGAAAAATAAGTTAAGGAAGCTCACGGGAGGTTTCCGGGAACGGGGAAACATTTCTTCCCTGTCCTAATACCCGTTGGGATTCGGTCTTCGACTTAGGAAAATTTTGTTACTCTTTTTGCCCTTATTCATACATACTTACGACTAGGGTTTTTCCTGGGGGGACTTTGCCCTCTTGACATGCTTTTTTGGGAACTTTCTTTTCTTTTCTTTCTTTAACAGATAGAAACCTAATTGTACTGGGGCTTTGAGCATTTTGTTCCCTTTTGAGCCCTGACTTCCACCTACTAGGGCGACGGACAGGTTTGGTTAGTATTCCTTGACTCGTACTCCCTCTCGTGAGCCGAAGAGGAGAGAATAGGTAAGGTTCATACACTCTTAGTTTGGGTCTGTACTTTCCTGGAATTCCGGGCCACTCGAGATTAAAAGTAAAGCATGTAGTGTGTGCGGGAGTTGACCCCAGAGTTAAACCATCAAGACTGAAGAATGAATTAAGGATTTTGATTTTTCGGGCTCGCGGCCTATGTACCATACCAGTCTGCGAAGATTTTGATTTTGATTTTGATTTGATTTGATTTTCTTTTTCTTTTTTATTTTGATTTTTCTCTTTCTTTTACTTTTTCTTTTTCCTTTTTCTGATTTTTTTTTCTCTTAGGGGTAGTATTTCTTCAAATAAAGACCATTCCAGGGGTGAGCCAACTCTTCACCTTTAGCATTAGTTAATTTGTAGGCGTTACCAGGATAAACCTCTTTTATGACGAAAGGCCATTCCCAGTTAGGTTGAAGTTTTGAACGAGGTCCTCCGGGTTTTACGAAGATTCTTTTAATTACCATTTCACCGATTTTGAATTTTCTCTCAATTACTTTCTTTTGGTAAAAGCGTGAAAGCATGTTCTGATAAATACGTGCATGCTCGGCGGTGACCAAACGCTTCTCGTCTAGGAGTTCCAACTGAGCAAGGAGAGATTCACGACGCTCATCAATGGGGAGCTCCTTGTCCAATTGTACTCGTAGAGAAGGGATAAGAATCTCGTAAGGGACTATCGCCTCCATTCCATAGGTAAGGGAGAAAGGGGTTTGCCCGGTAGGGGTACGAATGGAAGTGCGATAGGCCCAAAGAGCTTCAACCAATTTTTCTGGACAATCCGCAAATTTAGTAGCCTCACATATTTTCTTAATAATCTTGATCAAAGTTTTGTTAGTTGCCTCTGCTTGGCCATTGCCCTGCGGATAATAAGGAGATGAATGGTGCAATGCAATGTTATACCTGTTGCAGAGGTCCAGAAGCTCCTGAGAGATGAATTGTGGCCCATTGTCGGTGACGATGGTACTTGGGATGTCGAACCTTGTGATGATATTCTTCATTATAAATTTGCAGATGGTTGACACTTTTATCTCCACGTAAGCTTCTGCTTCCGCCCACTTGGTGAAGTACTCTATGGCCGTGAGTATAAATGACTTTGGTTTTGTGAGGAGGTTCGGATCACCAAGGGGTCCAATGATATTGAAAGCCCACATGGAGAAAGGCCATGGGGAGGACATAGGATGGAGTGAAGAAGCAGGAGAGTGAATTTTATCGGCGTGCAGTTGGCACTTAACACACCTTCGAACATAGATGGAACAATCCTCTTCTAGAGTGGGCCAATAGAAACCTAGCCTAAGGATTTTCTTAGCAAGCATCTGGCTATTGACATGACTACCACACACTCCCGAATGCGCCTCTTCCACGACCTTCCAAGTTTCATCATCATCTAGGCACCTTAATAAAACTCGATGAGACCTCTTCTGTAGAGCACACCTCCAACTAGGGTGTATCGCTGAGCAACTCTTCGAATGGCTTTCTTTTCTTCAGCCGTGGCCTCCTCGGGATAGGATTGATCCTGGCAATACTTAGCAATCTCGTAATACCATGGCTTTTCTTCATCATCTAATTCTTCCTCTAAATCTAACAGCATGACCTCCTTATTCTCAACGATTCCACCTTGCTGAACCTTCCTAAGCACATCCTCCTTAACACTAAGGAAAGCTGGATCCTTGATATCAAGAGTGAGCCGCTTGTGAACAATGATAGAATGGGAATCCCTTTCGGGAAGGAAAACCAATGAAGATGCAAGAGAAGTGAGAGCATCAGCTAAAATGTTATGATCACGAGGAACGTGAATGAAGATTAATTTGGTGAAAAGCTTGGTATAAGCAGAAGTCAATTCCTGATAGGGTTTGAGTTTAGGATTGAGCGTACGGCACTTGGCGAGCACTTGGCGAAGAATAAGCTGACTATCAGCTACAATCTGCAATTGGGTAACACCGAATTGATGAGCGGCCTCCAGTCTGGCCAGAAGAGCCTCATACTCAGCTATATTATTTGTAACTGGAAATGCAAGTTGAGAGGCGAGTGGAATAGTGATACCCTCCGCTGATAGAAGAACAATACCAATCCCTTTTCCTTTTGAATTCAAAGCTCCATCAAAATGTAACGTCCACATTGAATCGGATTGATTGACGGACATTAGTTCCTCATCTGAAAACTCTGAGCGAACATGGTCAAATCTAGGGAGAGGGTGATGAGCAAGATGTTCTGCTATGGCATAGCCTTTAATCACTTTTTGCTGAATGTAGATGATATCGAATTGAGAAAGAAAGCTTTTCCATCGTGCTAATCGGTCAGTGAGAACAAATTTTTCAAGAAGGAACTTGATTGGATTCATACGGGCAATGAGATGAACTTCGTGAGCTAAGGAATAATGCTTGAGTTTCTGAACTACCCAGACTAAAGCAGCACAAGTCTTTTCTATATCTGAGTACCTCTGCTCACAGGGGTTGAGAAGCTTTGACAAGTAGTAGACTGCCCTTTCTTTTCCTTCTTCGTCAACTTGGGCTAGGACAGCGCCTACAGAGTCATCCAGGATGGAAATGTAAAGAAGAAGCGATTTGCCTGGGACTGGCGGCCTCAAGACAGGAGGATTTGAGAGATAATCCTTCAATCCGTCAAAAGCTACCTGACATTTGTCATCCCAAATAAACTTGACTCCCGGCTTAGTAAGCTCGTAGAACGGCCTACATCTTTGTGAATGCTGGGAAACAAATCGGTGAATAAATTGCAACCTCCCGATCAATCCTCGAACTTCTTTCAAATTCCTGGGAGGAGGCATTTCCCTTATGGCCTTCGCCTTGTTGGGATCAATCTCGATACCCCTCTTACTTACGATGAATCCAAGCAACTTCTCTGATGAAACACCAAATACGCACTTTTTGGAATTCATTTTTAGCTGATACTCCCGTGCTCTTTGCAAGAGTTTAGTTGGAACCCCGGGATGCTCAATCCTTGTTCTTGATTTTACTACCAGATCGTCAACGTACACCTCTATATAAATGTGGATCATATCATAAAAAATTGCCGTCATAGCCCTTTGATAGGTGGCTCCAGCATTCTTAAGTCCAAAGGGCATGACCACATAGTAATAAGTTCCCCATGGTGTAGTGAACGATGTTTTCTCTTGATCCTCCTCAGCCAGGCGAATCTGATTGTAACCTGAAAAGCCATCCATGAAGGAGAGAGTCTCATATCCTGCCGTATTGTCGATCAAAATATCAATATGAGGGAGGGGGAAGTCATCTTTAGGACACGCGCAGTTGAGGTCCCGAAAGTCTATACAAATTCGCATCTTCCCATCTTTCTTCATGACTGGGACGATGTTAGCCACCCAATTGGGATAGATGACAACTCTAACGAATCTAGCCTTATAAAGCTTATCGACCTCTTCTTTCATTTTTAATGCCATATTAGGGTGAAAATGTCTCAACCGCTGTTTGACTGGAATGGACCCTGGCTTAAGCGTAAGTCGATGTTCAACGAGCGCAAGGTCTAGTCCAGGCATATCTTCATAACTCCATGCGAATGTGTCCTTATATTCTTGAAGAACCAAAATGAGTGCCTCCTCTTCGGAAGGTGGTGTGGACGCACTTTAATTCGCCGGTTCAGGTGGCCTCGTCTATTATGTGCGTGGGCGTGCCAGTCACCGAAGTGACAATTTATTCGGGCTCCGAAGAGTCCATGGTGCGCTCGATCTGACTTCGTCAGGCGATTGTGTGGTTCGTGTCGGGACCGAATCCCGTCGCGCCATCAAGGTCACGACGTCATTTACATCCCCCATACGAGGGAATACCCTTGATTAATTGCCGAAATTAGGGGCCCTGCGGCCGAAAAGAATAATACTAATTACGTGAGAAAGAGATAGGAGAAAATCACACCAAAGTACGCATTAGGATGCGAGCCACTGGCCATGTCGGTCACTCGTGGACCTTTTCATATTCGGACACGGGTCCGTGGTAGAAACGCGATGGGAAAATCGGGACGAATCGGTTCAAATGTCTGCCGAATGTACGGCAATTTTAATAATGACCAGGAAGGGCTTCGGGGTGGGAAACAAATCTGGTTTAGTCGGAGTGTCGGCCCAAGATCAGGTGGGGGCTTGACCATATCGGGATAATTCCCAAGACTCAGGCCCAACCTGAAAGGGCGACGTCATTGTTCCTTCGGCACCGGGTCACGGGAGAGACGGGACTGCAATGTGGGAATATTAGTATCTTGTAATGTTTTATCATTATTATTCTTATTATCCTGTTGCTCATTCCTCTTTCCGCATCTGTTCCGGGTGACTTCCCTTATCTTGCTTACTGTCATTGTTACTTTTTTTTATTGTTATTGTCACTTACTCCATTCATTTTTTTTGTACGGATCTGCTCAGGTTTATTTATTCATCATGATTTTTTTTATTGGCTTGTTAGTTCTGTCATTATATGCCCATATATACATATATATATATATTCATGTATTATTTTTTTTCTTGGGGAGAGTTGACCCTTGGAGGGTTGAAAGGGGGCTAAAAGGGGAGTGTACCGCTGAAAGAAGGTGGGCAGAAGAGTGTGCCGGCGAAGGGCTGGGGATGGGTGCCGCTGAAGGGCTTAAGGAGGTGTACCGGCGAAGGAGGGCGGCCGGTGTGCCAGCGAAGGGCTGGAGTTATGTGCCGTTGGGGCGATGGCTGGAGCGTGTGTCGGTGAAGGAGGGGGGGAATAATATAAAGTCTGTACGTTCCTCAGCCTAGAGTCTATACATTGTCTATTCAACCAGCACATAAAGTCTATACGTCCCTTAGTCTGAAGTCTGTACATTGCGGCTCAAAGTCTATACATTGTCCGTTGGCTGCAGTTCAAAGTCTATATGTTGGCCGGCCCAAAGTCTGTACATTGGCAAACTCAAAGTCTATACATTGTTCAGCTCAAAGTCTATACATTGTCCATTGGCTGCAGTTCAAAGTCTGTACATTGATGACCCCAAAGTCTACACGTTGCAGCTCAAAGTCTATACATTGGCCAGCATAAAGTCTATACATCGCAGCTCAAAGTCTGTACATTGTCCATTGGATGCAGTTCGAAGTCTATACATTGATGGCCCCAAAGTCTACACGTTGCAGCTCAAAGTCTGTACATTAGCCAGCATTCATCAGCTCAAAGTCTGTACATTGGCCAGCATAAAGTCTATACATTGTACCTCAAAGTCTGTACGTTGTCCCTTGGCTGCAGTTCAAAGTCTATACGTTGGTAACCCCAAAGTCTACACGTTGCAACTCAAAGTCTATACGTTGCAGCATGAAGTCTGTACATCGGCCACAAAGTCTATACACTGCAGCACAAAGTATGTACGTTGTAACATGAAGTCTGTACATTTTTCAGCCTATTCAACTCAAAGTCTGTACGTTGCCCATGCAATCAACATACGAAGTCTATACACTACTTGTTGCTGCGTTTGTGCATCCATCTGCCAAGTCTATACACTGGATCCCATTGAGACGGTGGATGAGGGTGTACCGGCGAAGGGAGAGAGAGACGATGGGAGGGAGTGTGCCGCTGAAAGGGCCAGGAGGTTGTGTCGTTGAAGGGCCATTAGAGTGTGCCACTGAAGATGGGCAGTGTGCACCGCTGAAGGCTCTCTGGAGTGTGCCGTTGGAGATTGGGAAGGGCGTACCGCTGAAGGCGGTCTGGGGTTGGAAATGTTAAGGGGGATCCACTCTCCCTCTGTTTCTCTTAAGGCTTTTCTTTTCTTCTTTTCTTGATTTTAGGTAGTTTTATGCAAATTTTCTTTCCTCTTATTTTGCCCAGCCTTCTCTCACGGGTCTGACAGTTGGCGTAACAAGTTATTAGTTGGTTCAGTTATTCTCATGCTACCGGCAGTGGCTCGATTAGTCGGAAAGTTTTATCGTTGATCGTTCTGTTTGTTTATTGCTTCCTTTTGCCTTCTAAACATGTTGTTATTTTCTGACAAAAATTTGGCAGCATCTCCCCTTGACCCGAGCGTAAGGGAGGTAAAGGGGACGCGCCCACATGGAGTGGCGGAACCCGACAACTGGAGGTGGGCGCCCGAGGGCAACAACACCTTTATAGAACCTCGGAAAACACGAAGGAAAGGGCTCGGGGATAAGGCCAAGAAGTGTGTCACTGAGGGCCTGAAGGGTGTGCCGCTGGAGGCCAGGAGGGTGTGCCGGCCAAGGGCTCAAAAGTGTGTCGGCCAAGGGCTAACTGGGTGTGCCGCTGAGGGCCAAAGGAGGTGTGTACCGGCCAAGGGCTAAGGGCCAAAAGTGTGCCGGCCAATGGCTAATTGGGTGTGCCGCTGAGGGCCAAAGGAGGTGCACCGGCCGAAGGCCGAAATGGTGTGCCGGGCAAAGGCCGGAAAGGTGTATCGCTGAGGGTTAAAGGGGGTTAGGTATATGGGCTAGGAGACCTACAGATTATTCAGGAGGATAGGGGAAGTTTAAGGCCAAAGATGGGCCACTGGTAGCGGGGTATTCGGGGAGTGAGTGAGAGTCTCCCTCTCTCTTCAAGCCCGTGGGCACAGTAGATGGCCATGGAAGGGAGTGAAGAGTCCATGAGGCCAAGGATCATGGGAGGGCGATCATATTGACGTGGAAACCCCAAGAACACCGGAGAAATGGGGAGACAGAGGGAAAATGAACAACCCGTCAAAGACTGTGAGAACTAGCACAAGCCAACAAAAAAAATCATAGAGAAACCCGGAGAGGGTGATTTTCCTTCATGGGAGGCAAAGCGGCCGAGGCCCTACATGCACATTACAAAAGAAAGTGCCCCAGACGAGGCTGTGGGCAGGGGGGAAACCCAAAGAAAGACCGAACATGAGGGGGAGGAACGGAGTACAAGAGGAAAGAAAGTCGTCCCCAACCCTCTCCCCTATTACATCAAGCTCTCTCTCTCTTACTCTTGCTTCTTCCCAGTGGTTGTCGGAGGAAGCTCACGCCGGGATGCCTCTTCTTCTCTTCTCTCTTCTCTTCTTCTGTCTCTGTGTGTATATCCCTCTGTTCCCCTCCGTCCTCCTCTTTTTTTTTTTCTCTCGTCGAAAGCAGGGAGTCTTTTATACTCCCGTCGGTGGGGGCTTTTCGAACGGTCACCGAAGGCGGGAAGCAGCCCGTGATGATGGCACTCGACCTGCTCCGTCCTGGGTGTCAGGGGACTAGCCTGCGTGGCCCAGTCATTGGTCGACACCTCGGATCGGCCACTGCGCGCCGAGGGTGCGTAGGGCATGGGCACCACGTAGCTTGGCCGTTGAAAATGCCTCCCGTTGTGCCGCTGGCTGGCTGAACGAGCGTGCCGCAGGAGAGCCACAAAGGCGTGTCGTGGGAGCACAAAACGGCCGTGCCGCTGAATCCCATTGGGGCGTGCCGCTGAAGAACCTTGGGGCGTGCCGCTGAGGGCCCATTGGGGCGTGTCGCTGAGGCTTAAAACGGGCGTGCCGCTGAAGCTCACAACGGGCGTGCCGCTGAAGAACCGCCGGGGGGTGTGCCGTTGAAGGACCCCCAGGGGGGGTGTGCCGTTGAAGACCCCCAGGGGGGTGTGTGTCGTTGAAGACCCCCCAGGGGGTGTGTCACTGAAGGCCCCCCAGGGGGGGTGTGCCGTTGAAGACCCCCCCAGGGGGGTGTGCTGCTGAAGGGCTCTAGGGGCAGTTTTGAGCCCACTATGAGCATGAGCTGTGGCCCGTTTGATTTTCTTTGAGGCCCACGGGCTGTGGGGCCCTTTGTGCTTGGTTTCTCCGGGGTTTCTTCACTCGGTGCCGTTGCTGCCGCGAGGCCGAGCAGGATGTCCAGGTGTGCAATTTTTGGTGTCCACAGATGGCAAGTGCTTACTAATGAGGACAATCCTAGGGTCTTCCTCAGTACCCAGATTTATTTCTTTGGTAGGTTCTTCTACTGAGGCTAATGGCTCATCAAATCTTCTCATGCCACTAGCAAAAGCGTCAGCCTCGTCCTCATATTCTTCATAACCTTCATCCCCTTCTTCAATAGGGTCTTCATCATTCATGATCTCATAAACACCAAAACCCTCATTAAAAATACAAGTATCCTCATATTCTACTTCTGGCAGGATAATCGGATTCTCTACAAACTCAGGAATGGCTAGACATGCCCGGCATCTGATGGCTAATTCTAACAAGAATCTATGAGGAATCTGCTTACCCTTGGATCTCTTATGTGAAGCTACCCCATGAGTATTAAAATTAGAAGAATAAGAGCCACTAGTCTGATCACTAGAATTCAAAGATGAAGGAGGCAAGGAAAAGATGGGTACAGAAGGAAATACAGATGAAGACCCCTCACCGGAGGGGTAGGGAAGGTCCCCTATTGAATCCTGGAAGAGCGGCCCCTGGGTCGGGACACACTCATGAAGAAGATAGGAGGTCTCCTCAATGGAGATGAAAGATTGGAAAGTTTGAATTTTGGCGTTTTTTTTTTTTCGTTTTCATTTTCAAGAAGAAGGCAATGAGAGGGAGGAATAGGAGGTGATGTTAAGGTTGACAGATGGATGAAAGATGGAGTAAATGATGACCCACGCGGGGGTGTGATGGAGAGTTTAGAGAATTGCTCGAGGAGCAAGGGAGGAGTCAGAGGAGAAACTTGAAGTGAATTTGGAGAAAAGGTTATCAAGACCGCGGGCGGTCTAGGGATATCTGAGCAAAATTTTTGATTAAACAAGCGGGCAACAATCGTTGGATGAATGGATTTAATAGAGAAAAGACCGGCCCACAGCCTATCCACGTTGTAGCCTTCCTCGAACGGCACATCAGGCTCCCCGGTATCTGTGTAATTGCTTAAAAGCTGCCTCTTGTCCGTGATCACTGCTGGCTTTTCAATTAATTCATGAATCAATGGTGTCCATTCTGGATCAGTCGGCATAAACAATCGGCTCAGAGCAATAGTGATATCATTCATGTCAAACCATCTATACCAGTCACATTCGGGGTCATCCATCTTTCTTCTTTTATCCGGCCGTAAAGACTCCAGAGCTTTGTATGTAACTAGTGGGGCTACGTGATGAGCAAACTGCCATGCATGTACATCTTGACAATCCATCAGGGAAGTGACTAGAGTGGTTCGCTCATCATTATGAGTGCCTCCTTTCATAAAGTGTGTTTGTAGGGTCCATGTAAGGGGCTGTCGATCTGTCTTGAGAGTGGAAGTCATGACGGCCCATGGTTCATTTTCATCTCGGCTTGGCCCTTTGTACCCTAGGCCACCTCGGGGAATCATCTTTTGATGCCTGACGGGCTTGACTCTCCCCTGAAGATTAACACCCAGGCCTTTACCAGTTCTATACCCCATTTTCATCAGAATGTTCCATCCTGGTGTGTTCATCAAACCTTTTTTATTCTTACCTTTGGATGGCTGTGGTGGCATTTGAGTGGTAGGAGGGGTTGAAGGAGACGGCCTTACCAAGTCTTGCCGCAGATCGACAACATCCAAAACTAAGAGCAAAGGCCTATTGGAAGGCCACATAGAGGGCACCGATGTTGCGGAATGTATATCTTCTATCGGCAGAATGGGCATACTAGTGACTTTGATAATGCGCCCTTTGTGCGAAAATTTTATGCATTGATGATTTGTTGAAGGCACAACATCAAGCTCTTGAATGTAAGGGCGACCCAAAATGCCATTAAATGTCGGGTCCACGTCTAGAATATGGAAATCTGCTGTGACTGAGACTGGACCCAAACCAACTTTTAAAGTGATCATTCCTAAAGGCGGCTTCTGGTGCTGTCATAGGCGGTAACAGTGATTGTAGACGGCCGGATTTGACTCTTCGGAATGCCACACATTTTTAAGGTACTTGGTGGTAAAACATTAATGGATGCCCAGTATCCACCAAACATTATTTCACTGCCACCTTGTTAATGTCAATAGTAATGCACAGTGCATATTTTCTGGCTGGCTACGGAGCCAATTCATGTTCATAAAAAGTGATGGCCGGTTGATTGCTGGCAGGACTTAAAACTATAGTGACCTGTTCAACTGGGATATCTTCATTTACCATTACTTTATGCAGATATTGCTTCAAAGCTAGCTGATGTGTAGTAGATCTTTTGATCAATTCCAGAATGGAAATTCAGGCCGGCGTTCTGTCCAAATGCTTTAGTAAGTCATACTCCGTGCCCGATGTGGACTCTTGTTCCTGTTCTCCTTGTTCTTGTATCGGCTCCTGCTCCCGCTGGGGAAACACTCGATGGAACATCCGTCCACTACGGAGCACCATTGTTTTTGAAGCCTCTGTCGGGCCTAGGGTAGGTGAAGGGGTAGAGGAGGTAGAGGGAATGGTGTGTGGCGTGTTGGGTGCTGGTGCAGGATTGGCAGGAGGAGGGGTTCTTATAAGAGGCCTTGCCGGCTGTGGTGACGGGGATCGGGTGACAAGGAGGGGCCTTGGAAGCATGGTGGTGGACGGGGTAGATTGTGGCGAAACAGGAGGGGCGATGATTACCGGCGAGGGGCAGATAAGGAGAGGTCTATTTGGTGGAGGATTTTGGGGTGAAGGAGCATTCGTGGGTTGGTGTAAAAGAAGAGGCCGTGAAGGAGTAGGGTTAGGATTGAATGGCCCTGGAGTGCTGGAACGTATAAGGGGGCGTGGTGTTTGGGAAGGGGGTACTGGCTGAAGCCTTCTTAGCAATTGTGGTGGTTGCGGTTGACTGGAGTTTTGATTAATAGCCCCGACAGATCCTTATGCCAATCCTGCCCTCTCTCCACTTCATGGATTGAGGTGACAAGGTTTACTTGTTGATTTTGAACCGGGTACTCCGGTAGTGGATTATTGACAATCCCCATATTTGGCTGGGGTGCAGGAGCCTGCTGTTGTTGGGGAACTTGTTGTTGCTGACCTTGTTGCGGGTGCTGCTGAGCCGATGGTTGCCGAGGAGGCCTTCGAGCCTTTAGAGTAGCAATAACCCTCCTCATCTCATCCCAATCAATATCACCTTGATCATTCATATCATGTATGTAATCCTTGAAATGAAAATAATGATCGATGTTGTGCCCCGGTGTGGACGCACTTTTAATTCGCTGGCTCAGGTGGTTTGTCTATTAAGTGCGTGGGCGTGCCAGTCACCTAAGTGACGATTTATTCGGGCTCCGAAGAGGCCATGGTGCACTCGATCTGACTTCATCAGACGATTGTGTGGTTCGTGTCGGGACCGAATCCCGTCGCACCATCAAGGTTACGACGTCATTTACATCCCCCATACGATGGAATACCCTTGATTAATTACCGAAATTAGGGGCCATGCGGCCGAAAGGAATAATACTAACTGCGCAAGGTAGAAGCAGGAATAAGTCACACCAAAGTCCGCATCAGGGTATGAGCCACTTACCATGTCGGTCCTCGGTGGACCTTTTCATATTCGGACGCGGGTCCGTGATAGAAACGTGACGGAAAACCGGGGCGATAAATGAATCCGATCTGATTAGAATGTCGGCCCAAGACTAGGTCGGGGCACGGTCATGTCAGGACGAATCCCAAGACTCGGGCCCGGCCTGCGAGGGCGGCATTATTGTCCCTTTTGAGTCGAGTCACGGAGAGAGAGGGCTGCAATGTAGAATTATTAATACCTTGTAATGTTTTATCATTATTACTCTTATTATCATGTTGCTCATTCCTCTTCCCGCATCTGTTCCGAGTAACTTCCCTTATCTTGCTTATTGCTATTATTGCCCCCCCTTTTTTATTATTATTATTATTGCCATTTATTTCATTCGTCATCATTTTTTTTTTGTACGGATATGCTCAGGTTTATTTATTCATCATGACTTTTATTAGTTTGTCGGTGCTGCCATTAGATGCCTATATGTATATATATATGTGTGTATTCATATATTGTATATATATGTACATATTTATTATTATTTTCTTTGGGGGAGTTGGCCCCTAGTGGGTTGGAAAGGGGGGCTAAAAGGGGAGTGTATCGCTGAAGGAAGGTGGGCGGAAGAGTGTGCCGGCGAAGGGCTGGGGATGGATGCCGCTGAAGGGCTTAAGGAGGTGTACCGGCGAAGGAGGGCGGCGGGTGTACCGGCGAAGGGCTGGAGTTATATGCCGTTGAAGGGCATGAGGAGGGCGTACTGGTGAAGGTCTATACGTCCTTTAGTCTAAAGTTACATTGTCTATTCAACCAGCACACAAAGTCTATACGTCCTTTAGTCTAAAGTCTGTACACTGCGGCTCAAAGTCTATACATTGCCGATTGGCTACAGTTCAAAGTCTGTACATTGGCTAGGATAAAGTCTATACACTGTAGCTCAAAGTCTATACATTGGCCAGCATAAAGTCTATACGTTGCAGTTCAAAGTCTGTACGTTGTCCCTTGGCTGCAGTTCAGAGTCTATACGTTGGTAACCCCAAAGTCTACACGTTGTAGCTCAGAGTCTATACGTTGCAGCATGAAGTCTATACATCGGCCACCAAGTCTATACACTGCAGCACAAAGTCTGTACATTGGCCAGCCCCAAGTCTATACGCTGCAGCATGAAGTCTGTACATTGCCCAAGTCTATACGCTACAGCACAAAGTCTGTACATTGGCCAGCCCCAAGTCTATACGCTGCAGCAAGAAGTCTATACATCGGCCACCAGGTCTATACACTGCAGCACAAAGTCTGTACATTGGCCAGCATAAAGTCTATACATTGCAGCTCAAAGTCTATACATTGTCCAGCATAAAGTATATACATTGCAGCTCAAAGTCTATACATTGACCAGCATAAAGTCTATACATTGCAGCTCAAAGTCTATACATTGGCCAGCATTCATCAGCTCAAAGTCTGTACATTGGTCAGCATAAAGTCTATACATTGTAGCCCAAAGTCTATACATTGGCTAGCATAAAGTCTATACATTGCAGCTCAAAGTCTATACATTGGCCAGCATAAAGTCTATACATTACAGCTCAAAGTCTGTACGCTGCAGCATGAAGTCTATACATTGGCTGGCCCAAAGTCTGCACGTTGCAATATGAAGTCTGTACATTCTTCAGCCTATTCAACTCAAAGTCTGTATGTTGCCCATGCAATCAACATACGAAGTCTATACGTTGCTTGCTGCTGCGTTTGTGCCTCCATCTGCCAAGTCTGTACACTGGATCCCGTTGAGACGGTGGATGAAGGTGTACCGGCGAAGGGAGAGAGGCGAAGGGAGGGAGTGTACCGCTGGGGAATGAAGTGTGCCGCTGGATGCAAAAAGGGGTGTGCCACTGGTGGTAGCAAGGGTGTACCGCCAAGGGTAATGAGAGTGTACCGCTGGGGCCTAGCAGAGGGTGGTAGAGTGTGCCGGCGAAGGACCAGATGCGTGCACCGTTGAAGGCGCTGAGGGAAGTGTGCCGGCAAAGGGGAGAATGAGGTAGTGGGAGAGGGATGAAGGCATACCGGTGAAGGTTACTGGAGTGTGCCGCCGGGGGCACGACAGAGCGTGCCGGTGAAGGTTGGGATCTTCTATTATTCGTTTTTAAGGCTTTTCTTTTCTTCGTTTATTGATTTTTATACAGTCTTATATAAACTTCTTATTTCCTTGGTTCTGTTCAACCTTTTTGCTCACAAGTCAGACGTCTGATATGTTATGTCGTTATTCAGTTCAGTTCTTCTCACGCTACCGGCAGTGGCTCGATTAGTCGAAAAGTTTTATCGTTGATCGTTCTGTTTGTTTGTTGCTTCCTTTTGCCTTTTTAACATGTTGTTATTTTCTGACAAAAATTCGGCAGCATCTCCCCTTGACTCGAGCGTAAGGGAGGTAAAGGGGACGCGCCCACATGGAGTGGCGGAACCCGATAACCGGAGGTGGGCGCCCGAGGGCAACAACACCTTTATAGAACCTCGGAAAACACGAAGGAAGAAACAATGGGCTGAAGGCCCCTTGGGTTAGACAAGGTGGACTGGGGCTCAAAAAAAAGGTGTACCGCTGAGGACCTGAAAGGTGTGCCGTTGAGGGCCAACAGGGGGGTGTACCGCTGAAGGCTGAAAAGGGTGTACCGGCCAAGGGCCAACGGGGTGTGCCGCCGAGGGCCAAAAGGTGTGTCGCTGGGAGATAGAAGGGGAGCTAAGTGTGTGGGCTAGGAGGCTTGCAGATTACTCAGGAAAATGAGGGGAGTTCAAGGCCAAGGTGGGCCACTGGTAGCTGGGTGTTCGGAGAGAGAACAAGGGTCTCCCTCTCTCCTCAAGCCGGTGGGCGTAATGGATGGCCATGGAGGGGAGTGAAGAGCCCATGAGGCCTAAACTCATAGGGGAGGAATCACATTGCTACGGAGACTTCAAAAACACCGGAAGAAAAGAGAGGATGAACAACACACCGTGCATTGTGAAGGCGGGAGTAAACCAACAGAAATAGCAGGAAAGACCCAAGAAGGGTGATTTTTCATTCATGGGAAGCAAAGGGCCGAGGCCCTACATATACATTGACGGACACACCCGAGCCAAGGCTACGGGCAAGAAAGAAAACCCAAGAGCAAAAGAAAGGGAAGAGGAAAATAAAGAAAACCACGGAAGGGAAGGCGTTGGGGGCTGAAGTGGGGACGACCGTCCACCCTCCTTGTCCCACGACTCCCCCCTAGCACACTCAACTCTCTTCCTCTCTTACTCTCTCTTCTTCCGATGACCGTCGGAGGAGATTCACGCCGGAACGCCTCTTCTTCCTTTCTCTCTTCTCCTCTCTCCCTTTGCTCTATGTGTCTGTCTCTTCGTCTCCGTCCTGCTCTGTGTCGAAAATGGGAGTCTTTTATACTCCCAGCAGCGGGAGCTTTGAGCACGACCGTCGAAGGCGGGAAGTAGCCCGTGATCATGGGGGCTTGACCTCCTCTGTCCTGGCTGTCAGTGGAGTAGCCTGCGTGGCCCAACGATCGGCTGACACCTCAGACGGCTTCCTGCGCGCCAAGGATACGTAGGGCGTGGGCTTCACGTCGTCCCGCCATTGAAAAGCCTTCACGCTGTGCCGCTGGCGGGCTGAACAAGCGTGCCGTGGGGAAGCCAAAAGTGCGTGCCGCTGGAGCACAAAACAGGCGTGCCGCTGAAGACTCAGCAGCGTGTGCCGCTGAGGGCCCAAAGGGGCGTGCCGCTGAACGGCTTGAAGGGCGTGCCGCTGGAGCCCTGGATGGGCATGCCGCTGAAGAACCCCCTGGGGGTGTACCGCTGAAGAACCCCTTTGGGGGTGTACCGCTGAAGCCCCGAACGGGCTGTGCCGCCGAAGCCCAAAGGGCTGTGCCGCTGAACACCCAAAGGGGTGTGCCGGTGAAGAACAAAGGGCGTACCGCTGGGGCCCCCTCCCTGGGTGTACCGCTGAAGACCCCCCTGGGGGTGTACCGCTGAGGCCACCCCCCAGGGGGTGTGCCGCTGAAGCCCTGGGCCGTGCCGCTGGGAACCTGAAGGGGCGTGCCGCTGGAGGGCTCCTTGGAGGCTGGGCGTACCGCTAAACCCCCGTGGGGGTGTGCCGCTGAAGCCCACAGGGGAGTGCCACTGGAGGCCAAATTGGGCGTGCTTTTGAGCCCGTCCTGAGCCCGTTATGGACACGAGTCATGGCCTGTTTAGCTTTCTCCGGGGCTCACGGATTGTGGGGCTCTTTATGATTGGTTTCTCTTCAATGTCGTGACTCCGGAGACGGCTTCACAGCAGTATGCGTATTTGGGGAGCCCGGGTGATCAGTCTTTCCGGGGCTTCTTCACTCGGCGCCGTTGTTGACGCGAGGCCGGGCGTGATATTTGGGTGTGCAATTTTCGGTATCCACACCCGGCTGCCGATGGAAGACGCAATATCGGGAGGTGTCTACATGTTGCGGCCATATTGTTCTTTCTTTAGGCAGGGTGAGCAGGTTGGCGGCCATGAGGGCATTGAAAATGTCTAATAGGCTTTCAGGTAAGGGAGGGTAGTGCGCTCTTCGAGGACCTGTGGACGTCAAAAAATGATAATGATCATGCGGCATGCACGTCTCAGCACTCGAGAGCAAGTCGAAGACGGAAGGGCCGAATAAACCCTATGCCTCCTCCAAGCAGGACGAATACCTACCCGGTGCTCCGCCACCCAACAAAGAAGCCCCTCAGGCTGAAGGGATGACCCCGACTCTCCGGTCGGCATTGCCAAAGGCTGAATCAGAAGAAGCTCGGGAGCTTGGACACGGGTTTGGCTTATGATAGAAAGCACGCAAAGCCCAGGACCGGGACTCAAAGACTTCGAACTAAACACCTTGGAGCAGGAGCATTGCAGCTGAAGTTCTTCGGGACCATAACTATTCGCCTGAATGGCCACGGAGCTGAGACGAAGTCTAAATTGGCACGGCCTGCATTTAAACCGACGCGCCCTTGCTTGGGCCTTAAACCGGTGCGCCCTTGCATAGTCCTTAAACCGGCGCGCCCCCTCTTCCGTTGTTGATCCAGCGCGCCCCTATTCACTTGGTGATACGGCGGGGTAATTGCATTTAGGTTTAATCTGGCGCGCTCATCCCCCTCACCGATTTAACCCCA
>JAHNEJ010001873.1:0-79097 GCA_022559845.1 Amorphophallus konjac
CTTTACTAGGCAAGGGGGGATCTTGAAGGTTCATTGGGTAGAAGCATAGCCACCATCACGGGCTTTCAGGTGAGGGTCTCAAGCCCCTTCACCTTTCTTTCTCATTCCTTTGTTCTGATTGGTGTGAGCCGGCTCAAAAATAGGGTTCCGTGAGGGTGATGGGATGTTTCTAATGCTGGCTCAAGTGGAGAGAGGAAGGCACTCTGTATCAAGTGGCAAAGAGAGAGGAAGGTCGGCGCCGGTTCACTTAGGTTTGAAGGGGGCGCGCCGGTCCAAGTGCTTCTTGTGTGCCGTTTCAGTGCAGGGAGAGATGGTGGATGTCACGCCCCGAGCGCAGAAGGAACCTGGTACGCGTGATGAGTTTATATCGATCATGTCAATCAGAGCAAGTAGGAATTTTGACACAAAGATAGAGTGCGTAAAAGACAATGTAATATAATAACGACCATAATTAAATTCCACAACTTAACCAATTATCTATAACAACGATATTTCCAATCCATAACATCAATTATCCAAATCAAACTACAAGGCTACAAGCCTAAACAAGTTTCCCAAATGACAAAAGGGTAATATAACATAGGACTCGATAAAGGACAAGATATGACGGGACACGACTGGGCAACGACTCAACATTTGGAAGCTCTACACTCTTCACTCGGTCTCATTCCCCTCCGTTTGGTTGTCGCTATCCGAGTTACCTGAAAAATGTTGGAATGAAACTGGATAAGCGAACGCTCAGTAGCAATTATATCTCTATTCCAGACATTTCTTTAAGTAATTAACCAATCAATTAATGTGGCGTGCTCATGTATGCAAGAACATTAGAGAATACTGAGAAAGGAAATATCAAGAACATTGCACTTAATTCATGGGGAGATAAGCAAGTTATATAAAGTGTACAAGCATCTTATGTCAAGTGTTCTGAGCAAGTGTTTACAAGTCGAGTCACAAGAATTCGCTATTTCATTCAAGTACTACCCATGTCAGGCCACGCAAGTCACGCATGTCATGCCAAGTAATATCAAGCATTAAAGAGATTGTGGAATGTCATAAATTAAGGTAGTCATGCACTTCGGTGCAATGCCACACCATGATCAATCAACTCCCATGGGCACAAGTACTTTCGAGTGCTCCTCCCAGGACCAGATCAGGCCCTATACGCACAGGCATTGGGTGATGTAATATTTATTTAGACATCCACTATAGTTTTATAGCCAATGGAATTTCAAAGGAATAAGCCTTTGTAGAATGATAAGGTAGATTCATGGAATTTGAATTTGAAGGATAGAAATTCATGTAGGGTTGACTTTATGTAAAAACCCGAGACATAAGAAAATCTGGGAAAATGGCATCCATCATGGTCACCGCCAATTCAAAGTTCGTGTCCACCACTGTGGTCGCTCATTCTGGGAAAAAACTATAAGCACGAAGAATTAGCGTCCGTGCACTCGGTCGCCCATTCAAATTGGTGTCTACTTTCTTGGACGCTACTTCTAGAAAGTGACTAATTTCTCAAAAGAGGCCAGAAATAGCTCTTTATGCGGGCTAGTTCGTCATGTTTCTTCAGAGGGACATGACCTAGACTTGGTGTATACGGTTTTTATGGTACAACCTGCTCGACTGCCTTAAGGGAATCCAAGGCTAACGTAGACTTACGGAGGTCTCTATGATGAAATCACCAGTCCGAAGGAAGGAATATCCCAGAGACGGCTCAAACATCATCGAGAGTTAAGGGGTAAAAGATATAAACCAAAAATGGGACTCCATCTACGGATGTAAGATGAGAGTACCTAGAAACGCAGGGTTAAGGGTTAAAACGCGAGAAAATCATGAGATTTGGAAATTGGCGTCTCAGATGGTAGGCGCCCATTCAAGAATAGACGTCTCCCTAAAGAGGCGTCAATTTATAATTTCTAAAAGTCAAAATATGTTTACAGAAATTCACGTCTCGTATTGTAGGCGCTCATTCACATACGTGCATCAATCTATTTCGACGCTCATTCTTTATTGCCAGTATTTTATTAAATAAAACAAGAATTGGCGTCCGTTTTGGAAGATGCTCATTCAAATTTTCATTAAATAATTCCATAATTAGCATCTGTATAGAAAGACGCTCATTCTTTATTTTCAGCCTTTTTTTAATAAAAATAGGAATTTACGTTTGTTGGGACAGACGCTCATTCTTTATTTGTCTGTAAACGTAATACTATTCTTTAGGGGATGCACAGTGTCGGTTTCACGTCTATGGGGAATATCAGAGAACTATCAACATGGTCAGGTAGAGAAACATACTCTGAATGTACATATATATTTTATGTGAATTTTAGATACATGGTTCAATATATATGGATTTTAAACATGAGTGATTTATTAATAGCATGTAAAAATTGGCGTCGGTGGTTGCCGACGTTCATTAAAATAGTGTCAGAACTGGTGGTCGCATATTTCAAAAATAAGCGGCCACGGGGTTAGACGCTAATTCTTTTTATATTAGAAAACGAAATAACGAGATGTAGAGAGATAGCAGGACATGAACTGTGCATGCATGTGACATATATTTTTGCATATTTAATGATGTTTGATCTTGGATTAGAGAAAACCTACCTTGTGGATGAAGAACGATGAACGGGAGCCTAAGGAAGCAGAGGGAAGCAGAAGGAAGGAGATCACTATCGCAACCACCCGCAACAGTAGCCAGGGGATGAAGAAGGATGCAAGAGCCCGTTCTTTCTTCACGTACAGGAGGAAGCAAGGTTGGTGGCCTTTACGTGAAAACGAACAGTAGTTGCAGGATGGGAACAGAGGTCTAAGGGCGCCTCCCCTCGAATGTAGCGGCATCAACAGATTCTTTCTTGCTTGATGGTGGTGTGTTTTATAGAGGAGGAAAGGCTTTAAGGGGGTTCGAATGTCAACAAGGGCAAGGGTTTAAAAAAATCACCCGTGAGCTACTCCATCTGGTTAATCACCATGCTTTTTTGATAGCTGCTTGCCAATTTTGGTTGGAAAACCCTAAGGTTAAACCCATGCAAGACTCGAACGTGCCTTTGGGTTTGGGCTTTTGACGTGTGAGTCATAAAGGCCCATATCATATCTTAAGGTTCAATGTATGAGGTCTGGGTTGGCATTTACGTTGGGAAAGTGAGGCCCTGCTATGGGATTAGAATTGGTCCATTTTCCTGTGAGGCTTATATGGGTATGAGTTGAAGCCTCATTCAATTTTCCATTGGCCTCCTAGTATATATATATAGATACACCTGGGGATTTAAAAAGGTTGCATTAATGAGGCCCATATTTGTATATGTTAAGGCTCTTTTTTTAATGTGTATGGTTTGAGAGCCCACTTAATGTATATATATGGGGTGATATAAGTTTGCATTTCTTCATTTGGTCTCCTAGTAAAACTTAATTCTTTATTATTTTATCTGGGGTGCTATAGTGGAGGCTGCACCGGTTCACTGCCCATGGGGCAGGATGCCTTTTGCGCATTGATTCACTGGCCCTGGAGAGGGCGCGCCAGATCGAAGGCCAAGGGGGCTGGGCGCCAATTCACCATGTCATGAGAGAGGGGGAAAGGGCTTGTGTGCGCCGTATCAAGAGGCAAGGGGCCTTTCATGTGTTTATTTTTGTTTTCTTAATTTTATTTTGTTCTCACATGCATCGGGATGCGTGCAAGCAGACTTCTTATTTTCTTTTCTCCGTCGCCCGTGTTCGGCTAGGAATTCTTGCTTGCGAATGTTTAGGTGTCCACACATATGCAGCACTTATTCATGGACTGTGTAAGTGTGGAATGGAATACATTGCGCCTGCTTCCATACTGCGTTAATATACATAAAAAAGTAGGCATTGTATTACTAGGAAGATTAAACTTCTTCCCCATTACAAAGTTGATTAAACTTGCTCCCCGTTACATTTAGAGATTCAACACTATAGGTATAATTCCCTAACCTAGTACAAAAACTGAATGTGTATATATTCCATTCTTAAAGTACCCTTCACCCTAGCTAGTGAAAGAAATAGAACAAGACTCTCAGTCCCATTAGGTAGAAGAATAGTCTCTTCAGAGACACTTTCAAGCATAATTCATTGGCTCTATCATTTATTGCCGGTCTCATGTCCACCTTCGCTTGTAAAATGTCAATCTTTCGCTCAAGCAAATTTAACTTTTTCTCAAGTAATGACTCCATGGAATTTAACTGATGCTTCAAGTTGACGAGATTATGATGTGCATCATCAACCCGGACAAAAAAATCACAACAATTGTCTTCCTGCAAACATGCACATTAACTTGTCCTATTCGTTTGAAATTTATGGTGTTGCGATTCTCAAGGACATTTCATCAAACAACTTGTGAATCTCATTCCTTCTAATCGGCACACCGATAGAACATTCATCCTTTACATGTTTCCTGATTCGAGATGTATACCCTACACCTCTTCCCATAATAACATTCTGGCACATCTATCGTAACACTCCATCATATTTAGTGAACGTCTCACACTAGATTATCTGGTGGTCATGTCACTCATTTTCTACCCTCTTAGAGTCCTCTTGGTGGGTGGTCATGTTGCTGTTCGCCTGTGTTCACCGGTTACAAGGCCCGTGCTTCTCGACTATCCTACCGGCATTTGTTGCTATTTGTTGCCACCCTATGTTGCCGTATGTCATCAGTCCTCACCTTTTGAAGTCATTATTTGTGAAAATTTTGTATGCGAGTGAAGAAGATAGAGGGAGACAATAGAGTCTAAGATGTGAAAGTGGATGGGAAGGTAGACGATCGACGTCCTCACAGGCCACTAGGCAGACGATTGCCCGTGCTTACCAGTCACCGGCCACTAGGCAGACGATTGCCCGTGCTTACCAGTCACCGGCCACCAATCACTAGGCAGACGATCGCCGTGCTCATCGTTCTATTCCACCGTTTAGGGTTTAGGGATTGGAACGGGGAGAGGGAGATGACAAGGGATAGATAAACGATCACCGGATCTTTTGTCCATCCATTTAGGGTTTACGCAGAGGTAGGAATGGGAAGGCAGGAGGAAGACGACCCTCATTCACTTAAACCCACGGGCCTTAGGAGGCCATTTTCGATATACCAAGGGATAAGCGGTTTTCATAGAATGTTCTCTCGAATATTCACCCGGCGATGACGGCACGGAACCACGATGATATAACTGTTAAAAATATAGCTAAATGGAGGGTATATATGATAATATGCTTAAATTAAGGGTATATATGCAAAAACCCATATTTATGAGGGTATATATGCAAAAATCCCTTTAATGATCTTATAATTAAAATAAAAAAAATAATATGTCAACTGTAACCCAAAAGGTAAAACAAAAATATTATAATAATGTTAAAAATATTATAATGAATATTAGCAGAATAATATGTATTGAAATTTTAGAAAATACACATAATAAACAAAAATGACAACAGTCTAAAATATTTGCATATTAACATATGACACATTCTTGTTAGGTAACTAGTATAACTATTAACAGCAAAAGATACTTTCCTTCACCATCCCTGACCAACTTAGTAGCACAATCTCTCGTGAACCTCTACAAGAGCCTTATCCATATTCTCTATTCGATTAGGTTCATATAAAGTCCTAATGTTATGAAAGCTATACCAACAAATGGGTTCCCCCTGTATATAATTATGTAAGATACAAAGGTTATGGCTAAAGGATTTGATTAAGGATTTGGATGTAATGAAGAGTCTAATAAAGAGAAACATAAGTAGATCCGACCTTTAGATTTACTCCAAATCAAGATCCGACGGTTGAATTTAAGTTTGATAAAGATAATATCATTGGATTTTTTTCCAATTGAAATCTGAACATTGGATCTAAGTTTAATCAACATCAGACTGTTAGATTTTCTCCCGATTAAAATCAGAATATTGAATTTAAGTTTAATCAAGATATGAATATTTTATTTCTCGATCAATATCTGTTACGTCCCGAACCGATAGCAGCGGAAGACATGCTCGGAATATGGCAGTGATTCATTCATGATACAGAGCAAACCAAAAGACATAAACACAAGATAATGATGCCAAAAATAACTATATGTTTTATTGATATCAAAAGACATTATTACAACCTTGACTCTATCACATCGATAAAAGAAAAAGAAACGACTCAATATTAAATGACTTGGCTTAAGAGAAAATAAAAAGACACAACTCTCAAAACTCGGGAACTCCATCACTCTTGCCCACTCCCATCTGTAGTAGTTTCTTCATTAATACCTAAAAAGTGTTGAGAGGAACTGGGTGAGCGAGAAGCTTAGTAGCAATTAAACTCTATCATCATGCAAAATATAAATGATTAGTCATTTAATAAAGCATGAAATACAACAATGCGTGAAGGAAAACATAATCACTATCAAAAGAGTAGCAAGGTCACATGGAGGCTCACTCACATGGAGGCTCAATAATAAGATAACAAGAGATAGGTACAAGAATATGTTGGAAAGAGAATAACTTGGAACAAGTACAAGAGATAACAAGCACTAATATTCATATCACAAATTGTCCCTTCCGGACCTCATATTCAAACATATCAAGTCACGCATATAAGGAAGATGCCCATGATGTAAATATGCCTAGCTCAAATCTTGCATATGGTTGGTGCAATGCCACACCCAATCATTCATAATACCAGTACATGACTGGCTTTGCCTCGCCCCTAGGACCAGATCGGGCCCTAATAATTTTTGCCTAGCATTGAGTCTCCAAGTGGACCTAAAGTCCCATATCATGTATTCCCAGACAATTTACTAATGGCAACGGAATTCCAAGAATAACGTATGAAAGTAAGACAACATGAGTAGGAAAAAGATTCCTTGCAAATGTTCAATTATCAAGGGAAAGTCATTTAGGAAAAATGACTTTAAGAAGGATATTAGTTGATTTTTCACAGAATAAAATGTCAAAGTAGACTCCACAAAGGTCATAATCTCGAGATATAATAGCCTGGAGAGGCTGGAATAGTTTAATACAAACTAACCACGGAAATGGAAAATCACAGGTTATTGAACGAAGAAACGGTCAGCCCTAGACCGTTACCCTAAGGTGATGGTCACGAGAAGACCGCAATCAAGTGGGTTAGACCAAACCGACAAACAGGGTCGGGTCCAAATCATGAACGCATCTGAGTAACCATACGCCTTTATATGAGGGATTCAGGGAGACTGGACGACTCAAAAAGTGGCCACATGGCTCGTAAAATAAGACGGTCTAGTCAAGACCGCAGCTAATAAGTGGCGGTCTTAGACGGGCCGTTTTCATAAATTTGACAGAATTTTGGCAGAACATCGACAGGGTCACGTTCCGCCAAAAATAGACTTTCAGTGGGTTTAGGACTTAGTGGTACAACATGCTCGGCATCCTATTGGGAATCCCAGGCTCGCGGAGTCTTACGGAGGCCTCCGAACATGAACACCTAGTTCGGCGGAAGAAATATCCGACGGGGAGGTATTCGATGCCCAAGAATTAATGGCTTAAAATCTACGAAAAATGTGTGTAGCGGTAAGTCGAAACCACCGGAGTGGCATGACCCTTAACCAATCTCAAGAGGGTAACGAGCTATGAAAAATAATTAAAAGGATAGTAACAAAATTTTTACAAGTTAAACCATGATTTGACTATTTATTTCTACATTTTTCTCCAACAATAGAAAGATAAGACATGATCAAAATTCGAACTTGATAATTCCAACAACCTAAAGGGTCATGTTCTGTAGTGTTTTAGCTTTAGTAGCATGCAATATGACAGTATAAACATAGCCTAATATGCAAGAAAACGAGCCGATTCTATGCTGGAAAACAAGAGAAAAACGGTCTTTCGCAGGCCGCAACTAGTATAAGATGGTATTAGGAAGACCACTAAAGTAATATATATATATATATATATATTGAAATCGAGTCATTAACGCCTCTACGAGTCTGGACGTGCCCAAGAGAAGGCGTCTGACTACTAGGGCGCTTTAATAATATCTCATAATTATTAAACTAACTAATATGCGTGGAGGCATCTTAGAGATCGGACGCATCAATTAAAATAATATTTTTAAAAAAATTGGGGAGAGAAAGATAGTCTATCAAGTGAACGTTTCTTCATGGAGCGGTCACTGGTACTGTCATTTTTAAACCCAAGATCCGCCAATTGCAAACCCCGACAGACCAAGGCTAAAACGGTGATTGCGAGCAACATGCAAAACGAAATTTAGGGGAAATGGTACTGTTGGAAAGAGCATTCTTAGAAAAATAAGATTGCATACTTTTATTAGAGTTTAGGCTAAGATAAACCAACAAAAGATTAACTTAAAGTGAAGGCAACCGTTCGGGTATACCTCCGTGTAAACTAAGCAATTCGATCGACATGGTATACAAAAATTGGGCAAACTAGTATCAAATGAAAGAAGACAGAAAGATGAACAAGATGACATATTTTATTACCGGTTTAGCCTGAGAGAAACCTACCTTAAATCAATGAGAAGTGAAGGGGAAGAATTCGTCGGAACCCTAACTCGAACCGCCCTAAACGTCGAACTCCTCCCATGATCGAGCACGCCACCAGCTGGCGAAGCAAATAGGGTTTCTAAGGATCGAGGGCCACCTATTTATAGAATCTATTGAGGCTTCTAGCGATCGAATCGATCTAAAGAGTCCAAAGAGGGGAAAACGGTGAGAAACTCGGGGTTGATCAAATGTGCGGTCGTCGCGCCGAATTGGAGGGTCTAGAGTTAGGGTTTAGCGAGGGAAATTGATCACCTAGCATGGGTCAAGAGATTGGGTTCGATTACAGCCCATAAGAGCTCGAATTAAGACCTAATTGGATTGGATTTGGGTGGGGTTGTTCTAAGTCTAATTTAGCCAAACTCTCTGATTTGAGCTTAAACCAAATTTTATTTGGGCCTCTTTCTTTAGACAAAGCTACTGAAAATGTTACTTTCTACAAGATGCATATTTTCCCATATTTTCATTAAAATTTTGAAATTTTAATTCAGAAGATAATATTATCTTATACATTTAAAAATTCGATTTAAATCAACATTATTATTTTACTCGTGTAAAAATTGAGATATTATTATTTTATTTATTCAAAAATTCGGGTTGCTACACCCTCCCCCACTTTACAGAATTTAGTCCACCAAATTCATACGATTATTTCAAAATTAACAGTGGGGTACAATTACCACTCTTAAACACCCTCTAATACTCCAGACTAACGAGACCCATTCTAATTCATGCCAATATACAAAGTAACCAAGTCTAAGCATGAAAAATATAAAGTTATGGTAGGTTTAGAGTTACCTTCCATCGCTTGCAGCCTGTCTCGCCGCTTCGGTTCATCCGGTTGCCCATGTCGCGATGCCTGCTCCTTCATTAGGGGACAACGAGCAATGCTATGGTCTCCAATTCCACAATGGATACACTTCCCTTGGTTCCTCTAACAATCCTCTGACTGATGCCCACTTTATCACAATGCTTGCACTTCTCCTTAGCAGGAGCGATCTGCTACTTTCCCTTCTTACCCTTCTTGTCTTTATGAGCCCCATTACCACCATTCGGTCTCTTCTTCGCATTGGTAGGCACACTATCCTCGGAACCACTTGCTCCTCCCTTCTTGGCAAGCCTTCTAGAAATCCGCTCCGTCATATCCAAAGCATCTTCCAACACTTGAGCCTTCTTCACCATCTTAGCATACACTTGAATCTCTAATGGCGCTAACTGCGGAATATACTCAACTCTCAAACCATTCAAGAACCTCCTAGCTTTCATCTTCTCCGTACTAATTAGGTGCGGTGCATAACAAGCTAACCTAGTAAATTGGGCTTCGTACTCCGCTTCAGATAGGTTACTCTACATCAGGGATGCAAATTTAGTGGCCTTCTTCTCTCGAACCCACTCCGAAAAATGCCTCTCGTTGAAAAGCTCCACGAACTCATTCCACGAAACTTGATCATTTTGCAATGTCGCTTCTATAGCTTCCCACCAACCCCATGCATCTCTCTCTAATTGGTACGTAGCTATCAAGACCTTCTCCTGATCGATACACTGCATAACTGCAAAAATCCTCTCTATCTCCTTAACCCAATTCTCTGCGTCATCGGGATCGGTAGACCCACCAAACCTAAGGGGATTCATACCAGGGAAACTCCTATGCACATCTCCCGCACCCTGACGAACTCCACCCTAGGCTACCTACTACAAGGCCTGAATCAACCCTTGGACCGTACGCTGCATCCCCCGCCATTTAGCCCACTCTGCAGCCATCTTTGCCTATAACACAATTTATATGACGATTAAAAACCTATAATCTTTTACCTTTATTATGATTATCACAAATTTTACCAATTAGCCCCATGGTTCTACCAAATCTCACCAGGTGCCTATAAGGTGATTGATAAACAATATTTAATGTATAGACTTAGACTCAAGACCTAGGGTTTAAGAAAATGGGGCTCTGATACCACAAATTGTCATGCCCCAAATCGATAGTAGCGGAAGACATGCTCGGAACATGGCAGTGATTCATTCATGACACAGAGTAAATCAAAAGACATAAACACAAGATAATGGCGCCAAAAATAACTATAAGTTTTATTGATATCGAAAGTCATTATTACAACCTTGACTCTATCACATCGATAAAAGAAATTAAAACAAATCAATATTACAAGACTTGACTTAAGAGAAAATAAAAAGACACAACTCTCAAAACTTGAGAACTCCATCACTCTTGCCCGCTCCCATCTGTAGTAGTTTCTTCATTAATACCTGAAAAAGTGTTGAGAGGAACTAGGTGAGCGAGAAGCTCAATAGGAATTACACTCTATCATCAGGCAAAATATAAATGATTAGCCATTTAAAAATGCATGAAATACAACAATGCGTGAAGGAAAACAAAATCACTATCAAAAGAGTAGCAAGGTCACATGGAGGCTCAATAATAAGATAACAAGAGATAGGTACAAGAACATGCTAGAAAGAGAATAACTTGGAACAAGTACAAGAGATAACAAGCACTAATATTCATATCACAATTGTCCCTTCCAGACCTCATATTCAAACATATCAAGTCACGCATATAAGGAAGATGCCCATGATGTAAATATGTCTAGCTCGAATCTTGCGTATGGTTGGTGCAATGCAACACCTGATCATTCATAATACCGGTACATGTCTGGGCTTTGCCTTGCTCCTAGGACCAGATCAGGCCCTAATAGTTTATGCCTAGCATTGAGTATCAAGTGGACCCAAAGTCCCATATCATGTATTCCTAGACAATTTACTAATGGCATCGAAATTCCAAGAATAGCTCATGAAAGCAAGACATCACGAGTAGGAAATAGATTCCTTACAGACTTCCAATTATCAAGGCAAAGTCATTAGGAAAAATGACTTTAAGAAGGATATTGGATGATTTTTCACTGAATATAATGTCAAAATAGACTCCACAAAGGTCATAATCTCGAGATATAATAGCCTGGAGAGTCTAGAATAGTTTAACACAAAATAACCATGGAAACGGAAAATCTCATGTTACTGAATGAAGAAACGGTCAGCCTTGGACCGCTACCCTAAGGTGACGGTCACGAGAAGACTGCAATCAAGTGGGTTAGACCAAACCAGCTAACAGGGTCGGGTCCGAATCATGAACGCGTCTGAGTAACCGGATGCTTTTATATGAAGGCGTCGGGGAGACTTGACGCCTCAAAAAGTGGCCACATGGCTCGGAAAATAACATGGTCTAGTCAAGACTGCAGCCAATAAGTGGCGATCTTGGAAGAGCCGTTTTCATAAATCTGACAGAATTTTGGCAGAACTTCGACAGGGCCTCGTTTCGCCAAAAATAGACTTTTAGTGGGTTCAAGACTTAGTGGTACAACCTACTCAGCGTCCTAGTGGGAATCCCAGGCTCGCGAGTTTACGGAGGCCTCGGAACATGAAAATCAAGTCCAGCGGAAGGAATATCCGACGGAGAGGTATTCGATGCCCAAGAATTAATGGCTTAAAATCAGGGAAAAATGAGTGTAGCGGTAAGTCAAAATCACCAGAGTGGCACGTCCCTCAACCCATCTTAAGAAGGTAACGAGCCATGAACAATGATTAAAATGATAGTACCAAAATTTTTACAAGTTAAACCATGATTTGACTATTTATTTCTACATTTTTCTCCAACAATAGAAAGATAAGAAATGATCAAAATTCAAACTTGATAATTCCAACAACCTAAATGGTCATGTTCTGTAGTGTTTTAGCATCAGCAGCGTGCAATATGATAGCATAAACATAGCCTAATACGCAGGAAAATGAGCCGATATTATGCTGGAAAACAAGAGAAAAATGGTCATCTGTAGGTCGCAACTAGCATAAGACGGTCTCAGGAAGACCGCTAAAGTAATATATATATATATATATATATATATATATATATATATATATATATATATATTGAAATCGAGTCATCAACGCATCTATGAGTCTGGGCGTGCCTAAGAGAAGGCGTCAGACTACTAGGGCGCGTTAATAATATCTCATAATTACTAAACTAACTAATATGCGTGAGGCGTCTTAGAGATCAGACGCGTCAATTAAAATTATATTTTTTTAAAATAATGGGGAGAGAAAGACGGTCTATCGCGTGAACGTTTCTTCATGGAGCGGTCACTAGTACGACCGTTTTTAAACCTGAGATCCGCCGACGCCGAACACCGACAGACCTTGACTAAAACGGCGATTGCGAACAATATACTAAACGAAATTTAGGCAAAATGGTACCGTTCGAAAGAGCATTCAATGACAAATAAGATAGCATGCTTTTATTAGAGTTTAGGCTATGATAAACCAATAAAAGATGGACTTAATGTGAAGGCAACGTTTCGGGTATACCTCCGAGTAAACTAAGGAATTCGATCGACATGGTATAAAATCATAGGGCAAACTAGTATCAAATGAAAGAGGACAGAAAGACGAATAAGATGGCATGTTTTATTATCGGTTCAGCTTGAGAGAAACCTATCTTAGATTGACGAGAAGTGAAGGAGAAGAAGTCGTTGGAACCCTAACTCGAACCGCCCGAAACGTGGAACTCCTTCCATGATCGAGTACAGCACCAGCCGTCGAAGCAAATAGGGTTTCTAGGGATCGAGGGCCACCTATTTATAGAATCTATTGAGGCTTCTAGCGATCAAATCGTTCTAAAGAGTCCAAAGAGGGGAAATGGCAAGAACCTCGGGGATGATCAAATCCGCCGTCATCGTACCGAATTAGAGGGTCTAGGGTTAGGGTTTAGCAAGGGAAATCGATCACCTAGCATGGGCCAAGAGATTGGGTTTGATTACAGCCCATAAGAGCTCGAATTAAGACATAATTGGATGGAATTTGGGCGGGTTGTTCTAAGTCTGATTTAGCCTAATTCTCAGATTTGAGCTTAAACCAAATTTTATTTGGGCCACTTTCTTTAGACAAAGCTGCTGAAAATGTTGCTTTCTACAAGAAGCATATTTTTTCCTATTTTTATTTAAAATTTGAAATTTATGTTCAGAAGATAATATTATCTTATTCATTTAAAAATTTGGTTTAAATCAACATCATTATTTTACTCACGTAAAAATTTAGATATTATTATTTTATTTATTCAAAAATCTGGGTTACTAAACCCTCCCCTACTTTAAAGAATTTGATCCTCCAAATTCATACGATTCTTTCTAAATTAACAGTGGGGTACAATTACCACTCTTAAACACCCTCTAATACTCCAGACTAACGAGACCCATTCTAAATCATGATAATATACAAAATCACCAAGTCTAAGCATGAAAAATATAAAGTTAAGGCAGATTTAGAGTTACCTTCCATCGCTTGCAACCTGCCTCGCCGCTTCTGTTCATCTGATTGCCCATCTCGCGGCGCCTGCTCCTTCATCAAGGGACAAGGAGCAATTCTATGGTCTCCGCTTCCACAACGGATACACTAACCTTGGTTCCTCCAACAATCCTCCGACCGATGCCACCTTTATCACAATGCTCACACTTCTCCTTAACATGAGTGATCTGTTGGTCTCCCTTCTTACCCTTCTTGTCTTTATGAGCCCCATTACCACCATTCGGTCTCTTCTTCCCATTGGTAGGCACACTATCCTCGGAACCACTTGCTCCTCCCTTATGGCAAGCCTTCTAGAAATCCGCTCCATCATATCCAAAGCATCTTCCAACACTTGGGCCTTCTTCACCATCTCAGCATACACCTGAATCTCTAATGGCGCTAACTGCGGAATATAATCAACTCTCAAACCATTCAAGAACCTCCTAGCTTTCATCTTCTCCGTACTAACTAGGTGCGGTGCATAACGGGCTAACCTAGCAAATTGGGCTTCGTACTCCGCTACAGATAGGTTCCTCTGCTTCAGGGATGCAAATTCAGCGGCCTTCTTCTCTCGAACCCAGCTCCGAAAAATACCTCTCGTTGAAAAGCTCACGAACTCATCGAAACTTGATCATTTTGCAATGTCACTTCTACAGCTTCCCACCAAGCCCACGCATCTCTCTCTAATTGGTACGTAGCTAACAAGACCTTCTCCTGATCGGTACACTACATAACACTAAAAATCCTCTCTATCTCCTTAACCCAATTCTCGCCTCATCGGGATCGGTAGACCCATCAAACCTAGGGGGATTCATACCCTGGAAACTCCTATGCACATCTCCTGCACCCTGACGCACTCCACCCTGGGCTACCTGCTGCAAAGCCTGAGTCAACCCTTGGACCGTACAGCTACATCTCCCGCCATTGAGCCGACTCCGCAGCCATCTTAGCCTATAACACAATTATACGAAGATTAACAACCTATAATCTTTTAACTTTATTATGATTATCACAAATTTTACTAATTAGCCCCATGGTTCTACCAATCTCACCAGGTGCCTATAAGGTGACTGACAAACAATATTTAATATATAGACTTAGACTCAAGACCTAGGGTTTAAGAAAATGGGCTCTGATACCACAAACTATCACGCCCCGAACCGATAGCAGCGGAAGACATGCTCGGAACGTGACAGTGATTCTTTCATGATATAGAGGAAACCAAAAGACATAAACACAAGATAATGGCGCCAAAAATAACTATAAGTTTTATTGATATCGAAAGTCATTATTACAACCTTGACTCTATCACATCGATAAAAGAAAAAGAAACGAATCAATATTACAGGAGTTGACTTAAGAGAAAATAAAAAGACACAACTCTCAAAACTTGGGAACTCCATCACTCTTGCCCGCTCCCATCTATAGTAGTTTCTTCATTAATACCTGAAAAGTGTTGAGAGGAACTGGGTGAGCGAGAAGCTCAATAGGAATTACACTCTATCATCAGGCAAAATATAAATGATTAGCCATTTAATAATGCATGAAATACAACAATGCATGAAGGAAAACATAATCACTATCAAAAGAGTAGCAAGGTCACGTGGAGGCTCAATAATAAGATAACAAGAGACAGGTACAAGAACAGATGGAAAGAGAATAACTTGGGACAAGTACAAGAGATAACAAGCACTAATATTCATATCACAATTGTCCCTTCCGGACCTCATATTCAAATATATCAAGTCACACATATAAGGAAGATGCCCATGATGTAAATATGTCTAGCTCGAATCTTGCGTATGGTTGGTGCAATGCCACACCTGATCATTCATAATACTGATACATGTCTGGGCTTTGCCTCGCCCCTAGGACCAGATCAGGGCCCTAATAGTTTATGCCTAGCATTGAGTATCATATTGGACCCAAAGTCCCGTATCATGTAATTCCCAGACAATTTACTAATGGCATCGGAATTCCAAGAATAGCTCATGGAAGCAAGATAACACGAGTAGGAAATAGATTCCTTGCAGATTTCCAATTATCAAGGGAAAGTCATTTAGGAAAAATGACTTTAAGAAGGATATTGGATGATTTTTCACGAATATAATGTCAAAATAGACTCCACAAAGGTCATAATCTCGAGATATAATAGCCTGGAGAGGCTAGAATAGTTTAACACAAAATAACCATGGAAACGAAAAATCTCATGTTACTGAACGAAGAAATGGTCAGCCTTGGACCGCTACCTTAAGGTGACAGTCACAAGAAGACTGCAATCAAGTGGGTTAGACCAAACCGACTAACAGGGTCGGGTCCGAATCATGAACGCGTCTTAGTAACCGGATGCTTTTATATGAAGGCGTCGGGGAGACTTGACGCCTCAAAAAGTGGCCACATGGCTCGGAAAATAACACAGTCTAGTCAAGACCGCAGCCAATAAGTGGCGATCTTGGAAGGGCCATTTTCATAAATCTGATAGAATTTTGACAGAACCTCGATAGGGCCTCGTTCCACCAAAAATAGATATTCAGTGGGTTCAGGACTTACTGGTACAACCTGCTCGGCGTCCTAGTGGGAATCCCAGGAACGTGGAGTCTTACAGAGGCCTCAGAACATGAACACCTAGTCCGGTGGAAGGAATATCCGACAGAGAGGTATTCGATGCCCAAGAATTAATGGCTTAAAATCATCTGAAAATGAGTGTAGCGAAAAGTTGAAACCACCGGAGTGGCATGTCCCTCAACCCATCATAAGAAGTTAACGAGCCATGAACAATAATTAAAAGGATAGTACCAAAAAATTTTCAAGTTAAACCATGAATTGACATTTTATTTTTACATTTTTCTTCAACAATAGAAAGATAAGAAATTATCAAAATTCAAACTTGATAATTCTAACAACCTAAATGGTCATGTTTTGTAGTGTTTTAGCTTCAGCAGCGTGCAATATGACAACATAAACATAGCCTAATATGCAGAAAAATGAGTGGATTTTATGCTGGAAAATAAGAGAAAAATTGTTTTCTGCAGACCGTAACTAGCAGAAGACGGTCTCAGGAAGACCACTAAAGTAATATATATATTGAAATCGAGTCTTTAACACGTTTATGAGTCTGGATGTGCCTAAGAGAAGGCGTCAGACTATTAGGGTGCTGTTTATTTTATTTTGCTTCTCTATCTTCTTTTTCTTGGGGTCTTAATGATGATACGTAGCAAGATGACAAGCAAATAATCAAAGATCTGCACTCAACCTATGAACATGTGATCATGAACCTAGGCAACCAAAGCAAGCTGTAGCATGGGCATGCTATCTCAATCAAACTAAGCTAAGGAATAAAGGAAAAACACACGCCGGGGCGTGGAGCAAGGAGTAAATAGAAACACACCGCAAGGGATAGAACAAGCAAGGAAATAAAAGATGTGAGATGCGAAAGAGAAAGCTAATGCCCAATACTTAAGAAAGATGTGATCGCCACCAAAGTAAAAACAAGCCAAAGACCTGAAAATACCTTGGAAATAGATGGATGAAGCACCCGCCCACGGGAGAGGAAAGATCAAAGAAACCTGCAGGTCAGCTTGATGTAACGGTAAGAACCCTGTGCGTCACTTGGAAGTGACGGTCGCTCGATAGACCGCTGGAAGAATATGACGCGCCTGAACCAGACCGTCAAATAACCTACAGTAGCAAAGCGTGAATCCTTTTAACTCCAACTCTTCCAGCCGGCTAGAAGACTTGGGCCTCGTGCTGGTGGACCTGTAAACCTGCCAAAGACGTGGAAAGTAAGAGAGAACAACCCAAATTAGCCCTTTAGACAATATAGCATCAATTCTTCAATAAACACAATATCATCAAAAGGAAAGGGAAATACCGTGAGGTTTTGGTTTTTTAACCCCTCTGGGCGTTTTTAAAGATTGGGAGGAAGTTTAGATGATGACAACCAGTGAAAAACGTGGAGAAAGGAGAGAAATAGTGCTTATGATGAAAGGGGGATGGAAAAGGAATTCAATATGTAAATATGAACGTTTGAACCAAAAGGAACATATACTCCCTTCACCAGGCAGCAAATGAACGTGAGAAACACTTCTCCTTGATCAAACGTGACTCTAAAATGCGACAGCACTTCATCGCAAACTCCAGAATTTCCTCCTCTTTTAGCATGAAGTCAAGGGTTCTATTTATAGACCCTCAAACCCTTAGGTCGAGCAGAGAAAAATCCAGCAAGATAAAGGGATAACTCTTAGCAAATCCTTGAAGATAATATCACCAAGAGTCCATAGAATCAAACAGAAGGCCCTGAGGATCAGATTTGGAAGAGATATCGTCAATCCAAATTCTTATCTCGACCACGGAGTAGCAGAGAAAAGGCCTGAACTGCTAGGACTCTCTGAAGGAAGTAACGGCTGCACGATAGACCGCCACAGTGAAATAACACATCAAGGAACATCCGTTACTTTCAACCTTATCCCAAAGAGATAAGATCAACAGGAAGAAGATCAAAACAATAGGACTTTGTAAAGAAAGCAACGACCAAGTCATAGGGCGTCACAATGAAACAATGGCTGCACGACAGACCGTTATATTCAACACATAGGCCCAAAGGATAAGCTTTGGAACAAGACCTCAAGCTTCAGGACTCTTCAAGGAGTAACGGCCCAGGACCCATCCGTTAGAATGAAGAAACGCGCCTGGGATAGACCGTTATTATCAATGGAGTTCAAAAGAAGGAATGAAGTTTTTGCTAAGCTTTAGTCAAAATGAAATGCCACAGAGAGCCACATCCGATCAAGGAGTCAAGACCCAAGAAATGATCTTCAACTAAATAAAGAGACTCGATGAAGAGTGAACAACTCGGAGCATCATATATAATGAATAAAGAGATGACCCGACTTATTGGTCATAAAACGGGTGTCAACAGATGCCCCTCCTTAACGTCCTCTTTGCAGGGGAGCGAGCGGAGGTGAAGCGAAAGCAAAATGGAACATGGAGATGAAGCGGAAGTGAAGTGGAGTGGATCAAAAAGTGGGTGTTAAGGTAAACGACACCTGTTCTTTACCAACAAGCGATAAGAATTTTCTGGAAAAACTTCGAACTGATCACAAGGAAATAGCCAACCAAAGGACGCATGTCTGGAGGAACTAACAACTAAGGAAAGGAAACACGGCTAGCCGCCGGAGGCAACGGAAAGGAAAGAGAATTGACTAAACTCCAGACAGGAATCTTCAGCCAACCAAATCGAGCGACGAGATCAAAGGAAACCTTCTAATTCAGAGTGGAATAATTCTCCTCATTCGAGATCAAGAACACAGCTATTCAACATCATCGATCTACCTTGAACAGATGAAGCACATGAATGCTTAAAAGATGCGCATGATGCATGCTGGGCTAAAGGAAAAGAAATCTTTAAAATGAATGCAAAGAAAGATAAAATATCAAGATACTCGAGAATAGTATTGCTAAGCTGGAGAAACCAGGGTCAGGACACCATCTGCAACCACGGCGTGCAAGACAGAACCATCGTCCCCAAATTTTTCCAACCTAACGGCCTATCCAACGATTAAACATGTGAACTTAGATCATCATCATTTTTGTTTAAGGGGAACATCAGATCCTGGAACACATGAATGACCAGCCGGTTCTCGAGATAATACATCATAAATAACATATAGTAATGCATTAAAGGATAAGGGAATGAGATACAATACCTGAGTTACCTGCCTAACGAACGGCAGAGCGTGACTTTGTTCATAAATTCCTTCATGGAAAGAGGTTAGCCAATAACAAATATGAACACAAATCAAGGCATAACCATTTGTACGTGCGAGAGGCATCAATAATGAACAACATGAAAGAAAATGGCACCATTTTAACATTAAGTAGACCATTTAATTCATCAAGAAACTTGCTAGTTTGTAACGGTCTAGTGTAAGAGCGTCACACAAAATAACGGACCATCCCTGGGCCGTCAAAAAACCAGGCGGTTCACATTCTTCAATAAAATAGGGCCAACACATGTAACGGTCGAAGATAGATGCGTCAGAAGGATGTGACGGTCGGTCGATAGACCGTCATATTTCCTGAGCATTCAAAAAAAATAAAACCCGAACGGTTACGGCCCATTCATTCATCATTCAACACCCCAAAAACCTCCAACCGAGAAACCCTCCGACGACCACCAACTCCGACCATCACCATGGCCGGCGACGAGCCATCCCAGCCGCCTCCACAGAAGAGGGAGAGAGGAAAGAGGAAGGCAATACGGCGGTTCCACCGTCGGCTCGAACGAGAAGCAATCCCACCGGTGGAAGAAGAACAAACGGCGAGAAGAGATCCAAGGGAGGAAGAGGAAGCTCCCACGGCTGTAGAGGACCAAGAAGAAACCCCCTTGGGTGAAGAGGAACCCAAGGAACCAGCCAAGAAGAGGAGAAGGGGCATGGACCATGAGGTAGGTCCCCTCGCCCTAATTTTAATTTTTGATTTTTTTGATTTTTTATTATGTATGCATGCGGGGTTGAGGGGTAGAAATGGGTCCACGAACCCATTAGGAATGTTTGTAGGCCATTTGGCCAAGGTGAGAGATCGTGGGGATGCAAAGGGAAAAAAACCAAAGGCAGACGATGTGACGGTCCTGCCAGCGACCGTCACACGCCTGACGCGCCACCCTGAGTGCGTCAGAGCCAAGTAACGCCCCACCCCAGGGCCGTCACATCTACCAGAGACCCAAACTTGTTTTTAGGTTTTCCAATTTCTGAATTTTTGTTTTGTTTTCATTTTATAAATGTTTATGCAATGATTTTATGATGCAATTGACTAACCAATGATCTACATGAATGCAGGGAAAGAGAAGAACGCGGATCTCCTGGCTGCAGATCCGGGCAGTGTACCTGGCATTGCCCGATTACCAGAGGGAGAGACTAGCCGAGATGGGATTCGCCGAGGTGCTCAGCATCGAGGTGATCCAGATGGACACGCCTTTGCTGTACGCATTGCACGAGAGGTGGGACCCAATCAGCAAAGCCTTCATCTTCCCGTGGGGCCACATGATCCCCACACTAGAATACATAGCGAGGATTACGGGATTGAGAGTCCACGGAGCCGCAGTGATAGGATGGATGTACGGCGACTACCGAGAGATGGCACAGCAGCTGCTTGGACTGGATCTGATCAGGCGGGACAGTCCTCATCTCAACTTTCGAGATCAGTACTGCAGGAGAGCTTGGGGTTGAGAGGAGCAGCGATCGCCGTAGGACAGCTACCCGAGGAGCATCTGGGCAGAGTGATAGACCAGGTGCACCCTCACGTGGCGGCGGAGGCAGGACCTGAGGGAGATAAAGTACTGCGACGCTTCCTGATGCTGCTATTCAGGAAGCTCCTCTTCGCGACTCGAGCGGACGTCATCAGCTGCAGACTGCTTCCGATGATAGAAAACTTGCACAGAGTCGGGAGATATGCATGGGGAGTAGCAGTACTCGCGTTCCTGTTCGAGTCCCTCAGCACGACGGACCGACAGACGATGCTGGGCGGCTTCTCGCCTTTTCTGCAGGTGAGTGCAATTTAAATGCTTCCTATATTATGCAAAAAAATGTTTATGCCATGATTATGCAATTTGACTGACTTGATTTCTAAAATGCAGATCTGGAGCTACATGTATCTCCCGGGCATCAGGAGAGGCACACTACTCCACCCCGGCCGCATCCCGATCGCGAGGCGATGGACAGTAGCGAGGGACACAGGGTCGATCATCAGACTGACCCGGACGATCCAGGACGACCTGGACTCCTACCCACACACGTCGGTAAGTCCAGAACTCGGAATGATTTCTACATGCTTTTAAATGCTTCTACATGCCTTTAAATGCTTCCACATGATGAACTTATATGCTGATGAACGGACCTAATGTTTCTAGGTGAGATGGACCCCGTACCACGGTGAGGTTTACACGGGACAGCCGTGGGTAGAGGCGACCTTGTCGTACAGGGGGCGAGACATATGGCTGCATTGCATCCACATCATCAAGCCTCTGCACTACATGCTGATCCTGCGGACTCGGGGACTACACCAGCCCGAGGTGACCTTTCCATGCCACAGTGATGACCACCCAGGCAAGTCGGCAAGGGGCATTAGTGGCAACGTGGATTGGTGCGCCCGGAAGGTGAAGTACGTCCATGACTGGAACAGGCGGGGCCGAGCGGTGAAGGAGCGAGATGAGAGCGACGAGGCATATCTGAAGGCCTTCGCTCGACTCTACGGTGACCGGGTGTACCGAGGTACCCGATGACGGGTATGCAACTCTAAACCTTAAACCTCTTTATATGCAAAAAATGCAATGCTATATGTAAATGACTCACATGCTTTCTAAATGCAGCTAGACCCTGAGGGACGGATAGCCGAGCTGGAGGGATTACATCACTCCACCATCCAGCAGCGGGACAAGTACCGGACCGCCCTGGAGCTCCTGTTGAGACTCTAAACTTAAACTTAAATGATTATGCTCATGAAATGCTTAATGTGATTAATCATGAAAATGTAGCAGGCCGTGGGAGCCCAACTAGCTGGACCGGTTGCCCCATCGTCTTCCTCTCAGCCTGCGGGAGGCAGGGCAGAGCAGGACGCCGAGTTCGCTCGGGCGGTTGCCCGGGCCGAGGAGGTGGAGGCCACCCTCACAGAGCGGGTAAGATGCTAAAATACTCATGCTCATGATGATGCCAATTACATGCCTCATGATTAACTATATGAAATGCAATCTACAGGCGAGAGAGGTAGCCGCAGCAGTGGCCGAGGCGAGGCAGGCTCGGTCGAAGGCAGAGCGTCTCCAGGCGGAGATAGAGAGGAGCCGGGCTGAGATAGAGAGAGCCTGAGCAGAAACAGAGCTTGTGTGGGCGGAGATGGCCAGATTGCGAGCGGAGACCCCGCGACGCCCGGATGACGGAGAGGTGGAGCGACTCAGGGCTGACATCGCACGTGTAAGAGGCGAGCGAGATCAGTTCAGAGTGCAGACCTTCGAGATGAAGGGCGCGATTGGGGCCTTGAAGGATGCACTCCGGCTTCTAGGGAAGAGGTCGGGGACGAGCAGCCGGAGCCAGAGCGTGGCCCCTATCAGCGGAGTTCGCGGGTATTTTACCAGTTCTTCTGGCCATCGGAGGAACGAGGAGGCGAACCAGAGACGACAGCCAGAGGGTGAGCACAGCGCCATGGGACCAATAGCCAGGCAGCCCGAGGGTACCGGAGATAGTGATGGCGGCCCGGGAGATAAGCCGGCCGAGTGATATTTTTCTTTGCCTTTTGTTATCACTTGTACATGACTTATATAGAAAAATGGAGTGAAAAATGAAATTTCTTTTTGGTCTTTTGTTATTTTGTGCAGGATTGTGTGTTTGTGAAATGCCAAAAACAAATGAAGGATTGTATGTGATGATGAATGCGTGAGATGTGTGTATGAATGCATGTGTAGGAATGCATGTGTGGGAAGAATGAAAAATAGTTGTACATGAGAATGTGCGGAGAAGGAGGTGTAAAATGTGAAAGACTGTCGGGTCTAGGCAAGGGCAAGAAGAAACAGCCTCAATTCAGCAGCAGAGAATGTAACGGTCCAGGTTCAGACCGTCATAATCAAATAACACGCTAGATAAGGGCCGTTAACCATGACAGCGGTCAAATTGCAGCTGGGGCTGCAGGAAAAGTGACGGTCAACGGAAGGCGCGTCAAATACAAATAACGGCCTACTGCTAGACCGTTGATCATGGCAGAGCGATGGTTTGCAGGACAACTAGCAGGAAATGCGACGACCCAAAAGAGACGCGTCGGGGGGAAGCAACGGTGCTGACCAAGACCGTCGGGAAATGTTTAGCCCAGAAGCCAAGGAGCTGAATGGCTGAGGGTGTAACGGCTCAGGGTTCACGCGTTACGAAAGAACGACGGTCAAACGCTGGGCCGTCAGACTTCACAGAACAGGAACGGGCGAACTTGAACCTACAGGAAATGTGACGGCCCCATTCTGGTGCGTCGGAGACAAATGACGGTCCCACGATGGACCGTTGGAGCCTGAGTTGTGTTCAAGACGGATTGAGCCGTGAGAGCCTAAACCCGAGATTTATCCACTTAATCTCCCACTAGAACTTATCTAGATTGAAGATAAGGCCTCCTAGCTCAAGTCTTATCCTTTTAAAACCAAAATCAAGCCTTTAAAACTTGTAAACTCAACCAAAAATCGTAGCTTTGCTGAAACCTCTGTTCTAGGGCTGAAAGACCACTCCTAAAGGCAGAAATCAAGATAAAGAGAAGCTTTGAGGTGATGGCTATGGAGGAGAAGGTCTACATCAGACCTAAGGCTGCAAGAAAGGAACACGGAGAGCTTCAACGACTAACCTCAATTCCCAAGCACCTAAGCTCTAATGCTCAAAGGGTGGTAAGTTCCAACAACCCAACCAAGTTCATAATTTTCTGCACTTCAATTCCTTTCATGACTCCCTCTTCTTCTCCTTCTTAAGCCCCTTCCTGGCCCAAGATGCTATTCAAATCTGAAGTGGGTGGCTCCCATGGTAAAGGCACTCCCTAGAGAAGTCACATCAATCTTTAAAGCATGGCACCTTCAACCTCTCTTGGTCTTAGGCAAAAACTTTCAGAAATTATCTTTAGATTGGCCAAGTATTTCAGCTCTTGTAGAACTATGGCATCCACAAACTCATACCTTCATCTTCCCTTCCTTTGAAGCGACAGTCCTATTAGAAGAGGTAGAGACCTACCTAACCCTCCCTAAGACTAAGGTAGGGGATGAAGACCGGGTTTGCTACACGGTTTAGCCTATTGACCCGTCCTTGATCCTGAGTGATTTTATTCATAATCCGAAGGACGTGAGAACCATGATCAGCCCACACCACATTCATTTGATACCCTTGGCACAATGGATAGTGTCCCATTGCAAGAACAAGTGGGAGAGACACGAAGCAATAGCCAAGGCGGTGGCGGTGTGCTTATGCGGAGTCTTACTTTTCACCACAACCGACCACCTTTTAGACATAAAAAATCTCAGCACTATTAGTGGGTTGTGGCGGGGAACGTCCATCTCTCAAGCGATCCTCTCATACCTCTATGAAGGACTAAGTTCAGCTTGCCTAGGAGGACCTTTGTTCGGCTCTATGATACTCCTTGAGTGTTGGATGGGAGTGAGAGTCAAATTCCAACCAAAGGAAGACATAACTTCAGCCAGCCGAATCTTCGGGAGCCACCCTCTCTTCTTCATTGGAGGGGCATTTGGATACTCTTCACAGGTTGAATGCAGGACGGCGGATAAGAAAACTCGGGATGAATGGCGCCTCTTCTTCAACACTTTGCCAATAGACAAGTTCAATATGTGACCAAGAATCCTTCGAAGCACTCCTCTTAAAATACCGCGGTGTCAAGGCCTGGACCTCCAGCTAGTAGGGAACACTACAATGGCGATCTACAACCCGCACCGGTGCCATCTTCAGATCGGACTTCCAAGAACCCAAGCTCCTGCACTATCACACTACCCTCCCCTTCTATCTAGGAAGATGGGGACCGAGGAGGATGAAAGAGCGATCCGGAACGCGCTGACCATGTGGGAGATCAGCAAAGTGCGCCCGTGGCAAGAAGAAGTTGAAGAGAACGACGAAGCACGCCGAGGCTACGTGAAAGAGTTGAGGAAGATCCGCCCTCTTGCAGATGAAAAACTTAATGTATCTTGATATATATTTTTTAGAGAGACATTGGTTGTATGACAAAAAGTTGGAATTTTGTGAATTCATTTTTCATTAAGCCTGATTGAATGAGATGAGATTGTCTCAGTTGAATGAGCAAGAGTTTTGTGGCTTGATTGTCTGGAATGATGTGAACGGGCAGAGCCTCTGGAGTATGTAACGGATGTGCATTGGGCCGCTACAAAGAAACGACGGTCTGACGATAGGCCGTCAGAATGGAAGCACGAAGAACCCTGTTCTCTGAGGGATGTAACGGTCAAGACTCAGTCCGTTAGAGTAAGTAACGGTCCTAACCTTGGCCGTTAGAATGATGGCTGCTGAAAGAAAGAAAGCTTATGCAAGAAGAGGACTGACGGTAGGGATATGACCGTCAGATGACTGTAGCGGCCTGGTGATGACGCGTTACAGCCTTTGAATCTGCATAATTGTGAGCTTCTCACTTTGATCTTGATCCTGTGTTCTGCGCACACTTTAAACATGAAACAAGTTAGATCTGCTCTTAGACTCAACCCCTTGCCTTGAAGCAAGTTAGATAATGACCGTTTCTCAATATTTGGTCAAGGGGTGGAGCCTTGTTAAAATAGGCAGAAAACATAATAAAAATAATGCGATGCATGCAATGCATATGATGGTGTTTTTCGGGGGGTTTAGAGAATATCTGATTTTTGTGAGACTTTGAAAATATTTGATTTGTTTGGGTTTTGAAAATATTTGATGTTTTTTGGATTTTGGAAATATTTGATTTTTCTTGGATTCTAAAAAATATTAAATTTGTTTGGATTTTGAAAATATTTGATTTTTTTTGGATTTTGGAAAACCAGTGCTTCCCCAGCAGTGTGAGCCCTTCCTTGTTGATATCGAGTCTGGGGGTGGGTGTGAGAGAAGATGACGACCCCTGGACAAGGTCCAAATTGTCATGACGGTGTTTCTGCCAGGGCCATACCTAGGGTACTAATCTTGGTCCTAAAAGAAAAACATAATACGGGGGGTAAGCTTTAGGCCAGATATAGAAGTTTTTTAAGACTTGATTTCCTTTTCGTACAACCCTTTTAGAGATTTGGTCTGTTGTGCCGGGGCTTTGAGTCCATCATCAAACCTTAATCCACCCTAGGCATGCATGCGACCGGGCTCATAACGTCCCGCGGGGAACTGTACTGCCACTCTTGTCATGCCTAGCTTTTCTTGCTTTGCCTTTCTGGAGCTTTGGAATTCATAATTCATACTATATTGACTTTGAGGTGATGCTTTTGATTTTGTCATAGAGATTGCCCCTTCGCTGTCTCTTTTGTTTCTTGTGGCGTCAGGTCATAACGGATTGCCCCTATTTGAGACCTCCTCTCGTGATGGTGTTTGGATCGGTTATCGCCTCTTTATTCACCTCTTGCCCTTGGTTTTAGCTGAAGGAAGAAACGGACAGGGACCTTGACTTTCCCCCAAAGCATGGCCAAGGAGAAACGTTGTCCTTTCTCAGCATGGAAAACCTGACCAGGGACGTCGTGTAGTGTGTGATTGCCTCACTCGGGACTCTTTTAGTGACAGGAGGAGCATCTTGCTACCGGGGTAGCACATGGTTAGACTCTAAGGAAAGAAACACTTAAGATATAACCCATTCCACGGGTGAGAGAGCTCCTCACCTTCCGCGTTTACTAAACGGTAAGCATTTCCCGGATAAGCTTCTTTTACGACAAATGGCCCTTCCCAATTAGGTTGTAATTTAGACCTAGGACCTGCAGACCGAATGAATTTTCGCTTCAAAACCATATCACCTTTTTGAAACTTACGTTCGATTACCTTCTTTTGAAAATAACGTGAAACCCTCTTTTGATAAACGGATACATGATCGGCCGAATTCATCATCTTCTCATCTAAGAGTTCCAACTGAACCAGCAACGCCTCTCGACGTTCATCGAGATTAAGTTCCTTATCAAGCTGCACTCTAAGGGAAGGGATCAGGATCTCATATGGGAGCACCGCCTCCATCCCGTAGGTAAGAGAATAGGGAGTTTGTCCCGTAGGGGTACGGACGGAGGTGCGGTAAGCCCACAGAGCTTCCACTAATCTTTCTGGCCAATCAGAAAACTTATGAGCTTCACATGTTTTCTTGATGATTTTAAGAAGAGTTTTATTAGTGGCCTCGGCTTGGCCGTTGCCTTCAGGATAATATGGAGATGAATGATGCAATGCAATATTGAACTTCTTACATAGGTCCTTGAGCTCTTCGGAAACGAACTGGGGTCCGTTGTCGGTGATGATGCTGCTTGGTACTCCGAACCGTGAGATGATATTCTTTATAATAAAGCGGCACACCGTTGTAGCTTTGATCTCTGCGTACGCCTCAGCTTCAGCCCACTTGGTGAAGTACTCAGTGGCGGTAAGGATAAAGGATTTCTGGTTGATCTGGGAATTAGGATCACCGAGCGGGCCGACAACGTCAAAGGCCCACATAGAGAATGGCCAAGGAGCGGTCATAGGATGGAGAGACGAAGCTGGAGAATGAATTTTATCAGCGTGGAGTTGGCACTTAAGACACCTCCGGACATAGAGGGAGCAATCTTCCTCTAGAGTGGGCCAATAGTAGCCCTGCCTTAGGATCTTCTTCGCTAGAGCCTGGCCATTGACATGACCCCCACACTCACTAGAATGGGCTGCTTCAGCCACCTTCCAAGCTTCAACATCATCTAAGCATCTCATGAGCATCCCATTAGTAGCGCGCTTGTACAGTTCTCCTACGACCATAGTATACCTTGCAGCGGCTCTTCTGATTGACTTGCGTTGCTCAGCAGTTGCCCCTTCTGGGAACAATCCATCCTTACAAAACAACTCGATTTCATGATACCAAGGCAACTCTTCTTCGTCCAGGATCTCTTCTAGCTCTGTTAAAGATACTTCCTTAAGATCTTCCTTCTCAGCTCTTGCCTCTACAGATTTCCTAAGATTGATGAACCAAGGGTCCTGAAGCAAGGGTGCATCCAATCTCTAAACGATGATAGTCTCTGTGCTCCGACTGAGAGGGAAAGATAGGGAAGAAGCAAGGGATGCCAGAGCATCAGCTAGAATGTTCTGAGAACGGGGAGTATGGATATAGATCAGCTTACGGAATTGCCTGGCAAGGAGCGTGACCAGATCTTGATAAGGCTTGAGCTTGGGGTCACGAGTACGGTAAGTGGGCAGAACTTGCCGTAGGACGAGATGAGAATCTCCTATAATGTTTAGATAATGCACGCCTAGGAGATAGGCATGCTTCAATCCGGCCAGGAGAGCCTCATACTCAGCGATGTTGTTGGTAGCAGGAAATCGAAGTTGATAAGCAAAGGGAATGGTCACCCCCTCTGGAGTAAGCAGAACAGCACCGATCCCTCGGCCTTGAGAATTGAGTGCACCGTCGAAGTGCAGAGACCAAAAGGGGTGATGAGATATAACACAAAGATGCTCATCAAGAAAATCATCCTGGATGGAATCGGTGTGAGGAATGGGGAGATGAGCGAGATGCTCAGCAATGGCATATCCTTTGACCACCTTCTGAACAACAAAGGTGATGTCGAATTGAGAGATAAAGCTCTGCCAGCGAGCTAACCTACTAGAAAGGATGGGCTTTTCTAAGAGATAGCGAATCGGGTCCATTCTAGAGATCAACCTAACTGGGTGGGCAAGAAAATAGTGTTTAAGCTTCTGAGCTACCCACACTAAGGCGGCAAAAGTTTTCTCCATAGCAGTGTATCTGGACTCAGCTGGGTTGAATAACCGAGAGAGGTAATACGCAGCCCGCTCTTTTCCTTCATCATCCACTTGTGCTAAGACCGCCCCTAGGGAGTCCTCAATGACCGAGATATATAGGATTAGGGGTTTCCCAGGGACAGGAGGTTGCAAAACCGGGGGATTGGATAGATATCCCTTCAAGTCCTCATAGGCCTTTTGACAATCTTCATTCCATTCAAACTTAACCCCCGCCTTAAGCAATTCATAAAATGGACGGCACCTTTGAGAATGTTGGGATATGAATCTTCTGATGAATTGCAATCTACCAATCAATCCTCGAAGTTCCGTAATGTTCTTAGGCGGAGGCATATCCATGACGGCCTGTGCTTTGTTAGGATCAATCTGGATCCCCCATTTGCTCACTATGAAACCTAACAGCTTTCCCGAGGAGACTCTGAATACACACTTCTTCGGATTCATCTTAAGCTTGTACTCCCTGGCTCTTTGCAGTACCTTAGCCAGAATAGAAGGGCGTTCTTCTTTGGTTCTTGACTTCACCAGAATGTCATCCACGTAAGCTTCCATATAGATGTGCATCATGTCGTGGAAGATGGCCATCATCGCCCTTTGATAGGTAGCGCCCGTGTTCTTCAGACCGAACGGCATAACCACATAACAGTACGTGCCCCAGGGCGTGGTGAAGGAGGTTTTCTCTTGATCTTCTGGAGCGAGACGGATTTGATTATATACTGAGTAACCATCCATAAATGACAACGATTCATACCCGGCGGTACTATCGACCAAGACATCAATGTGAGGCAGCGGGAAATCATCCTTGGGACATGCTTTATTGAGATCCCTGAAATCGATGCAAATACGCACCTTTCCATCCTTCTTGATGACAGGGACTATGTTTGCCACCCACTGAGGATATAGAACAACTCTGATGAATCTGGCCTTATATAACTCGTCAACTTCTTCCTTGATCCTTAAGGCCATGTGGGGGTGAAATCTTCTTGACCGTTGTTTGACAGATGTTGCCCCTGGTTTAAGCACGAGTCGATGTTCCACTAAAGAGGGGTCAAGACCTGGCATGTCCTCATAAGACCAGGCGAAGGAATTGCTATACTCCCTTAGAAATTTGATCAAATCTTCTTCTACTTGTGGAGGGAGATTAGCAGCAATAATGATGGGCCTGGGGTCTTCTTTGGTTCCCAGATTGATTTCTTTCGTAGGTTCATCCACTGCTGATGACGGCTCGTCGAATTTCTTAAGTCCTTACGCGTACAGATCAGCAGTGTCATCTACGTCGCTGTCCTCATTACCCGGATCTTTTTCACCCAGGATTTCATAGACGCCGAGTCCGTCATCGCCCCACGCCCCTTCTATTTCTTCTTCATCCTCAATCGTAATTGCCGTAGCAACAAATTCCGGACATCTTAAAAGGGCATGACAGCGCTGAGCTGGGTCTTGCAAGAACCTATCAGGAATAGATTTGGGAGGACGCACAAACGGGCACGGCTCAGAGGAGGAAGGGTTGGATGACCTAGAACAAGACCCTACTTCTTTAGACCTAACTAATTCCACTTCCCTAGACTCGATAGACCCTAATCCTAACCTAGGAGAAAGGAGACCTAGTGGAAGGGAAGGAGCAGGGGACTCGTGCCCCTGGGATGAGGATGGAGACAGGGTAGTATAATCTTCCACTGAAATCTCCATTTTGAATTTGACGTTTTTTTTTGGAGATCAGCAGAGACTATACAACAAGATGGAGGAGGCGGGAGCTGCATAGGGAATAGCTCGGGGAAGATGCAGTCAAAGAAGGGATCGGAAGATGAGAACCACATCTCGTGGAGTTGGGCGTTGGGAGGAGGAGGAGTGAATAGAGTGGATAGATCAATGGGCGGGTAGTGCCCGCAAGCGCAAGGAACAAATAGAATCTCGGGCGGATCAACGAAGGATGGATTTACCATGATAGGAGGAAGATGGGGTAAGAACTCCCATTGCTGGAGGAGAGATTGAAAGCGGGAGGGAGACCAATAAAAGACAATCGGCGAGCTCCCCTCCTCCCGTGGATCATTGTCTGGCCGCTTCTTCGGTCTCCATTGCATGAGCCGAACCTCTTGCTTCTTTTGGCAGTCTTCTTCATGAAACAACCCCTGAAGGATTTGACCATAATCAAGCATATCATGTTCTGGCCTTTTTAGTGCCGGCGGAGGACTGGCAATCAGACATACTGTACTTCTCTCTAACGGAGCTGGCTGCAGAGCTAACGTGCCGGGCTGGAGAGGCCCTCGGACAAAGTGCTGACGGTAGTCCCAAGTAAGTGGCCCAGAATCACCCATCATAGATAATGCGGTTTCTTTGTAGCCAAGACCTCTCCTGCCCATCTTTCTTCCCATGGGTATGGGCTTGGTCATTCCTTGTAATTGTGCACCGAGGCCTCTCTCCGGTTGGTAGCCGAGTTTCAGTATAATGTTCCAGCCTTTTGAGTCTCGGATCTGGGGCTTCATTTTGATGTTAACTGGAGTAGTGATGGGCCTAGGAGGTGTATAAACCCAAGGGAAGTTTAAATCCAGCACTGATATGATGGGTCGACTGCTTGGCCAAAGTGTAGGAAGAATCTGTTCTGAAATGGCCTTAACCGATTGCACTGTAGATAGGCTTTTGACCTCGACGACCCTCCCTTGGAAAGGGAATTTGACGCATTGATGTGCGGTGGAGGGCACGGCACCGAGCGTATCCAGCCATGGACGACCCAAGATAGCCTTGAACATAGGGTCGATGTCTAGTACATAGAATTCCACGGCCATTGTAAGGGGTCCGAGCTCTGCTTGGATAGTGACCACCCCATGACATGCTCGCCTTGAGTTGTCATATGCTGCTATAGTGGTAGGGGTAGGTCGTAATAACTCTCAGATATGTTGCAAGCTCGGAGGGTACTGAGTGGGCACACATTGATTGAAGCCCCTATGTCAACCAGTGCCGCTTCAATGCTGACTTTGTTCAGAGTGATTGTAATGTAGAGCGGCATGTGCCATGCTTCCAGAGGTGCTAGCTCAGTTTCTGAAAATGTAATCGCCGGCCCCTTTGAGATAGTAGCCAGTGCGATCGGTAAACTATTGACTGCCATGTCTTCGCTGACCATTACCTTCTGTAAGAAATCTCTCAGTGCATCCTGGTGAAGGGTAGACCTTTTGATCAGCTCCAGCACAGATATTTTGTTGTGCCCCTGTGGTTATTTGAGTTTCATATGATCACTTGGGTCATTCGACATCATTCTATGGTCATATGTGTTCTGTGATATTCTTGGTTTTGATAATGGCTAAACACTATTCGTCATTGTTGCTTTTCACTCTTATATGACTGACATATGTTCTGTTGTGTTTATGACAGATATGCACATGAAAGCTCAATGTTGCGCCCTCGCACGCGGATCGACCTGCGCGGTCAGGTCGCGGGGGTCAAGGGGGCAGCGCCCCTTGCGGGGGTTTCCGGGGGCGGAGCACCCGGAACAAAATTTAGAAATGCTCAAAGCATATTCTATGTTGATTTCAATCCCAAAATACATTAAATTGATGAGGACATGAATATCTTGACTTATGAACATGTCTCATTGGTCTAACACTTCATTTTTGCAGGTATAGGTATTTCCGGTCGACCTACACACCTTGGCCGGTCGACCAGATTTGCCAGAGCCTAAGAATTCCACGTTTTACAGGTTTCGGTCGACCGCCCCTGCCTTTCCGGTCGACCGATTCTTCCAGAAACGAAACACTCCAGGAATTACAGATTTCAGTCGACCGCCCCTACTTTTCCGGTCGACCGGTTTTCCCAGAACTGAAATGTTGACATTGTTACAGGTTTCGGTCGACCGCCCCCAGGCGTCCGGTCGACCGGTTTTGCCAGAGCCGAAACGTTCTGGCTGCAGCAGGTTCCGATCGACCGGCCCATGAATTCCGGTCGACCGCCAGCCCCGAGCCTTCATTTTTGACTTTGTTTCCAACTTCGAAAAGGGCCATTCAACCTTGATTTCTTTAATCTAAATGTCACCTAATCACCCACAAATTGTGGATTTGGTCTGAGGCTTGTCTATAGACCATTCAAGGTCTATAAAACTAACACATGAGGGGATGAAAACCCTAATGCTTCAAGCCTTCAAGGGAGCCCATTTTCGAGCTACTGTAGCACCTCCGTGAATAGTGTTTCGGGAGGAAGTTCTTCATCCATCCAAGGTGATTCAATCTCAGATCTGAAGCCAAGCAACCTCCTACAAAGCAAGAAGCAATCAAGGGCAAGAAGGGTGATCAAAGAAAGCTAGAAGGAGTATACTTCAAGAAGGAAATCAAGATACTCCGGGAAGAAGCTCTTCATCAAATCTTCATCCATCCTCTTCATCATCTCAAGGGGATCCATTGAAGCTCACTCTCAAGGGAGATCATCTTCATCCATTCAAGTTCTTTCAACCTCATTCAAGTTCAAAGAGAAGATCAAGAGAGAAGAATTGAAGGAAGAGGTACTGTTCACGTGAACAGTACTCCATGAAGAACATTCATCCAATCAATTGTGAATCAAGAAGATTGAGTTGAAGCCAAGAGGATCCTTGTTGCTGATCAACATTTCATACAAGGGCCAATTCATTTCTACTCATAACTCAATTTCTTGTCTTAGTTCATTCATATTTGTTTTCCTTTCAATATTGATTAAATATTGAAGTTGTGATTCGTCCCTACCGTTGGTTAGTAGGAAGGCAATCGGAGGTGTTTCCGATCTGCGGTGTTGACGTCCCTACCGTTGGTTAGTAGGAAGGCAATCGGTGGTTTCCGATTTGCGGGTTGGTGCGCTGCACAAGTGAAGCCTCACCGGGTTTTGGTGAGGGGTGGACGTAGGGCTGAGGATTCAGTCCGAACCACCTTAAAAATCCTGTCTAGTGTGGTTTGCTTGTGTGATTGATTCGTTCTAGATGCATGCTTAGGATCGAATTATTATATATCTTGCTTATCTTGCTAAGTGAATCATAGCATTCTTGGAAGCTAGTTTCTATTCCGCTGCAATTCATTTTAACTAGCTGTTTAGAGGGCCGCATTGCGAAAAGTGGGGCTGATCTATTCACCCCTCCCCTCTAGATCCGCTGTCTACTACACAACAAGTGGTATCAGAGCCTAATCTCTCATTATGGGGTCCAACGACCTTGAGGGAAATGGTGGATCAGCGTCTAAGGGTTTTCTACCCGAAGGACATGCTGTGAATAGGCCTCCTTACTTTAGTGGAACTAACTATCCTTATTGGAAACATCGCATGCAGGTGTTCATTCGTGCCCAAGACTACGAACTTTGGCGAGTAATCAGCAAAGGTCCGTATGAGCTTACGGAAAAGGAAGACTTGTGGACCAAAGAACAGATAAGGCAATCAACCGTCAACTGGAATGCTAAACACATTATGCAATGCTCACTCCATCCAGTAGAATTCTCAAGAGTGGCTACCTGCGCATCTGCAAAACAAATGTGGGATAAGTTAGAGGTAATCTACGAAGGAACCTCTCAGGTACGAGAAACAAAAGCCAACATCTTAGTTTCTGAATATGAAATGTTCCGCATGAAGCCTGATGAATCAATTCAAGATATGTATGCTCGATTAACTGTGCTTACTAACAGTTTGACTGATTTGGGAAAGAAATATTCAGAACAGGAAATTGTAAGAAAGATTCTCAGATCACTGACTGCAGCATGGCACACAAAGGCTACCGTGATTGAAGAGTCGAGAGATCTCGCAACCACCAAGGTAGATGAACTCATTGGGTCATTAATGACCTATGAGATTAACCTCAAGAACAAAGAGGCTGAGGCACCTAAGAAGAAGTCCCTAGCTCTTAAAGCAGGGCCCAGCCGTCAAGGCTCTTCCGATGAAGGTGAGGATTCGGCAAGTGAGCAAGAAGAGGATGATGTAGCCATGCTCACACGTAAGTTCAAGAAATTCCTGAGAAAGGAAGGTAAGAGCTTCATGAGAGGAAGGTCAAAGGTAAGAAATGGTTTCAAGTCTAATTCTGAAAACTTTAAGAAACCTGATAAAATCATTTGCTATTCTTGCAATAAACCAGGACATTTCAAGAATGATTGTCCCGACAGATTCAAAAAGGCCGACAAATGGAAGGGCAAGAAGAAGAACAAGGCCATGGTGTCCACATGGAGCGATGAAGAGGAAAGTGATGACGGAACTAGCTCCTCGGACAATGAAAAAGGAGATCTTTGCCTTATGGCCAAAGGTGACGAAGAAACCGAGGTAACTTCTCCATTTGAAGATTATACTGTTGATGATTGGGAGGAAGCATATATACAACTGATGGAAAAATATGAAATGTACAAAAAGGAGAATAAATCATTGAAAAAGAAAATCAATTCTTTTGTGCATGATCATGACAAGGATGATAAGAATGCTCTACTTGAAACTGAAATTGAAGATCTTAAGAAAATGATTGAGGATTTGGAAGAAGGAAGAAAAGAAATGGCTGACTTGGAAACTGAAAATGAGGATTTGAGAAATGAAATTGATAGCATGAAGCTCAAAATGCAAAGCTATGAAAAGGATAGTAAACTGAGCAATGAAAAGTATGAAGCTGTCAAACAAGTCAACATTCAACTTCTTCAAAATATCGAGAACCTACAAAAAGAGTTGAAGGATAAACAACAATCTTTAGAAAAATTTGTGGATGGAAGAGAAAACCTAGATGCATTGCTAGGTACTAGAATGAACTTCAACAAGGAAGGGTTAGGTTTTGAACCAACAAATAAAAGGCCAATTGGGCTCAAAACTGTTACATTCATTTCATCTTCCGAAGCTTCCATCTCAAACACAACTCCCACACAAAATCAGCAAAAGCAAAAGGAGAAAGGGAAAGAAAAGATTGAAGAGGCAGTCACCAACATTCCCAAAAAGCCTGTCCAAAAGCCTAAGAAAGGCAAATCTTCCCAGCAGCATAGGTCAACACATTCTTGGACTTTACCTGTTCAGCCTTCTAGGTATCACTATAATTGGGGTGCTCCATCACTTAGGCCAACACCACCTCACTTGTGGGGTAATTGTGATTTCTGTGTGCACCAATCCCCTAGGTGGCAAAACAATCATTTTCAACCCAAAACCAACCAACGGCCTCAATGGTCTAAGAGGCCAACTTCATCAAACTTTCATAAATTCCAACCAAGAGTCTTCAAACAGAAAATGAATGTCAATGTTGAAAAGAAAAAACAAATCCCTGCTCTAAGCAAACAAAACATGAATGTTAGAAAGGTTTGGATTCCAAAACAAATGGTTTCATGTTTTGAAATTCTGAAAAGTTTGAAGGGACCCAAAATTGGTTGGGTTCCAAACACCATTGCTTAATTGCTTGTGCAGGAGTGTCTTGCAGCCATGCATAATAGGTGGTACCTTGATAGCGGCTGTTCAAGACACATGACTGGAGACAAGTCAAAATTTTATCTCCTGGAGGAAAAGGAAGGAGGACACGTCACATTTGGAGGGAACAACAAAGGAAAAATCATTGGAACAGGTAATGTAGGTAAGAACCTCTCCAACTCCATTTGTAACGTGTTGTTAGTTGAAGGATTGAAATATAACCTACTAAGCATAAGTCAATTGTGTGACAAGGGTCACAAAGTGCTGTTTGACTCTCATGAATGCAGAATTCTTGAACCAAAATCTGATAAGGTAAAATTTTCTGGTAAGAGAGTTAACAATGTTTACATGATTGACTTAGATGATCCTGCTCATTTAAACCTTTGTCTTGCTGCACCAAAATCTAAAATTGCTTGGTTATGGCATCGTAGACTAGGACATGCTAGCTACAATGTATTGCATAAACTCTTGAAGCATTCAATGGTAAAAGGTTTGCCTGAACTATCCTTTAAACAAGAAAACAAATTGTGTGATGCATGTGCCCTTGGTAAACAAACTAGAAAATCCTTCAAGGCTAGATCCTCATATTTGTCTTCCAAACCACTCGAGCTAATTCATATGGACTTGTTTGGTCCAACCAGAACTGCTAGTTTAAGTGGTAGAAAATATGGATATGTCTTGGTGGATGATTTCTCTAGGTTCACATGGGTTTTCTTCCTCACACACAAAAATGATGCTTTTAATGAGTTTCAGGCACTCTATTTGAAGATAAAGCAGGACGGTGAGTTTAAAATTTCTAACATTCAATCTGATCATGGTGGTGAATTTGAGAATACTGATTTCTATAATCTTTGCAGGTCAGAAGGTATTTCACACCGATTCTCTTCACCAAGAACCCCCGAGCAAAATGGGATTGTTGAAAGAAGGAATCGAACACTCATAGAGATGGCAAGGACAATGCTTGCCGAACGGCAACTTCCAAGGAAGTTCTGGGCCGAAGCGGTAAATACGGCGTGTTACATTATCAACCGATCAATGGTAAGGTCTCACACCAAAAAGACTCCCTATGAGTTGCTCAAAGGTAAAATGCCCTCTCTGCATCATATCAAAGTTTTTGGTTCAAAATGCTTCATTCACAATAATGACAAAAGAGATTTAGATAAATTCGAGCCCAAGAGTGATGAAGGTATATTTCTTGGATATTCTGATAGATCTAGGGCATATAGAATTTATAACATTAAAAGTCAAACTGTGGAAGAATCACCCCACGTTTCCTTTGATGAATATCATGATTCTAATAATGATAACTCTTGCAGGAAAAATGATGAAGATGGGGAATTCCTAAGCATAAAGGACAAGAGTGATCCTCCACAAGAAGAAATAAAAGAAGATGGTGACCGAGCTGAATCAAGCAGTGCAGGGAATCAAGCTCCAGGAGAAGGTAACAATTCTACAAACATTAGAATTCTTAAGGATCATCCCTTGGAGAATGTCCTTGGTAGCTTGAATGACCCACCTAGAACAAGGTCACATTTTAAGATTGTGGAAGAATTAGATCAACTTGCTCTTGTCTCGCAGCATGAACCCAAAAACATTGATGATGCTTTAAAAGATGAAAACTGGATAAATTCCATGCAAGAAGAGTTAAACCAGTTTGAGAGAAACAAAGTTTGGCATCTTGTTCCTAGACCATCATCACAATCTGTCATAGGAACTAAATGAGTTTTTAGGAACAAACTAAGTGAGGATGGCAAGATAATAAGAAATAAGGCTAGATTGGTGGCTCAAGGGTATAATCAAGAGTTTGGGGTAGACTTTGATGAATCTTATGCCCCGGTTGCTAGACTTGAAGCTATCAGAATCTTACTTGCCTTTGCATGCTCTCTTAGAATAAAGCTTTATCAAATGGATGTCAAAAGTGCTTTCTTGAATGGCTTGATCAAAGAAGAAGTCTATGTTGAGCAGCCCCCTGGCTTTGAGAACTCTAACAATGCAGATTTTGTATATAAGCTAGACAGGGCGCTTTATGGACTTAAGCAAGCACCAAGAGCTTGGTATGAAAGGCTAAGCTCATTCCTCATTGAAAAAGGGTACACACGAGGTAAGGTAGATCAAACACTTTTCACCAAGAAGCAAGGTAAAAATATCTTGATTGTTCAAATTTATGTTGATGACATTGTGTTTGGTTCTACAAAATCTGAAATGTGTGAGGAATTTGCTAACCTCATGACTAGCGAATTTGAGATGAGCCTAATGGGAGAACTTCAATTCTTTCTCGGTTTGCAGGTCAACCAAGGAGAAGACGGATGCTTCATAAATCAAGCCAAATACATTAAGGAGCTGTTGAAAAGATTTGACATGGCAAATAGCAAAATCATTGCAACTCCTATGAGCACCTCAACTTCACTGGATTCGGATGAAAATGGTAAATTGGTGGATGCAAAGGTCTATAGAGGTATGATTGGTTCTTTGCTTTACTTGACTGCATCCCGACCAGATATCCAGTTTAGTGTTTGCCTTTGTGCTAGATTTCAAGCTAGTCCTAGAGAATCCCATTTGACTGCCGTCAAACGTATCCTTCGATATCTTGCCGGCACTCAAGATTTGGGATTGTGGTATCCGTCATCATGTGATTTATCTCTTATATCTTATTCTGATGCGGACTACGCCGGATGCAAGCTGGATCGCAAGAGTACTAGTGGCTATTGCCAGTTTCTAGGCGGGTGTTTAGTTTCTTGGGCCTCCAAGAAACAACACTCGGTTGCCCTCTCAACCGCGGAGGCAGAATATGTTGCTGCGGGGAGGTGTGGCACCCAAGTGTTGTGGATTAAACACCAACTCCAAGACTACTTGGTGGATCTTGGTTGTGTCCCGATTCTGTGTGATAACACTAGTGCTATCAACCTTGCCAAAAATCCGGTCCAGCACTCTAGGACTAAGCATATTGAGATTAGGCATCACTTCATTAGAGATGAGGTCGGTAAGAAAAACTTTGAATTACATTTTGTTGATACATTGAATTAGATTGCTGATATCTTCACCAAGCCCTTGTGTAATGACAGGTTTTCAACACTCAGAAGGGAGCTTGGTCTTTGCCGACCTCAGGCCAATAAAACTTGATACGATAATCTTAGTTCATTTAGATATGTGTTATTGCATATGTCCATGCATTGTTTATATGTCAAATATGTTATTTTGCTTATGGTGTAGCATTGCATGTCATGATGCATAATCACCTTGAATTCGTGTTCATAATGCATTTATGTAGCATCATTCTCGCATGGCCGTGGTATATCAAATGTTGATGTATGGAAGGGCAAGTTATGCTTGTCACGAAGCACTCAATATGCGTGAGGTTTCACCTCCGCCAAGTACCATATGTCAATGTCGCATATAGGCCATATAGTAAGGGGGAGTTGTTTTTGTGCAACATTCATGCATATATTTTATCTTCATTCTGTTGCATTTAATAAGTGTACAACCATGTGTTGAGTCATGCACATCACTTCTACCAAATTCATGACAACCCCTGCATGTTTCAGGTCATTCTCCTCTTGACAATTATCATTCCACTTGCTTGTAAACATAACTCCTTCGCGCATCCATTGCACATCCTTAGGGGGAGTTTTGTTGAATCTCTTAACCTCTCGCAATCTACATTTCTTGGCTCACAGTCTGAATATGAGCTCATGAGACTAGCGAATATATGGTGTAAGAGCTTTCTATTATGTGCCTTGATGATTGTTCACTCAATGAAAATGGTTCAGATTTAATGAGTTTCTTGCAGTTCTGACATATTTTTTTTGAAATCATCTATGTTCTTTGGTTTTAATAGACCTTAACTAGAGATTGCATATTATGCTTTGAATGACTATCCTGATATCTGAAAATTCAAAGTTCATGATCATCTTTGTGATACACTCAGGCTTAGTATTGTTTCTAAACATCTTGATGAGCTGGAATTCTTGAAAATCAATTTACAGAGCAATGATATTGTTGCACGGAGAAATATGTCATGTCATCAAATCAAGTGACGAATGATATGTCATGATGTGCCCCTGTTATCTCTGTCTTAAAACTTTTGGACTCTAGGCAGAGCAATGGCATAATTGCTGAGAAACATATCTTCTCATCAATGAAATGAGTTTGGATATGTCATGACGTGACTTTGCTATCTCTGTTCATCTTGCAGCATGACAGTCAGTCTTGCCAAATACCTAGGAATACTGGCGTCTAAACAACGTGTATTCTTACGGCTAGGAGGCGTGTACTAGACTTGATTGCTCGTACAATATGAGTCATGTGCCTTCAAATTCAAAAGATATTGCAAATCAAACTATGAAACCTCTTGCTTCAAGCATCCAACTCCATGCTCTAGTCATGATTGTTTAGCCTCAATACTAGTTTTTGTGTTATTCCCTTTGTGGTTATGGAATATGGATATATAAGACAAGGGAAGGTTAAGCATTGCCATGACATGCATCTTTTGGTTCATTTCTATTACATCTTGAATGTAGCTACTTTTCGAACTCTATTGATGAATTCGGATCTCATTAGCTTTGAACCATATATGTTGCTCACGGCATGTTTCAGGTTTACATATAATGGCTTGCTCTTCATTTCTTTCAGTTCTGGTCTCACATACATTTCACTTTCTCACTTCTTTTTGCTGTTGGCAAAGGGGGAGAATTCTTTGTGTGAGTCCTTTGTAAGTGGTATCATAAATTCTTTGTGGGCGTCCTTTATAGGAGCTATGTGCTTGTATATTGTCAAAGAGGGAGAGAAGGGGAGAGAACCTTCATCTATCATAAGGGTTTGTGCATTACATTCACATGTAGTGGGTTTGTGCATAGCATTGTGCATAGCATTCACATGCATTATTCACATGCTTTGATCCTCCACGTATACATATCCGCATTCACATATTTCAATATCATGGATCTTGAGCTGCACAGGTTGCATATGTCATACACCTTGCCATATAATGACTCACAGTGTTGCCATCATCAAAAAGGGGGAGAATGTTGTGCCCCTGTGGTTATTTGAGTTTCATATGGTCACTTGGGTCATTCGACATCATTCTATGGTCATATGTGTTCTGTGATATTCTTGGTTTTGATAATGGCTAAACACTATTCGTCATTGTTGCTTTTCACTCTTATATGACTGACATATGTTCTGTTGTGTTTATGACAGATATGCACATGAAAGCTCAATGTTGCGCCCTCGCACGCGGATCGACCTGCGCGGTCAGGTTGCGGGGGTCAAGGGGGCAGCGCCCCTTGCGGGGGTTTCCGGGGGCGGAGCCCCCGGAACAAAATTTAGAAATGCTCAAAGCATATTCTATGTTGATTTCAATCCCAAAATACATTAAATTGATGAGGACATGAATATCTTGACTTATGAACATGTCTCATTGGTCTAACACTTCATTTTTGTAGGTATAGGTATTTCCGGTCGACCTACACACCTTGGCCGGTCGACCAGATTTGCCAGAGCCTAAGAATTCCACGTTTTACAGGTTTCGGTCGACCGCCCCTGCCTTTCCGGTCGACCGGTTCTTCCAGAAACGAAACACTCCAGGAATTACAGATTTCGGTCGACCGCCCCTACTTTTCCGGTCGACCGGTTTTCCCAGAACTGAAATGTTGACATTGTTACAGGTTTCGGTCGACCGCCCCCAGGCGTCCGGTCGACCGGTTTTGCCAGAGCCGAAACGTTCTGGCTGCAGCAGGTTCCGGTCGACCGGCCCATGAATTCCGGTCGACCGCCAGCCCCGAGCCTTCATTTTTGACTTTGTTTCCAACTTCGAAAAGGGCCATTCAACCTTGATTTCTTTAATCCAAATGTCACCTAATCACCCACAAATTGTGGATCTGGTCTGAGGCTTGTCTATAGACCATTCAAGGTCTATAAAACTAACACATGAGGGGATGAAAACCCTAATGCTTCAAGCCTTCAAGGGAGCCCATTTTCGAGCTACTGTAGCACCTCCGTGAATAGTGTTTCGGGAGGAAGTTCTTCATCCATCCAAGGTGATTCAAGCTCAGATCTGAAGCCAAGCAACCTCCTACAAAGCAAGAAGCAATCAAGGGCAAGAAGGGTGATCAAAGAAAGCTAGAAGGAGTATACTTCAAGAAGGAAATCAAGATACTCCGGGAAGAAGTTCTTCATCAAATCTTCATCCATCCTCTTCATCATCTCAAGGGGATCCATTGAAGCTCACTCTCAAGGGAGATCATCTTCATCCATTCAAGTTCTTTCAACCTCATTCAAGTTCAAAGAGAAGATCAAGAGAGAAGAATTGAAGGAAGAGGTACTGTTCACGTGAACAGTACTCCGTGAAGAACATTCATCCAATCAATGGTGAATCAAGAAGATTGAGTTGAAGTCAAGAGGATCCTTGTTGCTGATCAACATTTCATACAAGGGCCAATTCATTTCTACTCATAACTCAATTTCTTGTCTTAGTTCATTCATATTTGTTTTCCTTTCAATATTGATTAAACATTAAAGTTGTGATTCGTCCCTACCGTTGGTTAGTAGGAAGGCAATCGGAGGTGTTTCCGATCTGCAGTGTTGACGTCCCTACCGTTGGTTAGTAGGAAGGCAATCGGTGGTTTCCGATTTGCGGGTTGGTGCGCTGCACAAGTGAAGCCTCACCGGGTTTTGGTGAGGGGTGGACGTAGGGCTGAGGATTCAGTCTGAACCACCTTAAAAATCCTGTCTAGTGTGATTTGCTTGTGTGATTGATTCGTTCTAGATGCATGCTTAGGATCGAATTATTATATATCTTGCTTATCTTGCTAAGTGAATCATAGCATTCTTGGAAGCTAGTTTCTATTCCGCTGCAATTCATTTTAACTAGCTGTTTAGAGGGCCGCATTGCGAAAAGTGGGGCTGATCTATTCACCCCTCCCCTCTAGATCCGCTGTCCACTACACAACATATTTTAGCGGGTACTCGATCCAGATGATGTAGCAAGTCATATTGAGTACCCGGCAAAGGTTTAGTTTCTTCTCTCTCGGCTGTTGGCTGAGAGGACTGGGGATTGGAATTAGTAGGGTAGTTCCGATGGAACATCTTCCCGCTCCTTAAGGCGCAACTCGTAGCGGCCGCGGCATCGGCGGATAGTATGATGGGCCCTGCGGGGTGGATGAGCGGTGTAGGCTGTGTAGGGGAGATGATTTGGTGGGGTGTGAGGTTGGTGATGGTGGTGAGTGGTGGTGAGCGGATGATGAGTGAAGGATTGATGGAAGGCGGGATGGTGATGGTGGATGGTACGGATGGAGGGAGTGTTGGTGGAGGAGTCAAGACAGGTGATAGGTTAGGCGATGGCGTGATGATGGTAGCAGAGGCAAGTGGCGAAGGGTATGACGGAGTGGTGGGTGGTAGTGAATTTGTTGGAGCGGGCGTAAACGGGAGGACGAGTGGAGAGGGTATTGGGTGTGAAGGAAGGACGAAGGAGGGGGTAAGAGGATCGCGGTGGTTGTGGTGGAGGGCCATGACTTGCGGTGTGGCGCCATCGTCATCAAAAGACCACTTGGCACTAGGGGCCGGAGGTTGAACTACATTCACTTGAGCCGGGGCCGGCGGCTGGGGTTGCTGTGGAGCAGGCGGATGATTTGGCATCGGATTTTCATGGATCCCCAGATCCTGAGCCTGTTGTAGTTGATGTTGTGGTAGTGGCTGATGCGGCTGCGGTGCTTGTTGCTGCTGCACTTGCTGCCTTGGCGGCTGCCTTCTTTTCTCTTTGATTTCAACAATGGCCCGATGCATCTCGGCCCAATCAATTCTCTGCCCTTCATGGAGATCGTATACCAGATCCCGGAACTGATAACATCCTTCGATAGTGTGGCCTGGCTGCCTATGAAACATGCAATATTTCGTTTGATCAACGGCTGGGTTCCAACTAGGCCGTTCTGGAGGAAGTTGAATTGCATTCACCGACATAAGAGTCGAGAAGATATCAGTGAGGGTCTCTGGCAGTGGAGGATATTGTGCCCTCTTGGGAGCCGGGCGCTTGTTGTTCGGATTGTTGTTATAGCCATTGGGTGGAGGGACATTGTGGTATTGCGGAGGTGGTGGTTGTTGTTGTGGAGCGATGAAGGCGTTTTGTGGAACGGTGAAGGCAGGCAGAGGGTTTTGTGGAGCGGCTTGAAAGTTCTGTGAAGCGGGATTTTGTGGAGTGCGGGGGTTTTGGGGGAAGCGGAATGGTGCGGCTTGGAATGGGAAGGCAACGGCTTGTACCTGTTCGTTTGTCTGGATCGCCTCGGTAACCGGCCCTTGTAGTTTCTTGTGATATTTGGGCTTTGGTTTTCAAATAGGGCGTGTATGGGAGAATCCTTGAACTGGGTTTGTATGAAGCGCGCCCGGCTGTAGAGTTGATGCATGTTAGCTATATCATTCATTGCCAGGATGTTCCTGAAGGTCGGGGTAGCATTTGAAATGAGCAGCTTGACCTTCTCTTTCTCCGGAATGTGGCCAGGCACTCTAGCAGCCATCTGTCTCCACCTGTCTGCATAAGTGGCGAACTCCTCATCTGGCTTCATCTTCTCGGCTACTAGATCTGTAAATGAGTATTCCGGACCGACCCTGTCTTGGAACCGCTGGATAAATTTGTCCTTTACTACCTTGAAACTTTCAGCTTCTTCTAGCGGCAAAGAGTAGAACCACTCTAGAGCAACACCATCCAAAGATCGGCGGAATAAGTACGCCATAAGGCAATCATCATATTGGAACTGCACCGACTCATATAGAAAATCCCTCACATGAATGAAGGGACTACCATTCCCATCGTACTTGCGGTAGTTAGGGAGTTTTGATTGCGGAGGGAACCGAATGTTCTGAAAGCTCGGGACAGGAACATCTACCAAAGATTGTGGGCCAACCCGCTTCTGGAGGAAATCGAGTTGTTGCTGCATGGTGGCCCATTTATCAATCAAGTCCTGCTCTCGGGAGGGAGCAGGGGTAGTGAAGGACGCTGATTGAATTTGGGGAGCAGATGGAACGATTGTGGCAGAAGGTGGAAGCCCATAGGCAGAAGTGGAGGGATAAACAGTAGAGATGGGGGGCCCATAAGAAGGATATTGGGCCTGAGACTAGCCCAGATTAGAATGGGCTTGAGCCACCCCTTGCGGAGGGCGCAAGAAATCTGAAGGGCCCATGAGGACTTGCGGGGCCATCGAGCCCGATGTATGATGATCCACCTGAGCAAAGGAAGGGACTGGTGACTTCCCTTTATCAAAAGATTGATAGGCTGAGTTGGAAGATTGGCCCGTCTCCATGCCTGGGAAAGTGATGGTCTGGGGTTGGACCGGGGTGAGATCAATCGGAGTGGGCTGGACAGAGGGCCCACTGATTCTAGATGGATCGATAGGAGGGTTGGATTTAGAAGGAGATGCGTTGGACCCTTGCATGGCCTGATAAAGAACTTGCAGTTGGGTCGGATCCAATTGGGCCATCATCTGAAGAATGGAGCCCGCGGAAGGAGTGGAGAGAGAAGGGGTAGCTTGACCACCTTCTATAGAAGTGGAGGATGGAAGAGGGGTAGTCCCCTCTCCAGAAGAAAAGGTGATAACCCTAGGAGGGTTTTCAAGGAGCCCTTGAGGAAGAGAGTCCTCTTGGGAACGGGGAGGATTGAATGATGCCATGGCGGACTCGAAGAGAGGATTGGAATAGCACGTGAAGAAGGAATTGAGCCCAGGAGATGATTCGGATGGACGAAAACAACTCCACATGCAACGAACAACCTTGACGATGCAAACAATCAACACAAACAATCACACAATGAGCAACCAAACTCGGATGTTTTAACAAAAGATGTAAGTGATAAAAGATGAAGACACCCCAAGTCAACCAAGTTGTTTAAGATGATGCAGCAAGATTCTTGTGATTTCTCCTTCGGAACTTTAGTGAATTGATTGAAATGTGCTCTCAACAATGGGTTCCTAACAGGAGTTGGGTATGGGACTTGTCTTGACTCTAAGTATAATCACTCCTTCGCTTATGCAACCCTAGACATGGGGTGGGAAAGGTACAACCAGCCCGACGTCCGTGTGGGAATCCACGGCTCGCGGGGACTTATGGAGGTCCCTGGTGTGATTTCCTAGTCGGCCCCAAGGAATATGGAGACGAGAGGTCCTCACAACAAGATAGGAAAATGCGATCTAAGATATGAACGTATGAATGCCCCTATGTGCACCGGAGTGCATGCAAAGTCTAGCCTACGATCTAACAAACAATGATGCACGCAATGATATGGAGATATGAAACAAAGCAAGGAGGAAGTCAAGTATCACCCAAGCAAAGAGTCACAGCAGAAACTACGGAAATAAATGCACCTCGGATGCGTACCTGTCTGGAGTATAACGGTCGAGGAACCCTGCGTCAGAATAAAATAACGGTCGAAGACCAGACCGCCAGAAGTAATGTAACGCGGGGAGGTAGGACCGTCAAATGAGCCAGAAAGCCAAAATCAACCAGAAGTAACAGGAAAAGACCGTGAAAAACTCTCACAGCAGAACAGATGTGGCGGTCTAATGACCCTGCGTCAGAGGACTCCAACGCAGGGACACAGGGCCGTCAGAACGCTCAGAGAACCAGGATCAACAGGAAATAAGAGGAAAACGGGAGGGGAACAACACAAGAGATGATGGCAGGTTTAACAGGAATCAAAAGCACGATTGGCACAAGTTGTCCCACCGTGATCGCCAAAAAATTATCTGTTGATTTTATTTTGCTTCTCTATCTTCTTTTTCTTGGGGTCTTAATGATGATACGTAGCAAGATGACAAGCAAATAATCAAAGATCTGCACTCAACCTATGAACATGTGATCATGAACCTAGGCAACCAAAGCAAGCTGTAGCATGGGCATGCTATCTCAATCAAACTAAGTTAATGAATAAAGGAAAAATACACGCCGGGGCGTGGAGCAAGGAGTAAATAGAAACACACCGCAAGGGGTGGAACAAGCAAGGAAATAAAAGATGTGAGATGCGAAAGAGAAAGCTAATGCCCAATACTTAAGAAAGATGTGATCGCCACCAAAGTAAAAATAAGCCAAAGACCTGAAAATACCTTAGAAATAGGTGGATGAAGCACCCGCCCACGGGAGAGGAAAGATCAAAGAAACCTACAGGTCAGCTTGATGTAACGGTCAGAACCCTGTGCGTCACTTGGAAGTGATGGTCGCTCGATAGACCGCTGGAAGAATATGACGCGCCTGAACCAGACCGTCAAATAACCTGCAGTAGCAAAGCGTGAATCCTTTTAACTCCAACTCTTCTAGTCGGCTAGAAGACTTGGGCCTCGTGCTGGTGGACCTGTAAACCTGCCAAAGACGTGGAAAGCAAGAGAGAACAACCCAAATTAGCCCTTTAGACAATATAGCATCAATTCTTCAATAAATACAATATCATCAAAAGGAAAGGGAAATACCGGGAGGTTTTGGTTTTTTAACCCCTCTGGGCGTTTTTAAAGATTGGGAGGAAGTTTAGATGATGACAACCAGTGAAAAACGTGGAGAAAGGAGAGAAATAGTGCTTATGATGAAAGGGGGATGGAAAAGGAATTCAATATGTAAATATGAACGTTTGAACCAAAAGGAACAGATACTCCCTTCACCAGACAGCAAACGAACGTGAGAAACACTTCTCCTTAATCAAACGTGACTCTAAAATGTGGCAGCACTTCGTCGCAAACTCCAGAATTTCCTCCACTTTTAGCATGAAGTCAAGGGTTCTATTTATAGACCCTCAAACCCTCAGGTTGAGCAGAGGAAAATCCAGCAAGATAAAGGGATAACTCTTAGCAAATCCTTGAAGATAATATCACCAAGAGTCCATAGAATCAAACAGAAGGCCCTGAGGATCAGATTTGGAAGAGATATCGTTAATCCAAGTTCTTATCTCGACCACGGAGTAGCAGAGAAAAGGCCTGAACTGCTAGGACTCTCTGAAGGAAGTAACGGCTGCACGACAGACCGCCACAGTGAAATAATGCATCAAGGAACATCTGTTACTTTCAACCTTATCCCAAAGAGATAAGATCAACAGGAAGAAGATCAAAACAATAGGACTCTGTAAAGAAAGCAACGGCCAAGTCATAGGGCGTCACAATGAAACAACGGCTGCACGACAGACCGTTATATTCAACACATAGGCCCAAAGGATATGCTTTAGAACAAGACCTCAAGCTTCAGGACTCTTCAAGGAGTAACGGCCCAGGACCCATCCGTTAGAATGAAGAAACGCGCCTGGGACAGACCGTTATTATCAATGGAGTTCAAAAGAAGGAATGAAGGTTTTGCTAAGCTTTAGTCAAAATGAAATGCCACAAAGAGCCACATCCGATCAAGGAGTCAAGACCCAAGAAATGATCTTCAACTAAACAATTAGACTCGATGAAGAGTGAACAACTCGGAGCATCATATATAATGAATAAAGAGATGACCCGACTTATTGGTCATAAAACGGGTGTCAACAGGCGCGTTAATAATATCTCATAATTATTAAACTAACTAATATGTGTGGAGGCGTCTTAGAGATCGGACGCATCAATTAAAATAATATTTTTAAAAAAAATGGGGAGAGATAGACGGTCTATCGCGTGACCATTTCTTCATGTAGTGGTCACTGGTACAGCCATTTTCAACCCCGAGATCCGTCGACGGCGAACACCGACAGACCTTGACTAAGACGGCGATTGCGAGTAATATGCTGAACGAAATTTAGGCAAAATAATACCATTGGAAAGAGCATTCAAAGACAAATTAGATTGCATGATTTTATTAGAGTTTAGGCGAATATAAACCAATAAAAGACGGACTTAAAGTGAAGGCAACTTTTCGGGTATACCTCCGAGTAAACTAAGGAATTCGATCGACATGGTGTACAAAAATTGAGCAAACTAGTATCAAATGAAAGATGACAGAAAGACAAACAAGATGGCATGTTTTATTATCAGTTAAGCTTGATAGAAACCTACCTTAGATCGATGAGAAGTGAAGGAGAAGAAGTCGTCAGAACCCTAACTCGAACCACCCTAAATGTCGAACGCCTCCCACGATCGAGCACGCCACCAACCGTGGAAGTAAATAGGATTGCTAGAGATCGAGGGCCACCTATTTATAGAATCTATTGAGGCTTCTAGCGATCGAATCGATCTAAAGAGTCCAAAGAGGGGAAAACGGCGAGAAACTCAAGGTCGATCAAATCGGCCACCGTCGCACCGAATTGGAGGGTCTACGGTTAGGGTTTAGCGAGGGAAATCGATCACCTAGCATGGGCCAAGAGATTGGGTTCAATTATAGCATATAAGAGCATGAATTAAGACCTAATTGGATTGGATTTGGGCGGGGTTGTTCTAAGTCTGATTTAGCCTAATTCTCTAATTTGAGCTTAATCCAAATTTTATTTGGGCTTCTTTCTTTAGACAAAGCTTTTAAAAATGTTGCTTTCTAATAGATCCATTATTTCCATATTTTTATTAAAATTTTGAAATTTGGGTTTAGAACATAATATTATCTTATTCATTTAAAAATTCTGTTTAAATCAACATTATTATTTTACTCGCGTAAAAATTTAGATATTATTATTTAATTTATTCAAAAATTCGAGTTGCTACACCCTCCTTCACTTTAAAAATTTTGGTCCTCTAAATACATACGATTTTTTCAAATTAACAGTGGGGTACACTTACCACTCTTAAACACCCTTTAATACTCCAAGCTAACGAGACCCATTCTAATTCATGATAATATACAAAATCACCAAGTCTAAGCATAAAAAATATAAAGTTAACGCATGTTTAGAGTTACCTTCCATCACTTGCAGCTTGTCTTGTCACTTCGGTTCATCCGGTTGCCCAGCTCGCGGCACCTACTCCTTTATTAGGGGACAATGAACAATTCTATGGTCACTGCTTCCACAACGGATACACTTCCCTTGGTTCCTCCAACAATCCTCCGACCGATGCCCACCTTTATCACAATGCTCGCACTTCTCCTTAACATGAGTGATCTACTGCTCTCCCTTCTTACCCTTCTTGTCGTTATGAGCCCCATTACTGCCATTCGGTCTCTTCTTCCCATTGGTAGGCACACCATCCTCAGAACCACTTTCTCCTCCCTTCTTGGCAAGCCTTCTAGAAATCCGCTCTGTCATATCCAAAGCATCTTCCAACACTTGAGCCTTCTTTACCATCTTGGCATACACCTGAATGTCCAATGGCACTAACTGCGGAATATACTCAACTCTCAAACCATTCAAGAACCTCCTGTAGATCCGAAATTAAACCACCCCCAAAAGTGATGAGATAAATATGTGATGAGATGATAAGATGAAGCCAAATAATGATAAAAGGGGGGGGACACATGTAATAATGGAAATGATCCGTGATCGCCACTGAGGCTAATAACATGCCAAATGATATGAAGATCAAGGTAAGGGCACGTTACATACCTCAGAAATTCAAAGAGGGCCAAAAGGTGGCCAAATCATGAACACGCTAGGTCGAGCGAGCGCCTTCTTAAGATCACGCTGGGTGTGTATGGCGTGATAACAGACAGAGCGAGATTGAATTATGGGTTCGTTCCTTCCTTGCTCCAAGGCCGACCAAGATGCAAAGGCTTCATGCACGTATCTATCTTTCAGTGCGTGCAAAATAATTTAGACAACAAAGAAAAGGCCCATTAGATCGTGATTAGTGTAAAATCTACCCTTATTCTTAAACAAAAGTATATAAAAGGGGCCTAGATTACCTGGGAGTTTGGTGGCTTTTAAACCCCTATGTAAGGGTCAAAAAATAGGTTTGGTGTGTGTGAATGCGTGTATTTTATAAAAGGAGTGATTTTTAAAACAATATGCAATGCTATGTGAGGATTAAAAGGAACGAAGTAGAGAGAAAACATAAAGAACGAGGAAGAATAACAATTAGCCCCAAAATACTCCCTTGGATGTAGAAGGAACGAGGGATTGATGATTTGGAATGAAGAGTAGCCTCTTCCTGGTCAAGATCTCGAAGTTGCATCCCCTTAGAAGGACGGCCAAGGGCCAAATTTATAGGAGGAGAATGAAGAACGAACCCTAGGTCAGAGTCCGATCTAATCTAATGATTTGGCGGCCCAAATCGAGGTAATCCTACCAGTTAATGAAGGGAAAAGACTCCTAATAGGACTAGGAACCTTCCTTTGGACGAATCAAGATTGGAAACTTACTAAAATAAGGATCCAAATCGAAAAGGGGCAGTCCAGTTCGGACTGGGCTCCTATCTGATAATGCAGCATCATCATATAGCACGTTCTTCATGAACGCACTATGACGATATAGCGCGATCTGACTTGGCTGGTTAAATGCTGAAAAAGAAATAACGTCTGTTTGAGTGGTCGCCCAATCATGGCCTTAAAGAAATAATGACCAGAGCATAGTCGCATAATGAATGTACAATCTTATACAAGAAATAGCGACCGTTCAAACGCGCGCTCAAACTGAGATGCCTTATGAATGCGATATACGTAGAGAGTGCTTTAATGATGACTTCTACCTGGTATCCAGGGGCACAAAAATTGAGTCCAAGGGCTAGAAATAAAGAGAACTACCTCTTAAATGGAGTAGAAAATCCACCAATTAAGGATCAATTGGGGCATTAACTAGGATAACAAGAAAATTGCTCAACTTATAGGTCAAAAATGGGTGTCTGCAGATGCCCCTCCTTGATGTCCGCTTTGCAGGGGAGTGAGCGGAAATGAAGCGGAGGCAAGAAAGAGAGGACACGAAGCATTGGCGATGCAGAGACAGAGTGGAGATGTAGTGAAGCGGATTGATAAGTGGACATCAAGGAAAAAGAGACACCTGTTACAACCGACAAGTGATTGGAATAATCCAAAAAACTCCGAGCTAACCACAAGACCAAGCTAGCACCGGTGACTCCTGCCTAGAATGACAGGCGTGGAAAAAAGGGAGCTGATCAACCTCTTGCACAAAAGAGGCATCCACAGTGCGTAGCAACTGCGAACTTTACTCTGTTAGTGGAATGGACGCGAGCCCGGCGGATCTATCGACGCCATCGTGCGGTTCACAGCTAATGAGTGGACCAAAAAAAGGATAATTGAATTGGATTGAAAGGAGATAGACAAATTTCAGGCAAGGGTCACACTGACCAACGAGATCTAGCGCTCGACCAGGAGCAATCTTTCAAATTCAGAATGAAATTGAATTCTTTATTCTAGAACTTATGCATTATTGATCCTCATTTGGGAAGAAAAACTGGGCATTTGCGCGTCATGAATGCTAAAAGGGCATGATGCATGTAGGGCTAAAATAAAAGAAATCATTAAAACAAATGCAAAGAAAGATTAAAATATAAGATACTTAAGGATAATATTGTTAGATTGAGCAGACTCGGGTCAAGAGTTATCCGCAACCACGGCATGTGAGATGAAGTCCATCATCCCCAAAGCTATCCAACCTAACGGCCTATCTGATGATTAACTGCATGTTTCTAGATCATCACTATTTTTGGTAGAGGGGAACTCAGATCCCGAAACATACAAAGAAACGGCCGATCCTTGAGATAATATAGCACTGTAAGTATCATATAGTAATGCAATAAGGGAAGGGACAAAGAGATACTTACCTGATGGCCTACCATTTACCTTTTCTTTTCCTGATATGTTAAGCAACAATGATGCAAATAACAAGTGCAAATTCAAGCACACAATATAAGCAAGATATCACAGGCTTTATTCACGCCAAACATTTTTATCATGTTGCTCCTTTTTTCCTTTAGTTATTTTTATTTTCCTTCTTTTTTGCGTTCCTTATTTGTTGTTGTTGTTTATGTTTTAATGGACGCGCTATATATACATAGCGCGTTAACAACGCGCTATATATACATAGCGCATTCATAACTCGCGCGGTTCAAAAATAAACCTCCCCCCCCCCATTTGTTCATTTCAAACTCACCCTTTCCCTCTTTGCTCCTCTCTTACCCTCTACCCATCCCACACCTTCATTGCTCTGCCCCAATGGAAGGGGAACCCTCCAGGCGTCCCAAACGGCGTGCCGTCCGCGGCCGTTGGCGATCTCATACGGAGGAAGAAAGGGCGACCCCGCCGGTGGAGGAAAACTCTGATTTCAATGTGACGGTCTCGACTAGGCTCGAGGGAGAAGAAATGGAGGTCCCCTCCGACGAGGCCGAGGAGGCCGAAGGCACCGAGGTGGCCGAGGAAATAGCGGCAGAGCCCGTCGGTGGAGCGGCGGCCCGAAAATGAAGATTGGTAAGAAAACCAATATTAACTTGTTTTCTTTTGATTTTTTTCTTGCTTTCCTTTTCATATGAGAGGAAACGGGAAGGGGAGATGCCCCTTGGACCAAATGTAGAGGGTGGAATGCCCCCAGAATAAGCAAAGGGAATGAAAGGTCACCGCCCACCCTTCGTTGATGAATGCACTATGTACCAGTAGCACGTTCTTCATGAACACGCTAGCTCGATATAGCGCGTTCAAAAATAGAGAAGAAAATCACTTTTTTATTTATTTTAATTTCCGACTGAACTGAAGCTGACACTCTCTTCTTCTTATATTGTGTGCAGGGTGTACAGGGTGCAGTTCGTGCCCGGATCTCATGGACACTAGTCCGGGCCATCTACTTTACACTACCGGAGTTTCAACGGGCCCGCCTTCGCCGAATTGGCTTTGGGGAATTCTTGGAGATAGAAGTGCTGAGAGTAGATGTAGGCCTGATAAGGGTCCTGAAGGCGAGATGGGATACGGGATGCAAGGCCTTCCTCTTCCCCTGGGGTCATATGATCCCCACCTTAGAGGATGTCACCCGCATTACTGGACTACGTGTGCATGGATTGACAGTGACAGGCTGTACCTACCCCGACTATCGGGAGATGGCGCGCAGACTGCTAGGCCTGGAGTTGGAGGGGACTGGCCAGACCTCGCTAGTATCGAGGATCGCTTTACAGGAGAGTCTTGGCCTATTTCACACACAGAGAGAGGTGGGAGAGACCTCGACGGCTCATGAGAGGAGACTAGTGGCTGAGGCCAGAGAGAGCTTCACGACAGAGGCTGGGGCATAGGCTGACATGGAGTTGAGGAGGTTCTTATTTTGATGATCAGCAAGCTGCTTCTAGCGACCCAGGGTGATGCAGTGAGCTGCCGATTTCTACCTCTACTGGAGGATCTGAGCAGAGTTGGACGGTACGCTTGGGGTGCGGCGGTGCTAGCCCACTTGTTTGACAGTTTAAGCATTTCTTCACTCCAGTCTTCGCTCGGGGGATTCTACCCTCTACTTCAGGTATCTTTCTAAACCCTAAACTGCATGAATTAAATTATGAACTTGCCCCTTGTATTGATCACATGAACTACCTTTCAGGTTTGGAGTTATCTATATCTTCTACCCTCAGGGGCGCCTGGGAGGATCGAGGGGATCTAATGCCCCTTGCTAGATGATGGACCCCAACTCGAGACGGTCGATCTCTGAAGGACCAGGTCACCCACATTTAGGAGACACTAGATGCCATGCCCCACATAGAGGTAAGATTTAAGTTTGAAGTTGAATTCTATTGTGCATGAAAGTCAAGGGCAATGACAGATTTATTCGCAGGTGGTTTGGACTCCCTATCGGAGGGACATCGGGGAGATGCCCTGGACGGAGGCGGCCATCCCATACTTCAGGAAAGAGATCTGGTTGCACGCTGTCAACCTGGTCGAGCCCCTATACTATAGGCTAATTATGAGGACATTGGGGCTCCACCAGGCGATAGTAGAGTTCCCGACCCAGGCGACAGACCCACGACCCGGGTGACGTTTTCGAGGCCTCCAGCGGACAAATGACTGGCGGCAACGTGCCCGTGAGCAGCTTGCAGATTGGAAACGGCGCGGACGGCCAGTCCCCGCGGGAGCGGACTCAGACGATGCCTACCTCTAGGCTTACTCACAAACATATGGCAGTCGGGTCTACCAAAGCACGCGTGGACAGGTACGCTTTTAATTCATTAGCATTTTCCAATCTTAAAGGCTTAATTGTTTGATATGTGATCAACATGTGTTTATTGTAGTTTGACACAGAGGACAGACTGGCCATGGTACAGGGGCTCCTCGACTCCATGATCCGACAGCGTGAGGACCTCCAGCATACCGTAGACGAGCTGGTAAGAACTTTCTCTTGCAATTTAGAATGATTTGGATTTGAATTTTAATTAATGGTAACGCTTTCTTTCAGCGCGAGGAGCTAGAGAGAGTCCGATCCTCACATGGTGCTTCATCCTCAACTCAGCCCGCCTGTGACCACACCGATCTAGAGAGCTAGCTTGCTAGTGCAGTTGCTCGGGCTGAGGCAGCTGAGGCCTCCTTGCAGGAGAGAATAAGCAATCTGTTCTTTTAGTCTAGCCTTGAAAATTTTATTAATATCAGTTATTGACCGAGATTTTGGGTGCAGGAGCAAGAGCTGCGGAGGATGGAGGCGGAGTTGCAGGCGGCAGGGCAGAGCTGAGGCGCCGGGACACAGAGGAGCTTCCCCAGGACATGGTGGAGTTGTGCCTCCTCCTCAGGGTGGAGAGGAGTGAGCGGCAGAGAGAGCGGGAGGATCGAGATAGAGAGAGATAGAGATGGGAGAGAGAGAGGGAGAGAGGGGAGAGAGAGAGAAAAAAAAAGAGAGAGATGGGAGCGAGAGCTAGAGAGAGTGCAGCTGAGCACTAGATTAGGGATTACCGAGCCGCGGGCGAAAGATATGGAGGAGCGCTATCGGCGAGGGCGCGAGTGAGCTCAGCGTGAGGGGTACTCTCGGGCCTATTCGAGCACTGATTATCTAGTTACCTCCTTTGAACATCAGAGGAGGGAAGATGCTGAGAGGAGAGCACGTGGAGACAGGAGTTCGGCTTCTCGGGGATCGCTGGCTCCCCCTAGGCCTTCTCAAAGAGGACAGGAGGAGGCTGAGAGCTCGCATAGAGGGGGAGATCAGGAGGGTCGAGGGGAGAGCTAGAGAGTTTGTTTGTACATCCACCCTCATTTTGTACCTTTTTGACGGATATAGTGGAATGAGACAGATTTTGATGTTTCTTGCACTTCTTGTGATTACTCTTTTGGTTCTGCGTGCCCCTTGCAAAAGAATGTCCCTGTAATAATACCATCAGAAAAAATATTATGCAAATTTTTATAAGTTTTCAAAAAATATTTGAATTTTTATGTTGATTTTGGAAAATATTTGGATTTTGGAAAATATTCATTTTTTTGTTTTGTTTTGGAAATTTTGGAAAAACTCTTTTTTTGTTTTGGTTTTGGGATTTTTTTTGGAAATATTCAATTTTTTTTGGAATTTTGGAAATATTCAAATTTCTATGAAATTTTGGAAATATTCAAATTTTTATGAAATTTTGGCTTAGACCTGCTAACGCAGCATCAGAGGGTGTTTTAACCACTGGCTAAGGGTCCTTGTTCCTTTCTCTTTCGCTAAAAATTGCCCAAAGCCGAGAGTGCATTTAAGGGTGGCGCCCTATAATCGGCTACCCTTGGATAACGGTGCCCCTACCAAGGCCATACCCAAGAAACACTCGGTCTTGGAGGGAGAAGAGAAGAACAATTGGAGATAAGCTTGATGTGAGTTAAGAAGATATCTGGTTTTGACTTCCGTCCATAGCACAACCCCTAGAGATTCGGTCTGTTGCGCCGAAACTTTGTGTCATATCATCAAACCTTACATTCTCTTATAGGCACACATACGACCGGGCTCATAACGTCCCGCGGGGAAACATTACTGCCCTCTTGCCATGCCAAATTCATCAAATTTTTCTTTTGATTTCACCATTCTTTTCTCTTTTCTCATGGTTTTCATTTTTCTTTTGTGTGTCCTTTGGACTTGAAAGATACTGCAATTGAAACATGATATTTGAGAATAAGGTCATAATAGACTGCCCCTATTTGAGACTTCCTCTTATCGGGGTGTGCTTTGGTTGGTTGTCATCCGTCAACCTCTTGCCCCTGCACTTGGGCCGATCAAAGAAGAGAAAAGACTTTCATGCATGCTCATGGCATGGCCAAAGTAGCAACGGTGTTTTACTAAGAGAGACGGCTAAGGACGCCGTGAAGTGTGTGCGGTGCCCAGCTAGGGGTTGCCCTTAACAAGCGGAGAGAGAATGCCGAACTCCCAGCGAGGGTTCTTATGACCGAAGTGCCGCATAGCAAGCCTAAAGACTCTTTTGAATGAATTAATTAACAAAATCTTAAGATAAAGGCTTAATACCACTCTTAATTAAGTTAAGAAGCACTTTCATTTTGAAAAACCATGGGTGAATAAGGTGATAAAATGCATCAAGAATGCATACTTACGCAAACATATTACCTTGCGACCCTGGTTGTAGAAGCTGCTGCAGAGGCGATGTTTGATAAACATGAGATTTGTCTTATTGACAGATAAGAAAGGATAGCAAAGTCTTGAAAGTGACTTAACAAGAAAGAGCGGTGCTTAGACCAGACTCAGAAGAATATGAAGAAAAGGAAAAGAGGCGAGGGCTAAAACTCCCTCACTAAGGTGCAGAGACCCTGATCACATAGAAAGGTGTACAGAATGAAAGGAAAAATCAAGAGGTGGAGTGAGGACTAAAGCCTCGGAAGCAGTGGGAGAACGGGCAGATGCCCAGAGCAGTTGAGGTGGAAGAAGTCGGGTCGGACCCGGGTTCAGGAGGAATTAAGAGGAGAAACTGATAGATGGAAAGAGGAGGGTCTGGAGGGTCCGGAGGAAGTGGAGGAAAATCATGAGAGGAAGAAGAGTTCGGATGTTCTAGAGGGATAAAATATCGAGGGATGCGATGCCCTGAGAAGAGGCATGGAAAAAGATGATTGAAGAGGAAGAATAGAATAAAGGATGCAATATCCCGGAGGAGCAGGAAGATGAAATGGAGGAAAGATAGAGGGTCCGAAGGTCCCGGAGGAATGGAACCAAAAGGGCCGGGATGCCCCGAAAGGAGATAGAGAGAGTAAGATGGAGGATCCGGAGGTTCTGGAGGAATGGAATTAGAAGGGCCAGGATGCCCCGGAAGAAGATAGAGAGAGTAAGATGGAGGATCTGGAGGTTCTGGAGGAGGAAGATAGACAAGGGCGCCATGCCCTGGGAGGAAAGAAAGATTCGTAGGGAGCAGAGGTGAGGAGAGGCGTGATGCCCCAGAATGGAGATCCAGAAATTCCGAAAGAAGAAGACGGAAAGGGGCGCGATGCCCAGGGAGAATCAATGAGAAGCCCGGGTGACCCGAGCTTAAGGGTGTGGAGGGGCGCCATGCCCAAAGAGGGAGTTTCGGAGGTTCCGGGGGAATGAGACACCATGGGGCATGATGCCCCAAGAGAATAGGAGAGAAATCTGGGGAGTCCAGATGCAAGAGTTGGGAGTGGGCGTGATGCCTTGAGAGAAATCTGGAGAGGGCGCGATGCCCACTAAGTAGAGAAAAATCCGGAGGATCCGAACATAAAAGGTAGAAAGGGACACGGTGCCCTGAGAGCAGATTGGAGGGGGTGCAATACAATGATAGTGTAAGGGGACCAGAATATCTCGAGGACAGAGATGAATGAGATGGGAAACATGGAGGATCTGGAGGTTCCGGAGGGCAAGGGAGATACGGGCCGGGAAACCCCGGAAAGAAAAGGTGCGAATGCATGTGGATGCAATGCAACAGATGCGATGGATGTATGGAATGCATGATATGCAAAGAACATAACGGGCGAGAGGATGAGATCCTCCTCCTTACCCCTGGAGTGGCCCATCAAGAATCGGTAATAGACGGGAATATGGGCGGAGTTGAATAAAAGGTGGATAGGATAGCGGAAGGCCCCTTAGCACTAGGACAACCGCCCCTCCATAGCAATGAAAGTGTATAGACAATTGGCCCAATGGATAAAGTAAAAGCCCATGACGAAGCTTCAATAGTAAATGACAACTCCCTTGAAGAGTGAGGAGCAATAATGTGAGGGGATTGACAAATTGGAATGGGAAGCATCGTATTGCCCAGGGATTGTGGCATATAAAGAGTTTTGAACAAAATGGGCATTCGCCCCTTGTACGGAAGAATGGGTTCGAGATTGAAAATCTGAAACCAAGCGTGCTCTGCCCAACTCTTGGGCGTAAACTTATATGGTATCAACACTTGAGTTTCTCTTCCAGTGAGCAGCAGCGGGGACTTGGCTTCCTCAACCATGTTTGGCACAACAACCCGGATTGGCATCCGGCAAATAAACTCTTTCATCTTGTATAGCACGGCCGTAGCCAAATCCTTCTTCTCCGACTCTTGATCATCTTCGACACGAACCCTTGTAGGAAGAGGCCCATTCCGAGTGTAAAGGAAGGTGAAACGGAGGCGGAAGGCTCCATGGATGGTGGTGGTGTAATGGAAGATGTTGGAGCAAACATGTCGAGCTTCTCCCCCTGCTCGGGAGCAGTCGGGGTTAACTCGAGTGCGTAAAAGGGTGGATCCTGCTCAGGATTAGTCACAGGTAAGGGTGAAGGGTTAAGTGGTGGAATAGGGGTAATTGGGTTAGGGGTTAAAGGTGTAATGGAGGGCCGAGGTGGCGGCAATGGGAGGTTGATCAGAGGAGGTTTAGTGGTGGACACAGTGGAGGCCGGTGTTGTGGAGGCTAATGGCGTAGCTGATGGAGGTGTAATTGGTGGGGTTTTAGATGGGGATTTAGTGGAAGGCTTGGCGGAGGCTAGTGTTGTGGAGGCTAATGGTGTAGCTGATGGAGGTGTAATGGAAGGCTTGGTACGGATGAAACACCGAATAGGGCGAGCGGTGTTTGAGGTAGGAGACATGTCTTGCTGCGCCGATGCGGGTAATTGGAGTATTGACCCATCATCATAACACCAATGAGTCTTAAAGGTGGGGGTTGGATTGGGGACAGTGGCTTTGTCTTGAGCAGGAGGTTCCTCTGATGGTAGTGGGGGTAGAGGAAAACAAAGGAAACTCGGAAGGGGTGCCTTCGGACTTCGTCGTCACGTGCCGTCTTGAATTCTTCAGTTGCGAGTTCTTCATTATTAGGCTCAGTGATGCCGTGGTTGAAGACGTTATTAGTGGGTGGTGGAATGTAATGGTATTGCGTATGTGGAGGCGGAGGGCCATATGAGTGAACGGGCGTGAATGGGTGGAGGGCAGACGGCGTCACTTGAATGTTGAAATTTGCCGGCTTTTACTCGCTTGAACTGATGATGCCGTAATTGTCTCTCCTATCCTTCCAATCTTTCTCCATCTTTGTAATGTCATCAGAACGGCGTGAAGGGGATTGATTGGAGAAGGAGGAGGAGGAGTAAGCCGCGGGCTCGTAACCCTCTTTAATTGTTCCTCCAACGAAACGACTTTGTCAAGAAGAGTTTGTTGGAGGGGTGTAACTTGAGCAACGGAGGGTTGACAAGGCCTTGAAGGATGAGCCGCATAAGAAGGCCGTGGAGAGGAGTTAGTGGGCTGACCCAAACAATGACCCGTCGTGCCATGTTGCAAGGAATAAATGGGCCTTGGGGCTGTGAGAAGGAGGCGGGTGATGTACCACCCGAAGAAGGGTAGGTGTAGGAGAGGGAGGCGGATGATGGACTACCCGAATGGGACTATGAACATGAGAAGGAGGTGGGTGATGAGCCACCCGAATGGGCGTAGAAGGAGATGCCCCCTCAACGACGGATTTAAGGGCCTGAATTTGTTGACGGGTGAGACGATCTATAGCATGCAAGATCTGGGAGACCTTCTCATCATTAGGAGGAGATGGTCCCGAAGGAATAGTGGCATGTAGTGAATGTGAGGGATCATAGGATTGGCAATTGCCCAAGGGTTGGGCAAAACCATGCGAATAAGGACGCAGTCCCTTAGAAGAATTATGGTGAGGATTATAAAGTTGAGGATTATAAGATGTACTTGGTTGATTAGCCTCTTGGTTATAAAAATTATTAGACATGTTGACTTGTTAATCAAAGTAGAGCAGCACGCAAGTCCACAGACAATTCCACTCAATAAGTAAAGATATCAAACAATGAATGTTGCCCCTTTTGCTTCTATATGCACCTTGATGTGACTGATTTTTTTTGACAAATTTATGTAATTCACTCAAGGTAAGAACCTAGTTTTCAATGTGGTTTAACTCCGGTGCCAACTAGGTCAATTCTCACCACGCATAGGCCAACTAAACTCGGGAACTTCAAGGTACAACCTGCCCGGCATCCGTGAGGGAATCCATGGGTGCGGGGACTTACGGAGGCCTTGGAAAAGGAATTTCCAATCCAAAGAGACGGAATGCTCAATGGAGGGTCCTTCCAATTCCAAGAAAGGGGAGGGATCCTAGAGTGTAGAGAGAGGAGGTCTCCCAAACCAAAATGTTATGATGCTATGAAATGCAAGAATATCTAAACAAAACTAGCAAATAACAAGTGAACATAGGAAAAATGAATACATAGCAGGAAATATACAAGATGCAACCAGAGAAGATGACAATCAGAATCCAGACAAATAATGTGAATGAAAAGCCTCGGGTGAAGAACGCATTGTATGTCAGGAGCGTGATCTAAAGAACGCGCTATGAATGAATAGCGCGACTCAAGACAGAGAGGGAAGACCCCTCAAGATAAATAATCACACACACTTTGATGAATTGACAAGCAGGCAACCAAAAGAACGAACGTGGTGGCACAAAGTGTCCCACCGTGATCGCCAAAAGATGTAGATCCGAAATTAAACCACCCCCAAAAGTGATGAGATAAATATGTGATGAGATGATAAGATGAAGCCAAATAATGATAAAAAGGGGGGGACACATGTAATAATGGAAATGATCCGTGATCGCCACTGAGGCTAATAACATGCCAAATGATATGAAGATCAAGGTAAGGGCACGTTACATACCTCAGAAATTCAAAGAGGGCCAAAAGGTGGCCAAATCATGAACACGCTAGGTCGAGCGAGCGCCTTCTTAAGATCACGCTGGGTGTGTATGGCGTGATAACAGACAGAGCGAGATTGAATTATGGGTTCGTTCCTTCCTTGCTCCAAGGCCGGCCAAGGTGCAAGGGCTTCACGTATCTATCTTTCAGTGCCTGCAAAATAATTTAGACAACAAAGAAAAGGCCCATTAGATCGTGATTAGTGTAGAATCTACCCTATTCTTAAACAAAAGCATATAAAAGGGGCCTAGATTACCTGGGGGTTTGGTGGTTTTAAACCCCTATGGAAGGGCCAAAAATAGGTTTGGTGTGTGTGAATGTGTGTATTTTATAAAAGGAGTGATTTTGAAAATAGTATGCAATGCTATGTGAGGATTAAAAGGAACGAAGTAGAGAGAAAACATAAAGAACGAGGAAGAACAACAATTAGCCCTAAAATACTCCCTTGGATGTAGAAGGAACGAGGGATTGATGATTTGGAACGAAGAGCAGCCTCTTCCTGGTCAAGATCTCGAAGTTGCATCCCCTTAGAACGACGGCCAAGGGCCAAATTATAGGAGGAGAATGAAGAACGAACCCTAGGTCGGAGTCTGATCTAATCTAATGATTTGGCGGCCCAAATCGAGGTAATCCTATCGGTTAATGAGGGGAAAAGACTCCTAATAGGACTAGGAACCTTCCTTTGGATGAATCAGGATTGGAAAATTACTAAAATAAGGATCCAAATCAAAAAGGGGAAGTCCGGTTCAGACTGGGTTCCTGTCTGATAACGCGCTATCATCATATAGTGCGTTCTTCATGAACGCGCTATGACGATATAGCGCGATCTGACTTGGCTGGTTAAAGGCTGAAAAGAAATAACGTCTGTTTGAGCGGTCGCCCAATCATGGCCTTAAAGAAATAACGACCAGAGCATAGTCATAGAATGAATGTATAATCTTATACAAGAAATAGCGACCGTTCAAACGCGCGCTCAAACTGAGATTCCTTATGAACGCGATATGCGTAGAGAGTGCTTTAATGGTGCCTTCTAGCTGGTATCCAGGGGCACAAAAATTGAGTCCAAGGGCTAGAAATAAGAGAACTACCTTATAAATGGAGCAGAAAATCCACCAATTAAGGACCAATTGGGGCATTAACGAGGAGAACAAGAAAATTGCTCAACTTATAGGTCAAAAACTGTTGGGTTCACTGCGCTCCTTCGTTGTCCTTAGTGATGGTTTTGATGATAATAAAATATTGTATGCAAGTTCTATGAAAATGTCCCTTGGCTCTTGCATTTTCATGATTATGATTGTTGCACATTTATAATGAGATTTTTGTAGTGCTCTAGGTTCTATTGTGTTTCACATGATGCTCATATATTGCTGGAATGTATGTGGTTTATGGGTTGTCAATGCCTTCCTGGACATATCCTTTTTACTCTTTTATTTTTGGATGGACTTTTATGGATACATTTCATGAAGTTCTAATATTGAGCTCTCATGCATATCACTCACATGTGATTTATGGTTGGCATTCATGAATGGTCTCAAATTGAACTGAACATGAATAACTTGGACTGAATTTGAATCTGTTGAACTGAACTTGACATCTTGCACTGAACTTAAAAGTCTTGGTCTGATCATGAACCTCATGGTTGGGCTGCTTTAATCATAATTGTTGTGTGAGCTTATGGAGAAAATGGGTTGAAAAGCTTTTCAGCATTCTTGACTACAAGTTGATGAGATAGTCATGTGTGTAGAAATGACTTTAAGGTAAGAATGAGTATTTGAATGTTGGATGCTAGTGGATATTGGGTAAGCACTGAATAGAACCCTTGTCTTAATGCTCATTGGTTGATCTGAAGAAAATTTGATTTGCATGTGTCTTTAAGTATGTTCTTCATGGAGGTCTTGGGGTTGCTTTTTACTCATTTAGATTTCCATTTCCATTATTGAAATCAAGACTGAAAGATGGCTTTAAGTCTCTTTAATGCATGGTACTAAGTGTCTTTGAATGTGACTTGAATGAATTTTTATGTGGCTAAATTTGGGTTCTGCATTTACATGGTTGTTGGGGTTAATCTCATGGTTTTGGTCTTACATTGACTACATTTCAATGTGGCTAGATTGGCCTTATTGGATATGAGTTCATGCTTGTTTTCATGATCAACTAGTGATAGTGGTTTGGACATCTTGTCTCATTGTCTTCTAAATGAACCCAAGTTTGGGTATTGGTTTATGTCTCTCAATACATGTTAATTTCTTAGCAAAATCATGCTTTCAATTTGGGTTATTGCACATTTCATGGGATCGGACTTTGGTTGAATATTGCATCTCCCATATTGGTTTCTTCATTTTACATTGATGAAAGAATGATGAGATTGAGCTTTAAAGTGCAGGTTCAAATTATGCTCTTAAATCATGAAAGACAAGGTAAGAATTTACATTTGATGTAATTCATGATTGGTTACATTGGGTTGCATGTATAGGACTTAGGGAATGCATTAAATATCATTTCATGAGGTTACAAGGTCATTGGGTCTACCCCCCTGCTCAATGGGTCATCTCATGGGCAAAACAGGGAGCTTTCAGCGTTCTGTGAACAGATGGGTCGACCCCCTGCAAAAGTGGGTCGACCCCTGTGACATGAACCTGCCAGAGAGCACTCTGTCTGGCAGATGGGTCGACCCCCCTCCTAGATAGGTCGACCCCCCCTGTTTCACAGCTCCGCGCGAGATTTCCGTAAGCCACCAAAACCCTATCAAATGACCTCCGATTGGGGTGAAATTTTACCCTAATGCCCTTGGGTTACTAATGAACATATTAGGGTGGTTTTGATAGGGTTTTTCAAGGGAAATATGGTATTTTGGTCAACCTAACTTGCTGGTATATGTATGTTGCGAAAATCCATCGACGGTGAGAACCCATTTGCTTGCAGGAAAAGAAGAATTTGGAAGAGAGGGGCGTCGCCAACATCTGGAGGAGGAAGAGGAAGAAATGGAGAACGCCATCCATGAGGTTTTCTCTGCCAATCAGATCCATAGTGAGTGCCGTTGCTGAACTATCTCCACCGAGGGCATCTCCTATGAACTTGGACGACTTCCACTCCGTGGTCGAAATTTCCAACGCACTTATCCCCCTCATCTACGAGCTTTCACTGAGGGATTAAGGGGGATTTCTAGTTACTTCACTTCTACCCTTTTATTTGATCATAGATTTACATTTGGAGCAGATCTTGTATATCCATTAAATTCATAGAACTTGATACATTATTGTGTGTGGGTGGAGCTGTGACTCTTCGTGTGTGGTTTTTACTATGGGGAAAGTTTCCCTAAGTCTGTGTGTGAGTAGACGAAGCTGCGTCTCCGTTGGATTTCAGTGTCCGGGGTGTGTTCCCCGATTGTGCGTGTGTGTGCTGCAGCGGCAGCGTGTTGGGGCTAGGCCCCGTGTGTGCATTACTGCGGAAGCAGCTTGTATAGTGTTGGGATTCGTCCCCGTGTTGCTAAGTTAGTTGCGTGTAGTGAAGCCTCACCGAGTTTCGGTGAGGGGTGGACGTAGGAGTCCGTCGTGGTCCCGAACCACCTAAAAATCTCTGTGTCTATTGTGAATGCCTGTGTGATTGTCCATTTCCTCTATCTCCATTCACAAGTCAATTTATAGATTTTTATTCACAGCTCCTCTACACACTACTACCTCTGCTTTTTGTAATTGGGCATAGTTAACTCGTTCTTTGCATTGCATATCCGTGTGAGATCAGAAAGATTGAGAGAACATTTTAATCTCACTCAAGTTTAGAGAAATTAAGTTAGTTTATAATTTTTGTTGTGTTTAGTTTAGAAAGTTTTTTAAAATCCGCCATCTAGCCAAAGGGGACAATTCAACCTCCCTTCTTGTCCGCCATCTAGTCTGGGCCAACAAAAACGGGTGTCTACACCTCCTAGCTTTCATCTTCTCCGTACTAAATAGGTGCGGTGCATGCCTAGCAAATTGGGCTTCGTACTCCGCTACGGACAGGTTCCTCTGCTTCAGGGATGCAAATTCAGCGCCTTCTTCTCTCAAAGTAGCTCCAAAAAATACCTCTCGTTGAAAAGCTCCACAAACTCATTCCACGAAACTTGATCATTTTGCAATGTCGCTTCTACAGCTTCCCACCAACCCCACGCATCTCTCTCTAATTGGTACGTAGCTAACAAGACCTTCTCCTGATCAGTACACTGCATAACCCTAAAAATTCTCTCTATCTCCTTAACCCAATTCTCCGCCTCATCGGGATCGGTAGACCCACCAAACTAGGGGGATTCATACCCTTGAAACTCCTATGCACATCTCCCGCACCCTGATGAACTCCACCCTGGGCTACCTGTTGCAAGGCTTGAGTCAACCCTTGGACCATACGCTGCATCTCCCGCCATTGAGCACACTCCGCAGCCATCTTAGCCTATAACACAATTTATACGATGATTAACAACCTATAATCTTTTAACTTTATTAAGATTATCACAAATTTTACCAATTAGCCCCATGGTTCTACGAAATCTCACCAGATGCCTATAAAGTGACTAACAAACAATATTTAATATATAGACTTAGACTCAAGACCTAGGGTTTAAGAAAATGGGGCTCTGATACCACAAACTGTCACTCCCCGAACCGATAGCAGTGGAAGACATGCTCGGAACATGGCAGTGATTCATTCATGATACAAAGCTGATGCGGGACAGACAGAGGGACCGACTCTAAGTGATGCGAACCGCAGATTCAAAGTGTAGACCTGACCAACAACATACGAACAGTAGAGACACTTTGGCTTGACACTAAGAGTTCCTATGGGCTATACGTCGCTAACAGAAACGCAAGCTCACTCGTCGTCCCAAGCGATGGAAAGTGTGGATCCGCGCGGTTGAGAAATCGGCAGAGTCAAGGGTGGTCAACTCACTTCCGTGCTCGGACCGAGTCACGGAACGGGTCACTCTCTCGCTCACAGCGGTGACATTAACTCACGAGCTAGGTTGCTAATGCACTCAACAGCGGTATAAGATCATATACTAGCTAAGCAAATATAATGTCAAGAAGTTAAGACCGTTATCTCCACGCACCCGGCGTGGGGAAGACAACCCCGGCCAAATCCGTACTCCAGGTTAACAAATTTTACTACGGTACAAAGTTTCGACCCACTCCATGTAGGGTGGTAACAGGTCACATGTGGGGCCCAGGAGTATCAGGAATTGGGTTGACGGGCAGATGTCGCTCTGTCGGTGCTGAAAACAGCATTTTGGTGCTGTCCGGACAACGCGATCTGCAGGTTCACGGGGTCCACGTACTGCTCGATCCTCCGGATATGGCGAGGTTGGTCCCGTTGTGGATGGAACACCTAGTGGGGCGATCCCCTGGACGACGGTGGGACTGAAACTCTAGGAGGTGACCGATCGGCTCCAATCTCCAAGTGTTGGAGCTGTTGCCCACGGATCTGAAACTCTGTTTCAGACCCGCGCGCTCTGGCGACAAAACTCGCTGCGACCAGCACCAATGTCGGATCAGCGTGAAACTGGCGCCATTGAAAAGCTGACTCGAAATCCTTTGACCCCCTGTGGTTCCAAGAATTTCTTCGGGACCGTACTCTTGATGGCAGAATTTAGAACATGACTGATCTCTGCCTCAGATCTGGCCGGGTAGAAGTGGAATTTCCTTAGAGTTGGTGTTGACCGTGACTCAAACGTTAGATCCAGGCGTTGAGTTCTTCATGAAAGTTGGAGAGGTGAAAGAGAGGAAGACGGGGATATTTTTTTGTGAGGTGGAGGTTGGGTTTGGGAAAAATATTTTCTAACACTGGGTGGTCGGATCTAGATAGTGGCAGACAGAATAGATTTGGGATTTGACTAAGATTTTAAGAAAATGTAAACGTGATCTATAAATCTCCAAAAAATTCATGGAAGAGGGTTTGGGTGGTTAGAATCCCCAATAAATATTATAGCTCGTTCAGACATGGGGAAGGTGGGTTCATGGATGAACTACCAGGTTGCTGTGACAGAAGATCGATCTCAGGCAGATCTGGAGGGTTGGTAAACACAAGGTGGGAAAAATGGAAAACGAATGCTAGAAATTTGGGAAATTTTTATGGGACTTGGTGTTGACCTCAGGAACTCACTCTCAAAATCTGGAATCCAACAGATCATGGAGTTAGGAGATAAAAATCTCCCTTTGACCTGCTAGTTGATGAAGGCAAGATTCTGGGGAGGTGGCGGTGGCAGTGCAACAGCGACTCGATGGCAGCGGCGGTGGTAGATCTGAGCTTCCCACTCAGAAGAGGATTGATAGAGAGGCTTCCCACCTCAGAGAGCAACCTTCACAGCTACAAGAAAGGGAGAGGAGAGAGGGAGGTGCGCACCACTCTTGGAGGCTCAAGGATTTTCCAAATTTTTCATCTATTAATTATGATAGGAATGAAAATTACAACCTTTTATATGAAATGACATCCCATGGTAAATGACTAGACATGCCCTCAGATCTAGGGTTGATGAGGGGCATCTTGGGAAAGCTAAAATTATAAATTTCCCATGTGGTCAAAGAGAGGAAAGAAAAGAAAAAAACTGGCCTAATACATCCAAAATAGGAGGCGCCCCCTTCATGGGCCAATCTTGGGCCAAGTTTGGTCCAAGGCCATCCAACAAGTCCATGAACCCATGATAGCTTATGGACCTTCCAACCTAGGTGACCCATGAGAGGGAGAAGCCTAATTGGGCCTTAAGTGACTTAAAGATCCATTATGAAGCCTTATGGTCCAATATGGCCACACTCCTTAATGGACTCTAAAGGGCTTAATCCAAATGGCTTATTAAGAGCCTTACAAAGAGCCCAAAATGAAAACCCAAGTAAAACACACATTACAAGCCCAAATACCATGCAAATAAATGCTAAAAAGTATCCAAACTCAAGGCGGAGACTCCAGACTATCTCCGAGCCAAAGGGAAGCTGATGTAGCCCGAGTGGTGCTCCACATACGGTACCGACGGCTCACCGTACCGTGTCTCTCGATAGCTCGGGTGTCCGCACCAATTCTCCCCAGGTGGGAGAAACTCAACCCTGTCGAGTAAGGGTCTGCATTGCTCTGGTAGCGCTCCAGTAGGTCCAGATCTATCCTCTGCAGCTCTCCACGGTGATCCAAGTGTCATCGGTGGCGGGTCGCCCTCTCCATCGCACTAGGTAGCGCGGGTAGGATCCACTCCTAGTAACAATCACCTGCTCATCCAGTATATGATCTATATGGTCTCGCAGCCGTGGAAATGAGGCTGGTGGTGGACACTCAGGTGTGAGGTCACTCTCAATGGGAGGAGATGGCTCGAAAGGCTCACTAGGGATCACCGCTGGGTCCCTATAGGCAACTAGATCCGACACATTGAAAGTTGAGCTTATACCATATTCCTCGGGCAGGTTCACAACATACGCATTAGACCCAATGCGTTTCAATACTCTAAAGGGACCGGCTCCGCGAGCTTGTAATTTCTTTACGGTTCCAAAGGGAAACCGTTCAGGTCTTACCCTGATCATGACATATTCACCCTCTTGGAACTCATGGTGGTGTCGATGGGCATCGGCTAACTCCTTATACCGTGCATTGCTGGCCTCAATGTGACGATGGATGTCGTCATGCAGACTCCTAACATGCCTAGCAAATGGCTCGGCGGACTCTGACACTCGTGCATGAATGGACATGGGAACAAGATCCACTAGCTTCCTAGGCCTACGACCTGTGACAATTTCAAACGGACTCATACCAGTAGACCTATTTAACGAATCATTATATGCAAATTCTGCCAGTGGTAACATGAGATCCCAATCCCCTACATAGTCCCTAACAAGACACCTCAAAAGATCACCCAGACTCCTATTGACCACCTCAGTCTGACCATATGTCTGTGGATGATATGCAGTGGAAAACATGAGGTGAGTACCCAACATATGCCACAGTGTCTTCCAAAAATAACTGGTGAACCTAACATCACGGTCAGACACTATGGTACGAGGCAACCCGAACTTGCACACCACATGAGTAAGGAAAAGGCGGGCTACCCTTGAAGCATCCGAAGTCAAGGGCCATCTTCGAGAACCGGTCAACCACCACATAGACCGAATCAAGCTTCCTAGAGGTACGTGACAATCCTAAAACAAAATCCATGCTAACATCATGCCACGGAGCATCAGGCACGGGAAGAGGTATATAAAGGCCCGAGCTTTACTTCTTCATTTTGGCCGTAACACATGTACGACATTGGGCCACAATGTGAGCAACATCTCGCTTCAAGCTCGGCCAATAAAACATGTGCTCAACAGCCTCGATAGTCTTGTTCCGACCAAAGTGGCAGGCTAGACATCCCGCATGTAGTTCCCAAAATTGAACCGAAGTTCAGGGAACACAAAGCCTGTCTCCTCGAAAGAGACAACCCTCCAGAAGCACATAGTCAATATGATCTCTCGAGGGTCCGGCCTGAAGAGTGGCATAGATCTGACCGAAGTCAGGACAATCCACATAAGCCTATCTCATCTTCTCTAACCCTATGACCTCGGCACTCATGGTAGTCAGCAGACATGCTCGCCGACTCAAGGCATCAGCCACCTTGTTCTCCACTCCAGCCTTATGTTTAAGCACAACTATGAACTGCTGGAGATACTCAACCCGTCTACTATGATGCACTTTAAGCTTCTTTTGGGCATGGAGGAACCTCAAGGCCTCATGATCGGAGTACAAGACAAACTCCTGATGTAATAAATAGTGCCTCCAATGCCTAAGAGCCTGAACAACTGCATAGAATTCTTTATCATAAGTGGAATATCATAGTTTCACGTCATTCAGCTTCTCGCTGAAGTATGCGACCGGGTGGGTCTCCTAACTCAACACTCCTCCAATCCCTACACCCGACGCATCACAAGAGACCTCAAACACCTTTGAGAAATCTGACAATCGAAGGACTGGTGTCTGGGTCATGCACTCCTAGATGTCCTTGAAGGCAGCAGCAGCAGCCTTCGTCCATACAAACGTGCACTTCCTAATGCAGTCTGTGATCGGGGCAGTGACAGAGCTAAATTCGGGGATGAAACGATGATAGAACGTCGCGAGGGCATGAAAACTGCAGACATCATGGATCGTGCGGGGTTCCGGCCACTCAACAATGGCACGGACCTTCTCCGGATCAGCGGACACCCCGGTACTAGACATAATAAAACCCAAGAAGGTAAGCTGAGAAGTCATGAAGGCACACTTTTGTGGGTTGGCAAACAATTGCTCTCGCCTCAAGAGTAGGCAGACCTGCCAAAGATGGTTCAAGTGGTCCCCTTTAGTGCGACTGTAGATAAGGATATCATCAAAATACACGACCACAAAGACTCCAATGAATGGTCGAAGGACCTGAGTCATGAGTCGCATGAAGGTTCTAGGGGCATTGGTCAACCCAAAGGGCATAACCAACCACTCATATAGACCATCCTTGGTCTTAAATGCGGTCTTCCACTCATCACCTGGCCTAATCCTTACCTGATGGTAGCCACTCCTAAGATCGATCTTCGAAAAGATTGTGGCACCTGCCATCTTGTCAAGCATATCATCTAGACGGGGAATAGGGAACATGTACTTCATGGTGATTTTATTGATGCCACCACTATCAATACACATTCTCCATGTGCCATCTTTCTTTGGGGCGAGTAATGCGAGAACAGACATGGACTCATGCTGTCCCGAACAGACCCTCTCTGCATCAACTCATCGACCTGCCGCTTTAGCTCGGCATGTTCCGTGGGACTCATGCGATAGTGGGGAAGATTGGGTAATGAGGAGCCCAGAATCAGATCGATGGCATGCTGAATATCCCACATAGGTGGGAGTCCCTCGGGAAGCTCCTTAGGAAAGATATCAGCAAACTCTTACAGCATGGGAATGACATCGGGTGGGAGCTCACCCTCAGACTTTTGCTCCACCTCTCAGACCGTAATGGCAAACACAGGGGTGCTCCTACTAGCCTCCCGCTCCATTTCTCGGGAGCTAATCATCATCAACCTCCTAGAAGAGGGCTCGCCTGTGCTCGATGTAACGGTCATGGCCCTAGCTGGGGATGGGGTACTAGGCCCCGGGACAGAAGGCTCCGAAGTACTAGGACTAGTAGGACCCCTAACTGAAGGCTTCTTGGGCTGAGAGGGGTGGAGGGTAATCCGCTGGCCACCATGGTCGAAAGTACAGATTTTCGACCGGCCATGGAGTGTGGCATCCCGATCAAATAGCCACGGCCTACCAAGAATAATACTGCCCACCTCCATGGGGAGGACATTGCACCAGATCTCGTCACGGTAGGCATGGAACTGCAGTGGGACCAAACACCGCAGCCTGATCAGAATGGAGGTGGAATCCACTCATGATACTCGATAGGGGCAAGGATGGTCCACGGGAGTAAGACCAAGACGAGAGACAGTGCCCGTGGAGATTGCATTGATACAACTCCCACTATCGATAATCACCTTACACACTTGTCCGCCCAACCTCAAGTATGTATGAAATATGGTGGTCCGACGCCAGTCATCACTGGCCTGTGGCTGGGTGAGAATACACCAGACGACCCCGATCTGGGCATCATTGAGATGCTGAACCTCCTGACCATCATCCTCATTCTAAAAGAATTCGTCAGCTAATTCTTGATCCGCCTCATAGCTGACTGCCACAAGCTCGGAAGATGAGGTGTTCCCGACCTGTGTGTCCCCAATGACTAGAGATTGACGTGTGAGACACTGGTTGGCAAAATGGCCAAACCCATTGCAGCGAAAACACTGCTGTCGTGATCCACTAGGCTCCCCAATCAAAGGTCCCTTACCTTTATCCTCTCGACGGATAGGGGGTGAAGGCAATAAGGGATGGGCAAGAGGTGCGGGTGCCGGCGGACGGGCTATGGGTACCGGAGGCTGTTGGGGACGAGGAAAGTCCCTCGGAGGTGGAGGGCGAGGCCTAGGGGTGAACGGCTCCTGACGAGCGGGCTCCTGAGGATGAGCCATGGGGCCCTCTGAGGATATGTGCCAGAAGAGCCACGGGGCTCGACACTACGTAGAGGGAAGGGGCCCAATCGATGGGTAGGCTCGAACTCGGCCTCGAATTGCTCCAACTCGAGAGCAACATGGTACGCTTGTTCCAAAGTGGTCACATTACGGCGGAAAAGTTCATATTGATAGTTAGGCCGCATACCTCTTTGAAAGCGCGAGATGGTCATGGTGCTCTCCTCCATAACTCCACACCGCAAATAATACTCATCAAACTCGGCGGTGTACTCAGTCACGGATCGGTTCCCTTGGGTAAGACTTTGCCATTTGTCTATGAGACGCTGGCGGTATGTGGCAGGAAGGTACTTTTGCCTCAACTTGATTTTCATGTCATCCCAAGTACCGATCGGGGGTTGATGTCGTTACATCAATAGGCTCTCCACATTGGTCCAATAAGTTTGCGCCTGTCCTTGCAACTTCATCTTGGCATAACAAACTCTTCGGTGGTCTGTCATCTCAAACCACTCGAAGTATCGGTCCATGCTGGCCTCCCAATCTAAATAGACCTTCGGGTCCAAGGACCCGTCAAATAGGGGAGGGTCCACACCCACGCTCCTAGGAACGCGGTCATCATCATCGTCATTACGATTCCGTCGTTAGACTCGACGGTCATGACCATAACCCCCTTGTTCGTTATCAGAAGCATAATCAGCCACTTCGAGCACTTGTTGCCTCCTATCATTTGCCCCTTGAGCAGCAGGTTGTTGAACCTGCTCATGTTGGCCATTAGTCGGCGTGGGTTGAACCGCCACTGGGGCCCTCTCTAGAATAGCAATTCTCCCCACAAGACCCTGAATAGACTGGTCTGATGCTTCAGCCCGATCCTCTAGGGCTTTCATCCTCTCTTCTAGACACGTTCCTACGCCATCTAGACGCGTACTAAGGCCATCCATACGTGTATCGAGACAATCCATGAGGGCTCAGAACATCTCAGCCATCGAGAGCTCATCGAACTACGGGCTCAAGAATCCGCCATATGTGGTGGTGGCGAGTATTGGGTGCCTCGACGGGTGGGCATGCAACTGACGCACTGACTGGGTACACGGACTAAAGCAAATATGAACATAGACTTACCCAATATCCGGCACGTGGCAGAGTTACGGGCTCCGAGGATCCTCTCGCGCAAGTGTGCGGCCTTCCCGTTAGGCGTAACCCAACATTCGGACATCACCCTTTTATATACCGGGTAAAGGATGCAAATGCGACCCAAAACACACTTTTTTTTTGTTTTAAAACAATGATGATCCTAGACTCGACTTAGACCGTGCATGACTTATGCAACGACTACCCTAGACTCGACTCGCTCTGATACCAAACTGATACGGGATGGACAGAGGGACCGACTCTAAGTGATGCGAACCTCGGACTCTAAGTGCAGACGCGACCAGCAACATATGAACAGTAGAGACACTTTTGCCCGACACTAAGAGTTCCTATGGGCTATACGTCGCTAACAGAAACGTAAACTCACTCGTCGTCCCAAGCGAGGGAAAGTGTGGATCCGCGCGGTTGAGAAACCGGCAGAGTCAAGGGTGGTCGACTCACTTCCGTGCTCGGACAGAGTCACGGGATGGGTCACTCTCTCGCTCACAGCGGTGACATGAACTCGCGAGCTAGGATTCTAATGCACTCAACAGTGGCATAAGATCATATACTAGCTAAGCAAGTGTAATGCCAAGAAGCTAAGACCGTTACCTCCACGCACCCGGCGTGGGGAAGACAACCCCCGGCAAATCCATACTCCCGGTTAACAAATTTTACTGCGGTATAAAGTTTCGACCCACTCCCCGCAGGGAGGTAACAGGTCACATGTGGGGCCCGGGAGTATCAGGAATTGGGTTGACGGGCAGCATCTTGATGTCGCTTCGTCGGTGCCAAAAATCACGTTTTGGTGCTATCTGGATGGCGCGATCTACGGGTTCATGGGGCCCACGTACTGCTCGATCCTCCGGATCTCGCGGGGTGGGTCCCGTTGTGGATGGGACACCTGGTGGGGCGATCCCCTAGACGGTGGCCGGACTGGAACTCCGGAAGGTGACCGATCGGCTCCGATCTCCAAGTGTTGGAGTTACTGCCCACGGATCTGAAACTTTATTTCAGACCCGTGCGCTCAGGTGACAAAGCTCGCTGCGACCAGCACCGATGTCGGATCGGCGCGAAACTAGCGCCATTAGAAAGATAACTCGAAATCCTTCGATCATTTGTGGTTCCAAGAATTTCGTCGGGATCGTACTATTGATGGCAGAATTTAGAACCTGACTGATCTCTCCCTCAGATCTGGCCAGACAGAAGTAGAATTTCCTGAGAGTTGGCGTTGACCGTGACTCAAACGTTGGATCCGTGGGTTGAGTTCTTCATGAAAGTTGGAGAGGTGAAAGAGAGGAAGACGGGGATATTTTGTTTGTGAATTATGGTGGAGTTTTGGTTGGGGAAAACTATTTTCTAACACTGAGTGGTCGGATCTGGACAGTGGCAAAGAGAACATATTTGGGATTTGACAGAGATTTTAAGAAAATGTAAACGTGATCAATAAATCTTCAAAAAATTCATGGAAAAGGGTTTGGGTGGTCAGAATCTCCAATAAAAATTATAGCTCGTTCAGACATGGGGAAGGTGGGTTCATGGATGAACTACCAGGTTACTGTTATAGAAGACCGATCTCAGGCAGATCTGGAGGGTTGGTAAACACAAGGTGGTAAAATTGGAAAACGAAGGCTAGAAATTTGGGAAATTTTTATGGGACATGGTATGGACCTCAAGAACTCACCCTCAAAATCTGGAATCCAACAGATCACGGAGTTAGGAGATAAAAATCTCCCTTTGGCCTGCTGGTTGATGAAGGCAGGATTCCGGCGAGGCGGCGGTGCAACGCGGCTCGGTGGCGGCGGCGGTGGTAGATCTGAGCTTCCCACTCATAAGAGGCTTGATAGAGAGGCTTCCCACCTCAGAGAGCAACCTTCACAGCTGCAAGAAAGGGAGAGGAGAGAGGTAGGAGCACACCATTCTTGAAGGCTCAAGGATTTTCCAAAATTTTCATGTATTAATTGTGATAGAAATGAAAATTACAACCTTTTATATGAAATGACCTCCCATGGTAAATGACTAGACATGCCCTCAGATCTAGGGTTGATGAGGGGCATCTTGGGAAAGCTAAAATTACACATTTCCCATGTGGTCAAAGAGAGGAAAGAAAAGAAAAAAACTAGCCTAATACATCCAAAATAGGGGGCGCCCCCTTCATGGGCCAATCTTGGGCCAAGTTTGGTCCAAGGCCATCCAACAAGCCCATGAACCCATGATAGCTTATGGACCTTCTAACCTAGGTGGCCCATGAGAGGGAGAAGCCCAATTGGGCCTTAAGTGACTTAAAGATCCATTATGAAGCCTTATGGTCTAATATGGCCACACTCCTTAATGGACTCTAAAGGGCTTAATCCAAATAGCTTATTAAGAGCCTTACAAAGAGCCCAAAATGAAAACCCATGTAAAACACACATTACAAGCCCAAATACCATGCAAATAAATGCTAAAAAGTATCCAAACTCAAGGCGGAGACGCCAGACTATCTCCGAGCCAAAGGGAAGCCGATGTAGCCCGAGTGGTGCTCCGCGTACTGTACCAACGGCTTGCCGTACCGTGTCTCTCGATATCTCGGGTGTGCGCACCAAAAGCAAACCAAAAGACTTAAGCACAAGATAATGGCGCCAAAAATAACTATAAGTTTCAGTGATATCGAAAGTCATTATTACAACATCGACCCTATCACATCAATAAAAGAAAAAGAAACGATTCAATATTACAGGACTTGACTTAAGAGAAAATAAAAAGACTCAACTCTCAAAACTTGGGAACTCCATCACTCTTGTCCGCTCCCATCTGTAGTAATTTCTTCATGAATACTTGAAAGGTGTTGAGAGGATCTGGGTGAGCGAGAAGCTCAGTAAGAATTACACTCTATCATTAGACAAAATATAAATTATTAGCCATTTAATAATGCATGAAATACAACAATGCGTGAAGGAAAACATAATCACTATCAAAAGAGTAGCAAGGTCACATGGAGGCTCAATAATAAGATAACAAGAGATAGGTACAAGAACATGCTGGAAAGAGAATAACTTGGAACAAGTACAAGAGATAATAAGCACTAACATTCATATCACAATTCACTACAAGAAAAAGCGAGATTTGGGACGGAAATTTGGGACGGAATTTCCATCCTAAATTTGGGATGGAATATTTTCTGTCTGAAATTCCGTCCCAAATATGGAACTACACGCAGAATTTGGGACGGAATTTGGGACGAAAAATATTCCGTCCCAAATTTGGGACGGAATTTGTGACAGATTTTTAGAACTATTTGAAATTTGTGACCAAGAAAATGTGACGGACCGACTCCATCGGAAATCCGTCTAAAAATCCGTTGCAAAACACCTTGCGACGGATTTCACAAGGGCCGCCATTGTGAAATCCGTCGCAAAGGTGTTTTGCGACGAATTTTGAGACTGATTTCTGACGGAGTCAGTCCGTCACATTTTCTTGGTCACAAATTTCAGACAGTTCTAAAAATCCGTCACAAATTCCGTCCCAAATTTGGGACAGAATATACTCCGTCCCAAATTCCGTCCCAAATTCCGTGTGTAGTTCCATATTTGGGACGAAATTTCATACGGAAAATATTCCATCCCAAATTTCCGTCCCAAATCCCACTTTTTCTTGTAGTGCAAATTGTCCCTTCCAGACCTCATATTCAAACATATCAAGTCATGCATATAAGGAAGATGTCCATGATGTCAATATGTCTTGCTCGAATCTTGCGTGTGGTTGGTGCAATGCCACACTTGATCATTCATAATACCGGTATATGTCCGGACTTTGCCTCGCTCGTACCAGATCGGGCCCTTATAGTTTATGCCTAGTATTGAGTATCCAAGTGGACCCAAATTCCCATATCATGTATTCCCAAATAATTTACTAATGGCATCGGAATTCGAAGAATAGCTTATGAAAGCAAGACGTCACGAATAGGAAATAGATTCCTTGTAGACTTCCAATTATCACGGGAAAGTCATTTAGGAAAAATGACTTTAAGAAGGATATTGGTTGATTTTTTCAAGGAATAAAATGTCAAAATACACTCCACAAAGGTCATAATCTCGAGATATAATAGCCTGGAGAGGCTAGAATAGTTTAACACAAAATAACCATGGAAACGGAAAATCTCATGTTATTGAACGAAGAAACCATCAGCCTTGGACCGCTACCCTAAGGTGACGGTCACGAGAAGACTGCAATCAAGTGGGTTAGACCAAACCGGCTAACAGGGTCGGGTCCGAATCATGAACGCGTCTGAGTAATCGGACGCTTTTGTATGAAGGCGTCGGGGAGACTTGACGCCTCAAAAAGTGGCCACATGGCTCGGAAAATAACACGGTCTAGTCAA
>JAHNEJ010001912.1:0-63868 GCA_022559845.1 Amorphophallus konjac
GTTCTGCCCTGTCGCGCTAGGGGTCCCTAGCGTATTCTGCCTTGTTGCGCTAGGTGATCCTAGCGCGATCTGTGCAGTCGCGCTATAGGGATATAGCGCGATCTGTCGTGTCGCGCTATAGGTGCATAGCGCGTTCTGCTTGAACGCGCTATAGACCTACAGCGCGTTCTTGGAGGTGACCAGCCGGGCTGCCCGGGGCGGGCGGTCTGCGACTGATCGTGCTCCTCGTGGGCCATGTGTGCCTTGGACACCCAGTGGAGTTCCGTGACCGTGTTTTGGGGTGTCTGGAGGTTCCGTTTACCTCGTTTTACGTGCCCACGCGCTAAGGGTCTGGGTGACCTTTTAGCGTCCCGTTCGCATTGTGTTGGTCTCGGTCGACCCGGTTGGGACCCAGTGGTCGACCTCCGGCCTTGTGAGTGTCCTGGACACCCCATGGGTTATGTGTCCATATTTCTGGGTGTCGGGAGGGACCGTGCTACCTCGATTAGCGTGCCCATCGATGTAGTGGGTCCGGGTGACCCATGTGTTCCGGGCTTTCGTGTTACGCTTGATCGAGTCACCGTGTGTCGGTGTGTGTGCGGTGGGGTCTCCACCGCATATCGTTGGTTCCTTTGGAAGGCGATTCCCGCGTGGGCCATGTATTTGGCCCTGGACTGCGAGTCCAGTTGTCCGGCCCTGGGGCTGGAGGTTTCCCGCCTGCTACAAGATGAGAAATCGTTGTGGTGGCTTGTGTGCTACCCTGGGAATCGTGCTTCTGTGTTTTTCCGTGTGGCCCGTGTGAGTGGCCTTAGTCCCTTGCGTTCCCTTCCCGAGGGAGTGGTCTTGACGACTCGTGTGTTGTCTCGGTACTCGTGCTACCGTGGTTTAGACCTAGAGATTGGACTAGATTGACGGCCTTGTGCTGTCTCGTGCAACGGTCTTGACCCCGAGTCTTGCTGACTCAAGGACCGTTGGGTGTAGTGCGTCTAGAGGACTGTCCAGAGTCCAGTGGCTTAGCGTCACTTGAGTTTCTCGACTCTCGCGCACTGGTGCGTGCGTGATCGTGGACTGCGAGTCCTGTGTCTTCTCCGACTGTGGGCACCGTGTGATGGGGCCGGTACGTGGGGTGTCCCCCGTACGTCGTCGGATGCGGACGTTGTTTTCCGTTGAGAGTCTACTCCTTCAGTGACCCTCCACTAGTCGTAGCCTACCAGTACGCGGTGCTGGTCGCACCAGGGAGTGGTGTACGGGCTTACCCTGAGGACGGTGTTAGACTGGTTACCGTCGGGCCCCTCGTCACATCAGAGTCCAGTGCCAGGGAAAACCAGTCAGAGGGCCAGACCTAGGACGCGTGGTCTGTGTGTGCACACGTGGTTGGGGACTGTGGACGCACGTCGACGGGCGTGACCCCAGCTAGTCACTTGTTAGTGGTTACTTGTACGGTGTTCGCGCCTCGGGTAGGACCTACCACGTCAGGCGGTTCACCTGCGGTGCGGTGTAAGACGTCAGGGGATGCTATCGGCTGTGCTTCTAGTGGGCGGGTACTCCTGTCGAGTACGGAGTGACAGACTACCAGTTTTCGTGGCTTTTGACCTTCGGGTTTTCGGTCGTGTCGACCGTTGAGTCCTTCGGCTGTTTTGCCGTGGCGCGTGTGTTGGTCTTCGCGTCGTGAGTCTAGCACTAGTGGCTTTACCGAGGTTCCGTCTTGTGGTGCGGTACCCGCGATCGGATAGTCGGGGTTGCACCTTGGACAGCGTGTCCAGGTCGGCTGTGTCCGGGGGACAGGCCTCTGCGGCATGGTTGCTGTGTGTTGTTACTTCGGTAGGCGATACTAGCGTGGTTTGGTAGCTTCGTCTACGTGATCGAGGTGTACCTTCCGGTACAGTAGGAGTAGCTGTAGTGCCAAGTTTTTGACCGGCCACCGGTCTGCTGTTCCTGCTGTAGTCGTAGCTCTCCTTTCCGCTACCCGCCGTTGTTTCCGGTTGGGGTTCCGCGGGATCCCTGCTGAGTCTCTGTTTTGGAGACTCATTCCCTGCTTTTCAGGTGCAGCGGTTCTTCCTCGTGGTTCGAGGGTGCGGAGCGGAGGTTCTCAGTTGCTAGCTTGCCGGGCCGAGTGTTCACTTGGCATGTGGTACGTTTTACTACTTTAGACTGTACTTTCTGTTGGACTGGACTCTGTTGTTGCCGTCGTTGTTCTTTCTTTCAGCTTGTTGTTGTTGGTTGTCCTGCTTTATTTCCTATTTCTTTGTGCCTCCACACTCCTTTTAGCCCTTCCGAGCCCTCCCGGTAGTCTCGGGTTATCGGGCCTTCCCGGTAATCAGATTCTCGGTCGTTACAGCTGGTATCAGAGCGGTGGTTGTGGACGTACATAGGAATTCGAAATGTTGCAGTGATCAGAGTCCATAAGGTCCAGTACAGTCGGCAGCTGGCTTAGGGTTTTGTGCTTGTTTTCCGCCTTGTTTCTCGCTTGAGAGCTTGAGTGCGCTGTGCGGCGCTGTGAAGGTGGTTGCTGTCTGCGGCTTGCGTGCCAGCATGGGGTCTAAGGTCCGAGGCCGAGAGTCTTCTCCCTCATCGGTGGTGGCCCTGGTCGTGCTGCGTTGGGTAGAGGTTGCTGGCAGGCGTGAGTTCGCGGTGCTGCGTTCGAGGAATTTGCGGCGTGGTCAGGTGGCTGGAGAGGACTGTTCGTGGTTAAGAGGCCGTGAGCGTGCTTCGAGGGAGCTGCTGTCGATTTTGGCCACTCCAGCTTGAGGTTTGTCCAGCTCCTGAGGCGTTCTGATCGAGAAGTGTGCTCGGGTGAGCGGAGGATCTTCTCGGTGGGCTGCTGTTTCGTCGAGCCTGATGTTCTTGTCGCGCTCTGTGGCGTCAGAAATGACGTGTCGATCCTGATCGTTCTGCTGATTTCGAGGCAGGATTTGGCAGAGATGTCCCGTTATGTCTTTGCTCCTGCGCTTATGTCAGTGGATGGGTTGTGTTCGCTCTGGAGTTGGCTTGAGATGTGAAGGCTCCATGGCGAGTTCGGGACTCGGGGATGAGCATCGGCGGTTGTTGTTATGGCTCGTGTTGCGGCTCTGTGCGTGGCGTGTTGCAGTTCGAGGAGTTGCAGCGGTGGTGCATCTGTAGATGCTGTGATTGTGGTCCGACGTGACACTCGTCGAGTGTGTCGAAGGCGCTGACCTGATGGAAGTGATGGTTTTCTCGGTGCTGGATGGTGCTGTTTCCAGCGTGCGCGAGGTTTGAGGTCAGGTCGAGCATGGAGTTCTTCCGTTAGTCGGAAGTGCGCTGGTTTTTCCTTTGATTGGAGAGATTGCGTTCGGCTAAGGTTCGTCGTCTTGCATTGTGTGTTCGGATTGGTTGCCTTGTATGCCATGAAGTCCGTGCGAGACGTGCTCCTTGTCTTGGCAGGGTGGTTGCCTGTGAGAAGTTGTGCCCATTCCCTTGTCGTGTGAGGGTGCTGGTGCTGTTCCGGAAGGACGAGTGCTGGTTGGGCGGTGTTTGCTTTCTCGGCTGTGCGCGCGGATCTGAGTGCGCAGCGGAAGTGTGGTGGGCTTGTGACCCACTAGTTCAGGATCGTAGCGTTGGTTGCTACGGGCGGATTCCTGAGTTTGCGTTGAGCATCGGAGGATGGGTTCCTCGGTGTGAAACGTGTTGTTGCCGTGCCGTTGCCCGAGAAGTCGTGGTTGTTGGCACTGGCAGGTGGAGTGTTGAGAAATGTGCTGGCTAGTGTGCCACGTGAGTATCATGTTCCTGTGTTGGAAGCCGTGTCAGGCGTCGGTGTTGGACCTGAATGGGGTTGTTGAGAATGTCGCCTGACGGTGGTCGAGGACGTGATGGTCGGAGTCGGTGGCTTGGTGTCTGACTTGTGTTCCCAGTCGTGTCCTCGGATGAGATCGTGCTTTGAGGATGTGGTCTCTACCAGGCTGTGGGTTCCTGTTGGTTCTACGGTCTTGTCGGATTGTGACGGTGGAATGTTCGTTGCTTAGGGACCCGTGAGCTCTGTTCAGGTGGTGTCCCGTGGCTCTGTGGTAAGGGCGGAATCGGGATTGGCAGGTGTCCACTTGGATTGATCGAAGGATTTGATGAGACCAGATGGAAGAGTGACGCATTAGGGCGGAGGCCTCCTGTGAGGTTGGCATCGGCTTGGTGGTCCCTGATAGGACATTGGTGTCGCAAGGTTATCCCTGGTTGGGTGACTAGCATGGGGTGGTTCCCTATAAGTCTGAGTCCCGTGAGGTGATGACTGAAGACGCCATGTTCTGTCATTTGGTTTCGTCGTGCTCCCCGAGAGGGTCGAGTTGGCGAGCAGTTGGTGACCAATGGATGGTCTTTTCAGAGACAGAAGATGCTGGTTGTTGGGACTCGAGCGTGGCGAGAGCCGTGTGCCAGCGAGACCTTTGGTGGTCGTTTCTGTGATGTGCCTTTCCGGATGGGATCTGGACTTTGTCGGAGTTTGTCTTCTGACGAGAGTTGGCACAGTGTTATGTCCGGCTTTCGGCTTGCCATGTGTGGGGTGTTTCTTGGTGCTGAGCCGATGTTCTGGTTGCGGTCTGCGGAGAGGACTGCTTGAGCTGGTGGAGGCTCTGTTTTGGTTGCTCCCTTGAGGAGGGTGTGCGACCTGTCAGCTGGTTGCGAAGCTGTTGTGCGATTTGTCTGCTGACCATTGGGTGGATCACTAGTTGTTGCTCGTGTCGAGGGTTGTGTTTCCTCGGTGAGCAAGATTGTGGCTGCGGTGCCATGATGGATTCTCGCGTTGTCTGAGGTGATGCCGGACTGTGTCCTTTGCTATATGCCTGCTCTGTTGGCCTGTGTGCTCGGCGCGAGGAGCAAGGTGTTGCTTGTGATTGTAAGTCTGGCGGTGTCCCTCAGGATCGGTTTTTTTTCGTGAGAATCGAGGTTTTCTGTGCTGGGGCTCTGACAGCGTGTCAGTTGGTTCAGTGTTCTTCCCCTGTGACTTTGTGCTAGGTCCTGAATTTCGAGGACGAAATTCCTTTAAGGGGGGAGGGTTGTAATGCCCCGGATTTTTCGGATCCTCGTTCGTGGGTCCCGGATCTGGTTTCTCGGAGTGTCCAGCTCCGTTGTGTCCGAAATTTCATTTCGGACATCTTTCGTGTTCGGATCGGCGCGATCCGGAGTCGTTTCGGAGGCCCGGAGGCGTTCCGCGGCTTTTTCCGCGTGTGTTTTCCGATTCCCGGCGTGGGTTTCGGCTTTCCCTTCGGAACCTCGTTGCGGGTGAGCCGGGCCGTTCACCTGGGCGCGAGTGCTACCGTTGCGATCGGTGCGCTCCGAGGATTGCGAGGGTGCAATTTTCTATTTTTTTGGAATTTTCTGATTTTCTGGATTTTCCTATAAATAGCTTTTTCTCTCTCTCCCCCTCTCATTTCTCATTTCTCTCCCTCTCTCTTCTCACGCTCTCTCCTCTCTCCCTCTCTCACCGGCGACCGACGGGGCGGAGCATGGGCGAGGCGGGGACGGCGCGGGCGAGGCACGGGTGAGGATGGATGAGGATCGAGGCGGTGGAGGCGCGTGGAAGCTCGGCCGTGAGTTCGTGGAACGGCGAGGCTTCAACGGCGTTTTCTTCGTGGATCGGCGTCCACGGTGCGCGAAATCTTCGGTGGAGGTAGGGTGATGGACCCTCAGCCCGTGTACTTCCTTTCCCGTGAGTTTCGTAGGCCGTGATGAGCCGAGGGGGCCAAACGGGTCGTTTTGGGGAAATTGCATGTTTTTGGGGAGTGAGCCGGATCTCCCGTTTTATGGTGTTTTTGGGCGATCAAGGGGTTTTAGATGCATGCCTAGGGGCTTGGGGAAGGTTTCCCCTTTTGTTTCCCCTTCACCTGGGGGTGAACGGGGCGTGGCATGGCTTTTCCCGCGGTTTCCACCGTTTCCGGGTGCGGACTGAGAACGCGCTATACTCCAGTAGCGCGTTCTTGAAGGTCGCGCTGTCCCGATAGGGCGTGTTCATCGGAGAAGATGAACAGTAAGGCGGTTCTTGTCGCGCTATGGGGTCCTAGCGTGTTCTGCCCTGTCGCGCTAGGGGTCCCTAGCGCATTCTGCCTTGTCACGCTAGGTGATCCTAGCGCGATCTGTGCAGTCGCGCTATAGGGATATAGCGCGATCTGTCGTGTCGCGCTATAGGTGCATAGCGCGTTCTGCTTGAACGCGCTATGGACCTACAGTGCGTTCTTGGAGGTGACCAGTCGGGCTGCCCGGGGCGGGCGGTCTGCGGCTGATCGTGCTCCTCGTGGGCCATGTGTGCCTTGGACACCCAGTGGAGTTCCGTGACCATGTTTTGGGGTGTCTGGAGGTTCCGTTTACCTCGTTTTACGTGCCCGCGCGCTTAAGGGTCCGGGTGACCTTTTAGCGTCCGTTTGCATTGTGTTGGTCTCCGGTCGACCCGGTTGGGACCCAGTGGTCGACCTCCGGCCTTGTGAGTGTCCTGGACACCCCATGGGTTCTGTGTCCATGTTTCTGGGGTGTCGGGAGGGACCGTGCTACCTCGATTAGCGTGCCCATCGGTGTAGTGGGTCCGGGTGACCCCATGTGTTCCGGGCTTTCGTGTTACGCTTGATCGAGTCACCGTGTGTCGGTGTGTGTGCGGTGGGGTCTCCACCGCATATCGTGGGTTCCTTTGGAAGGTGATTCCCGCGTGGGCCATGTGTTTGGCCCTGGACTGCGAGTCCAGTTGTTCGGCCTGGGGCTGGAGGTTTCCCGCCTGCTACAAGATGGGAAATCATCGTGGTGGCTTGTGTGCTACCCTGGGAATCGTGCTTCTGTGTTTTTCCGTGTGGCCCGTGTGAGTGGCCTTAGTCCCTTGCGTTCCCTTCCCGAGGGAGTGGTCTTGGCGACTCGTGTGTTGTCTCGGTACTCGTGCTACCGTGGTTTTAGACCTAGAGATTGGACTAGATTGATGGCCTTGTGCTGTCTCGTGCAACGGTCTTGACCCCGAGTCTTGTGACTCAAGGACCGTTGGGTGTAGTGCCTCTAGAGAACTGTCCAGAGTCCAGTGGCTTAGCGTCACTTGAGTTTCTCGACTCTCGCGCACGGTGCGTGCATGATCGTGGACTGCGAGTCCTGTGTCTTCTCCGACTGTGGTCACTGTGTGATGGGGCCGGTACGTGGGGTGTCCCCCGTACGTCGTCGGATGCGGACGTTGTTTTCCATTAAGAGTCTACTCCTTCAGTGACCCTCCACTAGTCGTAGCCTACCAGTACGCGGTGCTGGTCGCACCAGGGAGTGGTGTACGAGCTTACCCTGAGGACGGTGTTAGACTGGTTACCGTTGGGCCCCTCGTCACATCAGAGTCCAGTGCCAGGGGAAAACCAGTCAGAGGGCCAGACCAAGGATGCGTGGTCTGTGTGTGCACACGTGGTTGGGGACTGTGGAAGCACATCAACGGGCGTGACCCCAGCTAGTCACTTGTTAGTGGTTACTTGTACGGTGTTAGCGCCTCGGGTAGGACCTACCACGTCAGGCGGTTCACCTGCGGTGCGGTGTAAGACGTCAGGGGACTCTACCGGCTGTGCTTCTAGTGGGCGGTACTCCTGTAGAGTACGGAGTGACAGACTACCAGTTTTCGTGGCTTTTGACCTTCTGGTTTTCGGTCGTGTCGACCGTTGAGTCCTTCGGCTGTTTTGCCGTGGCGCGTGTGTTGGTCTTCGCGTCGTGAGTCTAGCGCTAGTGGCTTTACCGAGGTTCCGTCTTGTGGTGCGGTACCCGCGATCGGATGGTCGGGGTTGCACCTTGGACAGCGTGTTCAGGTCGGCTGTGTCCGGGGGACAGGCCTCTGCGGCATGGTTGCTGTGTGTTGTTACTTCGGTAGGCGGTACTAGCGTGGTTTGGTAGCTTCGTCTACGTGATCGAGGTGTACCTTCTGGTACAGTAGGAGTAGCTGTAGTGCCGAGTTTTTGACCGGCCACCGGTCTGCTGTTCCTGCTGTAGTCGTAGCTCTCCTTTCCGCTACCGCCGTTGTTTCCGGTTGGGGTTCCGCGGGATCCCTGCTGAGTCTCTGTTTTGGAGACTCATTCCCTACTTTTCAGGTGCAGCGGTTCTTCCTCGTGGTTCGAGGGTGCGGAGCGGAGGTTCTCAGTTGCCAGCTTGCCAAGCCGAGTGTTCACTTGGCATGTGGTACGTTTTACTGCTTTAGACTGTACTTTCTGTTGGACTGGACTCTGTTGTTGCCGTCGTTGTTCTTTCTTTCAGCTTGTTGTTGTTGGTTGTCCTGCTTTATTTCCTATTTCTTTGTGCCTCCACACTCCTTTTAGCCCTTCTGAGTCCTCCCGGCTCGTGGGCGGCGGTGCGAGTCTCGGGTTATCGGGCCTTCCCGGTAATCGAATTCTCGGGTCGTTACTCTCTCTCTCTCTCTCTCTCTCTCTCTCTCTCACAACTCATCCCCACTAGATGGGTTGTCGACGTCTAATTAAGAGGACTTTTCTCTCCAGTATTTCCCTCTCTCTTTCTCTACATCTCTCTCATCTATCTTTTGATAAGGGTGGAGAATTTAAATTTTTAAAGAGTTGTTTTAATTATTTAATTATAAAATAAAAAATATTTAAATCTTTATAGAATATTTACTTTTTCGTGAATATAAGTTAACTGTAATGATATTTTTGCCCGATTTAGACAAGAAGATATCATGTTAATATATTTTCAGACTTTGTTCTTTTACCATTTCAACTTTCACAGTTATTTATTTGAAAATAATAATAATTTTTTTCTGATATTTTCTTAATTAAAATCTTATTCGAATTTATTTTCAAATTATGTTTTATTAGGCATAAGGTGTCGATCGACATCATCCACATTTTCAAGGAATAAAAGAAAATGTTTAGTCGGGTGGATACCCATGCACAATGCCACGTACGTGCTCGAAACCCCTTCTCGGTCTACCTCAACATCGCCCAAACCCCGCCAACTCTTCCACCCTAATGCCCATTACCCCCATCGTATTCCCCCTCTTCTTCCCCATCTCAGTCCACTACACCTATAAACAGATCAGATACGGAGCAGATATTGTGATATCCAAATTCGTATCCTTATTAATAATCGAATTATTCATCGGATATTTTATTCGGATAATTAGCAGATTAATACGAATTTGAATTCGGTTCAAACTTTAAATGGATAATTGCTATGCCTACTTAGAGGTAAGTCGTGTGAGCCGTGTGAGAGCGTCGTAAGTTATTTTCTAAAAAAAAAAAAAGAGTGAAAGTTATTTTTATTTTGAGATATGTTATCAAAAGATTAGACTTCATCTTAAAAGGATAAAATATGGACGGCCAACGGGCACGTCCAACTGCCTCAGAAGTATGTGTAGATCCTATTTCTCATGGGGAGCTTGTTGTTCCTGGTGGGGGGAGTCTTCCCCAGGAAGGAAGTGTTTGGGTACACTCACAGTATAAGTATCCTAGCAAAGTATACATCATTTCCCTTTTGTATGCCCATGGACTACTGAGACAAGTCCTCTGGAACTTCCAAGTATAATACCAGAGTAATTAATGGATATGAATTAAACCAATATTATTTTAAGGTTTCGTTTGGTTCGGGAATAAGTTTTGAAGATAATAAATATAAGTCATTCCGAGTTAATTTATTTCTATCCATATTCTCATGTATGTTGTAGAGAACGTGTGTGAAAATCTGCAGAGAAGTGGAATATGTAATCTCACAGAGAAGAATAAAAACATACAAAGAACAGAGCGAGCACACAAGAAAGAACACATCAGATTTTACGTGGTTCGATCAAAAAATGATTCTGATCTACGATCATGGACATGATCTCTTCAATATCTTTAATTTTCAACGACAGCAATACAATATTCGGAGCTTTTAGGACCTCCCCAAGACAAGCCCCTTTTCTTCTCAGAGGAAGAATGGAGAAGAACATAGAGAACATGAGATATTTTTCCTATGTTTTATATTGAGTTTTTCAGGTGTGTTGTAGTCACCCCAAACCCACACAAGAAAGGACTTCTATTCAACTTGGGACTATATCCCAAAAATCCTTAAACATGGGCTTCACATGTCTAAACGTGTGGGGCCCAAACATACATTAGGACTTTTACAAGCCTCTTTACATGAAATAAGATCATGATCTTCTGCCAAACATGCATAAGCAGTAACAATATTGCCATGAGAATTATCAGTCATAACATAGTCACTGAATCTAACTAGAGTTGAGTAGTCCTCCTAGGTCTACTGGAATTGACCTGGGCTTCAAGATCGGGAACCTCTTCTTGTTGATCTAAAGCTTCTTCATCATGCTCAGCAACAGGTAGATGATTTTCAGCATCCTCTCTATCTTCATTTGACTTACTTCGATCTCTGTCAGAGACATGTTCAATCTGCACTCCTTTTTGTTTCTGTGAACAACCTTGCATAGACTCTTCTTTGAAGATAACATCTTGGCTGATGACAACTTTGTGGGCAGCAGGATCCCACAATTTGTACCCCTTTGTTCCTGTTTCATAACCAAGAAAAACACATCTCCTATCCATACCTCTTCTGGAGTTTTCAAATCAAGAGAATTGTGGGCAACCAGTTAATCAAATGACATGCAATATTAATTTCTTTAGCTAAAAAATATTTCTCTAACTTGGCAATGAAGGTATCATGCTTCTAGCACGCTCCATGAGAGTCCTATTCATTCTCTCTGTAACATCATTTTACTGTGGTGTACCTGGAATTGTTAAGTGCCTCTTGATGCCATGTTCACTGCAAACCTTTTGAGCTCTGAAGAACAAAACTCACCTCTATTGTCAGTTCTCAAACATTTTATTTTCAACTCTTTCTGATTTTTCACCAGAGCTTTAAAACTTTTAAAATTTTCAAAAGCTTCTGATTTTCTTTTAAGCATGTACACCCACACTTTGCGTGAAAAATCATCAATGAATGTGAGAAAATAATGATTATCTCCTTTTGAGTCAACCGGAGCCTCACCGGTATCCACATGAATCAAACCAAGGTAATTTTTACTTCTACTAGTAAAAGAAGAGAAAGCCAACCTATGTTGCTTGCCATATATATAGTCTTCAAAAAAGTCTAAAGAGGTAGACTTTATACCTGGAAGAAGATCCCACTGAGCGAGTGCCTGCAGTCCACGCTTACTGACATGAGGCAAATAGCGATGCCAAATTTTTGTAGACTCAGTCTTTGCACTTGCTACCATTACTTCTCCCACTAAAGTCTCACCAATCAACCTGCAAAGATTATCAACTGGCTCTCCCCTCGCCATTACCAATGCGCATTTCACCACTTTCAAGTTTCCTTTTTTACCAGTGAATTTTAAACCATGCTCATCAAACTTCCCCAAAGATAGCAAACTTTTCCTCAGACTAAGAACATGTCTAACATCAGAAATAGTTCGAACACATCCATCAAACATTCTGATTCTAACATCTCCCACTCCAATGACACTGTAATGATTGTCATCACCCATGTAGACAACATCACCACTGCAAGCCCTGTAAGTATGGAACCACTCCCTGTAAGGAGTCATATGGAAAGATGCACCAGAATTCAGAACCCACTATCTCGACATGTCCACCTTCTCTGATGCTGACAAAGTATCGCCATCTTCAAGCCTATCAAAAATTTCAGCCAAATTTACTTGAGAATTACTTGGGTTGGAATTTGAATCAGAACTCTCACCTTTGTTCTGTCTCAGCTGACAATCCTTTCTCAGATGTCCTGACTATCCACAACCCGAACACTTCATCTTCTTCTTCTTTCCCTTTGATTTTGAATAGGAATTGGAATTTGAATCAGAACTCTCACATTTGTTCTTTCTCAACTGACAATCCATTCTCAGATGTCCTGACTATCCACAACCCGAACACTTCATCTTCTTCTTCTTTCCCTTTGATTTTGAATAGGAATTGGGGTTGAGCATGTCACCCCGGGTAAGTCATCCGCCCCTATTATAATCTATTATCAAAATAGATTTAAAAGAATAGTAATAAAAATATGATGTAGTCATGTACCCCTTCGGGATAAAAAAAGCCCAATACTCATGGATAAGTCTCGTTTAGTGTGATGTAATAGAGGAATAACCGAACATGCATGTGGAAGACGTTCGTACTATAGTGACCCCTAGCTGGCTCTAATGTGCTTTGCTATCATCCAATGCAGGGAAGGAGTTTGGTCATGGTTAAACTTATCTGGGAGCTTGATGTTGCTGGTAGGCCTGTCAACGGATTCGGATATTATTCGGATCCTCTTCGAATTCGAATCCGTATTAACGGATAATATTCGAATTCATATTCGTTTTTTCAAATACGGATAATATCCGAATTTGAATCGGCGCGGAAACGGATATTATAATATTCGCTTCAAAAAATATCCGTTCGTAATATTATATATCATATAATACATATTTTTAAATAATATATTATAAAATAAATAATATTGTAGAGAAATTTAGACATTTTATAGTTTTATTTTAATTTAGAGTTTATTTTATATATTTTTGACATTTTATAATTATATTTTATATACGTTTAACATTTTATAATCATATTTGTATACTTTTGAATTTGAATCGGATAATTCAAATTTTAAAACAGAGCGGATACTAGGCCTGTCAACGGAGCGGATACGAAGCGAATATATGACTATCCGTATCCGCTCCGTTTTTCGATTCGAATTATCCGATTTTGATCCGCTCCGATTTGACTTGGATACAAAGCGAATATCTGACTATCCGTATCCGCTCCGTTTTAAAATCCGAATTATCCTATTCAAATTTAAAAGTATATAAATATAATTATAAAATACTAAAAGTATATAAAATATAATTATAAAATGTCAAAAATATATGAAGTAAATTTTAAATTAAAATACAACTATAAAATATCTAAATTTCTCTATAATATAATTTATTTTATAATACATTATTTAAAAATATGTATTATATGATATATAATATTACGAACAGATATTTTTCGAAGCGAATATTATAATATCCGTATCCGCTCCGATTCGAATTCGGATATTATCCGTATCCGAAAAAATGAATACGAATCGAAGCATATCCGGATAATATCTGTATCCGTTGAGAGGCTTAGCGGATACGGATAGTCATATATTCGCTTCGTATCTGAATTCAAATCGGAGCGGATCAAAATCGGATAATTTGAATTTTAAAATGGAGCGAATACAGATAATCATATATTCGCTTCGTATCTGCTCCGTTGACAGGCCTAGTTGCTGGTGGGAGGTCCACTGAGCGTCGTGAAGGTCTTCAAGATATAGCAAATGAATGAGACGAGGCTGGAGAAGCTCCGGGGTGGCGCCCAGGAGAGATTGACCAGGGATCGAGAGGGAAGGCCATGTGCCCCTCATCGTGGAGGAGAACAGGAGGTCACCCGTAGGGGAGGGCAGGGCGGCACCTGCTTCTACGTCCTAATTAGGAGATTAATTTTTTGAGTATTAACGTGTTTATCTCTTACAAAGAGTTTTTCAATGATTGAAAATTACTTTCATAATCTACTATATTGGTGTGTCAAATGCACGCTTAAGATATTTGAAAATACTTTTAAGAGATGAAGGATTCTAATGATTAGAAGGTTTAAAATCTCTCTCCTTAATCTATTCTAAATGTAATATGAGAGGTGAGACTCACCGCTCTCTGATTTGATGTATAAATCAATCTTGTATATAGACGGCTCACAAAATTTCACCAAAAAATAAAATGAACTATGTGAGTAGTAACTTTTTTCTATTCACAGGGTATTTTTTTTTGAGTTTTTTAAATTATCGCGTGAAAACCCGACTTGCACGGTAAATTAGAAAATTGTGAATCTCACGACATAAATTTTTTTATAAAAAAATGAAATAAAATTACGTCCCCGGAGTGCAACAATCATTACCCTGATATCTACAAGCGCGATGAGGTGTGCATAAAGATCATCTTTTGCTTTCATTTTTGGGATTCTTAATCAGAGATGTCGTAATCTGCAGTGATATGATGATCGCATGTCATGCAAGTTGTATAGGATCAATGATCTGGTCACTTACACAGCTACAGGATGTGCTTGTGGGGGTAGAAAAACTTGACAGAACTTGTCGTACCAGCAGGTTGAACAAGGCAAGCTCTTCCATCCCACACCTCTTCACCTACGCCGTTAAAAGAGTGTGGGAGCTTCGTACCTTTCACGACACCTGTTAGCCACTGTGTGCAAAAGAACAAAGCACCTTTAGATTGTTCCCACCATCCAGCTCTTGTCGTATAGTGCTGTTTTTGCGTTCCAACATGAAAAAAAAAAGAGGATTTGGCATCTTAATCAAAAACATAAGTTATAGCTTATAGATTTGATTAGATTGTAGCCTCCCCCCCTCCTCTTCTCCATTGTTTCTTCGTGGGACGGGCTCTCTCTAGGACAGGGTTTGCCGTCCCGCCCCGACCCTCACCTACCCGCACGACCCGACCCGACTCAGGCGGACACCGGGTCGCACGGGCTGAGGGTCGTGGACGGGACGCACTGGACCGCAAGGTCCCGTGCGTCCCGCCACGTACCGCTCCGGTGCGAGGCGGGACCCGGCTCGGTACGGGCGGGTCGGGACGGTTCGCCCATTTAACGGGCCGAAGGGGGAGACTCCCTCCATCCCTCCCACCGGCGAGCGGCGGTGCAGCGGCGGCGGACGGCGATCAGAGCGGCGGCCGGCGACTTTGGGCGGCTCAGGGCGGCGATCGGAGGTAGGTAGGTGAATTTTTTTTTAAATGATCGGGGGTGGGGAAGGGGGGGCGTCGACCGCTGGATGTGGCCGAGGTGGGGGTGGGGGAGAAGGCCGTCTGCCAGCCGGATCTGGCCGGAGGTGGGGGTGGGGGACGGCGGGGGGGGGGGGGGGGGGGGGGGGGGGGGCTGGCCGTCTGCCATCGGGTGGGGGGGGGGCTGGGCGTCTGCCACCGGCAGGCCGTGGGGGGACGGGGGGGGACGGGGGGGGGGGGGGGGGGGGGGCGCGTCTGCCACCGTGGGGGACGGCCGTGGGGGGGGGGGGGGGTGCTGGGCGGTGAGTGGGGCAGGCCGTGGGGGACCGGGGGGGGTGGGCGTCTGCCACCATCGGGGACGGGGGGCGTCTGCGACCGTGGGGGGGGGGGGGCTGGGCCAAGGGCGGTTTGGGGGGGGGGGAGGAAAAAATTTAATTTTTTAAAATTTTATATCTTTTTTAATTTAAAAAAGTATAAGAATAAAATTTGTTAGATTGTCATTGTTTAATATTATTTTTGATGTATTGTTGAATTCATGTAGAAAAAATATAATTTTTATTTAATTCATGTTGTAGAATTAAATATATTGATATATTATTTAATTCGTGTTGTAGAAATAATATAAATATCGTTTAATTCATGTTGTAGAAATACATTTATGTTTGATATATTACTTAATTCATGTTTAAATATTAGATTTAATTGAGATGTATTAAATTTAAAATTTAATTTTGTAGAATTAATGATATTATTTTCATTATTAGTTGTAGACGTAAAATAATATAATAATTAATTTTAAAAATTTTAAAGATGTTTTTCATTTAAATATATCTATAGTGAGAAATATTTTACAAAAAATTAAAGGTAATATTTATAATTTAAATTAAGTAGAGATGTTTTGAATTTAAATATAAATTTATTGATAAATATTTTACAAATAATTTTAAATGTAATTTAAGTAGAGGTGTTTTTAATGTAAATAGTGTTGAATATTTTATAAATAATTTTAAAGTTAATTTAGATCTATAATATAATTTAAATAGAGATGTTTTTAATGTAAACTCTCTTGAATATTTTATAAATAATTTTAAAGTTACTTTAGATCTATAATGTAATTTAATTAGAGATGTTTATAATTTAAATATATAAATAGTGATAAATATTTTACAAATAATTTTAAAGTTAATTTATATGTATAATGTAAATTATTTAGATATGTTTATAATTTATATGTGTCATGTAATTTAATTAGAGATGTAATTTTAAATATCTAATTAGTGATAAATAATTTTAAAGTTAATGTATATGTATTAATTATAAATATTAACCTTATATGTTTGTTATAGAAATAATGATATTATTTTGAACTAAATTATATTAACATGTATTAAATATTGAATTTAGTCTTGCATGGTACGCAAATAATGAAATTATGTTCAATGTTAATTGTAGATGGCAAATAATATATTTTCATAATTTGAATTTCTTAATTTTAGGCCTTAGCACTCTATGGCTCCTAAGGAACGAACAAGTGATATTGGGTGGTCACACGGAGTTTTGTTGGATGGAAACCGTAGGTGTTGGCGTTGTAACTATTGTAAAATAGAACACCGGGGAGGAGGGGTGTCTCGGTTGAAGAAGCATTTGGCAGGAGGAGCCGGGGCAGGATACTCTGAGGTTGCTGGGTGTACCCATGTGCCTAGAGATGTGAAACTTGCAATGGCTAGGCACCTGCGGGAGAAGAGAGCTGAGATGCAAGAAAAGGAAAAAAAGAAGAAAAGGGATCAAGCGGCAGTGAGCGGAATAGCAAGCGGCAGCAACGAGGAGGAATGTGCATGGACACCCAGTGACGAAGACGAACAAGCACGTACTGAGCAGGCTAATGTGTATGTCACTGTGAACGATCCATACGAAGCCGAGTTTCGTGAGGCAGTACGTCAGAGCATGGAAGAGTCAAGACATCCCGAGGAGACTACAGTCCGTAGTCGCGAGGCGGCGAGGACCGGAGCATCAGGGAGTGGTGGTTCATCTACGACTCGACAACCACGAGGCATAAGGAGTTTATTGACTGGTGACTCGGGGACACAAAGAAAAAGGACACAATCGATCAACATTGAAGATGTGGAGCCCGGTGCACTATCCCGAGAGCATGGCAAGCAAACGAGGATGGACGATGCGTATGGCCAGAAGGGACCTAAATGGAAACTTGGTCAGGCTGTTGCAAAATGGTGGCACCACGCGGGTCTGCCTTTCAATGCAGCCAATAGCCCTTACTACAAGCCAATGTTTCAGGAAGCACAGGTCCTTGGGCTACACGTGCAGCCACCTACAGCGAGAGAATTGGCTGGCGTATACCTTGATGAACAGGTTGCTGAGATCAAGAGTTACATTGACTCATTCAAGCAGAAATGGACAAAGTACGGAGTCACACTGATGTGTGATGGATGGTCAGGTACCACAAAATCTAGCCTGATCAACTTCCTTGTTTATTGTGACAGACAGGTATTCTTTCACAAATCAGTGGATGCGTCTGGTCAAATTCATAGTCATCAATATATTTTGTCATTGATGGAGCAAGTGGTGACTGAGATTGGGGAGGAGTACATTGTGCAAGTGGTGACTGACAATGGGTCGAACTATAAGAAGGCCGGGGAGGAGCTAATGAAGAAAAAACGGCACATTTTCTGGACCCCCTGTGCAGCGCATTGTGTAGATCTGATGCTGAAGGAGATTGGGCAGCTTCGTATGGTAAAATCTGTGGTCGAGGTGGCACAAAAAATCACGAAATATATCTACAACCACACACTTGTATTGGCATGGATGAGGGAGCATTGTGGCGGCGAACTGTTGAGGCCTGGCATCACACGATTTGCCACCAACTACATCGCATTGCAGAGCCTATTGAAGCACAAGGATGGGTTGAAGCAAATGTTTAGAGGTGAGACCTGGCTGAGTTCCTCTTTTGCTGCTTCACGTGAAGGGGCGGAGGTCGAGGGGATTGTCAACACCTCGAATTTTTGGGAACGAGTGAAGGTATTAGTGTCATTGATAGAGCCACTGTATGAGGTTCTACGATGCGTGGATGGGGATAGAGTACCAACCATGGGGTTGGTGTACAGCAAAATAGAAGCAGCCAAGCGGAAGATCCTTACAACGTCCAAAAAATATGGACCCACCATTCTAGAGATTGTGGAGGACAGATGGGACAGACAAATGAGCCGCGATCTTCACATGGCAGGTAAACACTTACATTCTCGTCCAATCAATGAGCTGTGATTTTCAGTTGATATTAATATGTAATTCATTGTCTTACGATTGCAGCGTACTATCTACATCCGGCCTTCCAATATGCTCGGGCCCTTGCTTATGACGATACGTTGATAGAATCGGTCAACATTGTGGTAGACCGATTGTCTTTCACCCCAACAGATGCTGCTGATGCGTTGAATGAGGTATACTTGGATATTTTAACATTGACAATATTAAATGAAATATACACTTCATATTTTTTGATAATGCAGATGAAAATATTTAGAGAGGGAATTGGTTCATTTGCGACACCTAATGCCATGGCCAGTCGTGATAGACTCGACCCAGGTAATGTGTCTTCACAATGTACCTTCTATGTCTCGAGAAGTAATTTTTACATCTAATTATTATATTGTACGTGATCTGTCTTAAACACAGCTGAGTGGTGGCTAAATTACGGCACAAGTGCACCCGTATTAAGGAAGATCGCAATGAGAGTTCTATCGCAAACATCCTCGTCGAGTGGGTGTGAGCGGAATTGGTCGACGTTCTCCTTCTTGCATACTAAGCTGAGGAATAGGCTAACACACCGCAGGCTAGACAAAATGGTGTATGTTCATTACAACATGAGGCTAAAGGTCCGGCATGTACAAATGGATACAAGGAGAGGAGAGGGAGATTACGACCCAACGGATGCTGTGTACTTGCGAGACGATGATGACCCTATGGTAGCATGGGTTGCAAGAGCCACAACCGAGCGTGGTGAGGCAGAATTGGACGAGGAGGCTGAAGAACCTGGCGAGACACCACGGCCTAATACTTTTCTCGCATCAGCTGTACAAGAGGCAGTCGGGGAGGGAGATGACACCCATGTGCATTTGGGTGGTGACGACTCAGCAACGGGACGTGATGATGAAATTAATTTAGATGAAGACCTCGTCATTGGGGGTGGAGACACATCGTATGCGTACGATGATACAGCATGGGAGCGATTGATCCAACCCCCATTAATTGAGCGTCAAGAGCCACCTCAGGTGAATTAATACATGAAAATCGAATCGTAAATTTCATTAGATAGCATAGTCATATATTGATGTATGATAGCAATATATTGCAGGTCGGTCCGACAAATGACAACATTGCGGGAGAACAGTGGTCCCGAGTTGCTGTACCGCGGCATTCAATATCTGCGGAACCAAGAAGGTTATCCACTTCAAGAGAGGCTAGGGGGAGTTCCTCATTTAGAGAGGTGAAATTATATTGTCATTTCTACATTTGTTAATATATAATTCATTGGTAATTGAATATATTCTTCTTTCAATTGTGTAGTCTTCGGTAGCATCGAAACAACCATCTCAGTCTGCTGCGCCCCGACGCTCAACATCTAAGGCTAAGGCACCCAATCAGTCGTCTCAGGTATACGTACAGACTTACACAATAGAAAGTAAATTGAAAAATTATCTAAGCAGGCTTCTGCTTCTCAGGCATCTAGAGGGACACAACATGCAGCATGTAAGCCGCCCCCTGCTCCACAGAAGAAAAAATCATCATGGACCACATTATTCACCAGCAAGAAGGACAAGGGACCACCATTAAATCCGATAGATATTGCAGACATGGAGACATTAGATCCCAATGCAGATGACGACACTCCCGAGCCTTCTGTTGAGCCCCGCATTAGTGGGAGTCATGACTCCGATGCTGATAGTACACCGACAGGGTCTTCATCCCATGGAGGTGGTGGTTCTCAAGGTGACCAACGGAGTCCTCGTCAGAATACTAGTGCTGGTGGCAGAGAGTACAGCAGTGGTCATAGTAGAGGTCGTGGGGGCCGTCAATATGGCGCATGGACAGAGGAGCAGCACTTCACACATGCCACGCAAGATGAGGACCACGGTGCTCCACCGGCAGGGACGAGACGGGCAGCTGATCATTGGGATCCCTACTATGGAAGTTCGGTTGCAGACAGTACCAGCTATCAAGGCATGTTGTCTGATTTTGAGAGCATGAGCACACATGACTCCCAGGGATCTGGAAGCTCGTATGGACGGTCATGGCCGCAGCAGCCGATGTATCATGGCGACTCAGATAACAGTAGTTCATTTTTCCCATCGTATCCATATCCTTATGCCGCAGCTGCGCCAGTAGAGGTCGTGTACGCACAAGGTTCGCAGGAGTATGAATACTACGTACGCATGTACTGGGAGAACTATTCAGGTTCAATGCGCTATGAAGACTATCTGTCCTATCTGCGTACCACGTTTAATGTCAAATTGTTTGGAGATGGGCACTGGCCCAGTTTGGGTCCATACTCTTAATTAGTATGTATCATTTGGTTATATTTATAACTAACTAATAATTAATTGTAGATTTCTTCATATATAGAGTTCTGTACTTATCATTGAAATCACTAATGTAAACTTTTACATCATTTGCAGGTCATCATGGACGGACGGCGTCACCCTGCGTGGGAGCATGGATACTCTGTTGAGGGTGATGGACATGTGCACTGTAGATACTGCGAACATCGCGTCACCGGCATACACAGGTTTGCGGAGCACCTTGCGGGAGTGGGACGCGATGTTCGTGCATGCGACCGAGTTCCGGGAGATGTTCGACATTCCTTTCGGACACAGTTACAGGATAGATACGGTTCTCGTAGCACACCGAGGACATCTTCTTCTACGTCCCGGGTACCTCCACCACGAGCACAGGGCGGAGCAGGATCTTCCTCCACGTCCAGAGTTCGAGCAGCACCAGCACCAGCACCAGTCGCACATGATAGAATTGAAGCTATAGATGTAGTGAGGACTTTTTTTACAGATTTTCATGTACCCTCCACCGCAGCACACGACCCATCATTTGTGCAGATGGTTACATATTTTCAGTCCCACCCACATGTACCTCCACCCACTAGGATAGAGTTAGATTATACGGGTGATCAGTCTCATGTATCTGATGATGAGTTTTGGGATTCGAGCTTCACTGATGATGAGGATGAGTGAGTTTTGGGATTCGGGTTACACAGATGAGGAGGATGAGTGAGTTTTGGGATTCGGGTTTCACAGATGGACGAGGATTAGTGAGTTTTTGTATTTTATACTTCATGAATGAATGTCATTATTATGTCACTGTTTACTTTTTCATATTTAGTAATTGAAATAAATTTTTATGTATTATATATAATAGGATGTTTAATTAAGCGGTGTAATATGTAATTTTTATATAATTAATTATGTATAATTTAGTATGGATCTATTATCTTAAATAAACTCTACATTCTAATATTTTTAAATATATATAACATTTAATCTTTCAAAATAAATGTATTACAAATTTTTAAAAAAAAATAAAAAAACTACGCGTCGCGAGCCCAATGGGGCGGACCGCGTCGCTGTGCGACCCGCCCGACCCGACCCGTCCCGCGCCGAGACCGTGTCGGCCGGGTCGGACGGGTCGGCAAACCCTGCTCTAGGATCAATTTTCTCTCTTCTCCATGACGTCGAGTAAGGTGCAATGTCCCCTTCCCTTTAGTTTATACATTCATTTTAAATTAGGAAATTTTGATTTTAAACTCTTAAAAAATTTTAAAATTAGAAAAAGGGCCCCCTTCATTTATCTATTTGGTCAAAAATCCTTACAATCTTCGAATCCTTAGGGAAAAGGCCCATCGAGTTAATCGCTATCCAAAAAATGAAATATTCTAAAGAATATTTCATCCCTTAATCTATTAATTTTTTTCTTTTCTATTTTACTCTCCCACACTCTCTCTCTCCGAGCATTGTTTGTCGGCCGCTAGGGTTCTCTCTCTCTCTCTCTCTCTCTCTCTCTCTCTCTCTCTCTCTCTCTCTCTCTCTTAGACGATCGCTATCGAAGTCGAAGTGCCGAAGCTTGATCGATCTCCCCTCAGATAGATTCCACAAGTTCGACTGAGACATCTTCTCTAGCTCCGACAAGCGTGAGGGAGTGTGTTGTTGTCGCCGTGGTTGGGGAGTGGGAGGGGAGACCCCCTCCAAAAAACCCCTCTCCACTTCTTTCCTCTTCTCTTACACTACAAACCCTAGCCACCGCACCCTTCTTCTTCTTCTCATCACGATCAAGTCTCCTGCGAGTCCAACCCCCCACCGTGGTCTCTCTTCTTCTTCCTATTTCCCCCTTTCTTCCTTGTAAAGCCCCACATATCGTCGTCCTCACCAGTCTGGCCTGAAGTCATGTCCCTGACCGTGTTGCGACTACGAATAGAACTGGTGATCTCCTCCTGTAGTTTGGCGGTGGCGAGCTCACAGGATGGGGGGTAGCCTAGCGGGGTCAGTTGTGGCACAGAGATCTCGTCCGACAGTGTGGAGGCTACGAGCAGAACTGACGGCCACCATCAATAGGGTGGCAGTAGCGAGGTCACAGCCCCCCAACCCTCTACCCCCCTCTCCCCCCACCCCTTCGGCATGCTCGCAGCCCCCCGACTCCCAACCCCCCCTCTTTCCTTCGGTGAGGTCACAACCCCCCGCTTTCCTCTGGTGAGCTTTCACCCCCCACCTCCTCTCCCCTCCTCTCCCCTCTGGCGTGCTCGTAGCCCTCCATAACCCTCCCGATTCCCCTCTCGTCGGAGCCCCCCTCTTCTTCCTATTTCCCCCTTCTCCATGTAAAGCCATGTGCGTCGGCGTCCTTGCAGGTTCGGCCCATATCCTCAACCCTATATTGTCCGATCGGCACTGGACTCCCCTGGCACTCCCCCCTTGACCGTCACCTCCATCTCCATGCTCACCCTTTTTTGCCCTTGGATGGAAACCCATGGCAGCCACTCCCAAACGGTCCACAGCACCACTCTAGTCCAGACGCATCCAAGAGGGGGAGACCCCAGAGGGGGTGGGGGTTTCGGGGCCGGAGGGGGACACTCTGTGTGTGTGTGTGTGTGTCTGTGTATGCGCTCGTGGTTAAAATGGGTATTAAAGTCTTTTTATCTCCTCTAGTTAAGCTCAACCATGCATGGTTAGGTCAGCCTAACCAAATTTTACCTCACGTTGACATATGACAGTGACTTTTTTCCATAACGGAGAAGATTGTGGGAGTTTTTGGCTAAATAGATAGATTAGAGGAGCCTTTTTCTAATTTTAAAATTTTTTAAGGGCTTAAACAAAAAATCTCTTTAAATTAATGAAATGTCATGGGCCGGGTCTTAGAGAAATTCGGACCAATAAAAAAAAAGTTAGGAGTCATCTTACAGAGATTGGGATTCCTCTTTGATATGCTAATGTTATCCTGGTTGCCACATGGGGCAGGAGGGTAAAGCATCTTTCAAGTTGGGCAACTGTTGGCGACTTCAGGATCCTTAATTTGCCTACAGAAGCCGAATGTTCTTTACCAGGGACCATATCCTGCATGCACTTACCATGGCCATCACTACATGGGTTACCAAAGCTTTTGCCCCAATACTCTCTTCCCCCCCCCCTCCTGTTTTTGGAGGGGTGGGGGGGGGGGAGGGGATTTTGACAATTAAATTGTTAGGAGCACACCAAAAATATTACAACATTGTACATCACACCAAAATAACACCTATTTTGGGATCTGATGTTGATTATTGGGCCCACCTCGTAAGTCGGGTTCTTTTTGAGCTGCTTTATTATCGAAATATCGGGGGCAGACATTTAACCCGACGAGAGAGAATTGTGGGGGACTCACACTCTCCCTCACATACATTCTCCTTAACCGAGGTCGGGCACCGTATTCGACCCTCTAGAGTCGAACACGGTATCCCAGAATTTTAAAGAGGCCCTTAGCCCCGCTTTGGAAAGGGGTTAGGCTATTTGTGGGTTAAGTAAATCTACTTAACTTAGCCCCGGATTAACCCAATTTTGATTTGGTAGAAAACTAGTTAACCTGGAAGTAAAGAAGTGTGTTAAGTTACTTCTATTCCATTGTGATTTGGTAACAAGTGGGTTAACTCTTTACTTATGACAACCTAAATACCATATTTGCCCCTACTTCATGATTTTTTTAATGGGTGTTTAGGCTCTTTCCCCCTTCACTCTCTCCCTCCTCTCACTCTCACGTCACTCTCTCCTTCTCTCTCACACTTATTGATATTCATTGCTAAATAATATATACATAGGTATACTATAATTAACATTATATTATATATTGTTCTAAAAAATATTACAATGATATTGATTGTAGTTAGAAAATATATTATAAATATGTATAAGTGATGACATATAAATTAGGTGACAATAAAATTATGATTAATATAATGTAAATATAAAATTGAAAAATTATCCTTATAATTTTTAACATCTAATTAGTAAATAATACTATTCTCATCAACATTGATCACCTAATTAATATTCGTATTCTTATAAATGATTAAAATTTGATTATATATTTATTATTGATGGTATATTTTATCTATGTCTCTTTGTTGCTAGTGCTCATCTCTCACTCTCTCTCTCTCTCTCTCATTCTCTCTGTGTGTGTGTGTGTGCATGTGTGTTTGTGTTTACGTATATCTTCCTCCACACAGATGACGTGATAGGATTTACAACGAAAGATAGCCAATCTACCGGGGAGAGGACGATAGTGAAAAAAAAAGGAAATGCACGCACACACATATATCTATATACATATGCAGATGGACATCTGTATATATATGTTCTCCCATGGGAACATATGAACTTGACAAGAGACGATACGATAAACAATATGGTGTAAGCGACTACGTCACAAACAGACACACACACACACACACACACACACACAAAGATATATATATATATATATATATAAGAACATCTGGGTGCACAAAGGGTAGGCTATTTGTAATTGGGTTGAAAACCTTGCTTTCATTTAATACATCACGAACATTTACATCAGGGCTACAACATACCCCACAAAGGACATTTACATCAGGGCTATAACAAACCCCACAGAACAGATGTGTACATGTAGCATCAGATTATTATGGAGAAGCCCTTTCTTGGGTGAGGAAATTAAATTGGAGCATTACTGCAATCATGTGCTGCCCCCTTCATCCGATCTTCTTTCCGACCGCAGTGCAGTAGGGCTTGGCGAAGTGGGTCCTTATGCATGAAGATTGTATCAAACTGCAATATGTTTTCAGCTAGTCATAACTAAACAAGTTTAAACATGAAATAATTGATACATACATTAGCATCAATACGGCATCCACTTATCAAAACTCGAGTATAACACTGATAATACCCCTTCATGCAATAATAAAATTCGATTAGAATCAGCATTAGCACTCCAACATAAATAAGTCAATTCCTAGGGATGAACATTGTATCAAACTGCACTACATATTCAGCTATTCAGCTAGTCATACAATTAAAAGTTTAAACAGCAACTAATTGATACAGAATTTGAAGATACATAATGTGATGGTGGAGTGGGCTCAGTATGGAAATTTGGAGTATGTGTAATCATTTTGTGTGTGAGGGTGTCACAAGTTGACATCCGACCCCCAAGGAAAATCTGGAAATCCATTCATCATCGCCGCAACCCGTACTTGGATCACACATGATGTCACCTCATCCAGAGTAATGAGCCAAATAATACAAGGGGCATGGCTGTGATGGAGTTGCATTACTATGCCATGTACAACACCCAACCATGCACATGTATGACATATTGGACATGCAATGGGGGCAACAAACAAAGATCCCTAATATGGGTTGATTTAATAGAACACATGCGACTGTTTCATATTGGGAAGGGCATAAATCAGGGGTAATCACGGGATATCCATGGGCTTTGAAAACCATCGGGGGAGGTGGGTTGCATTTGTCCCGATTTCGCTGTTTCTTTTCTACCTGCAGAACCCGGGGAGCCCTTTTTGATGTGGTCGGATTCTGATGCCCGCAATGCATCTGCCCTGAAGGTATAATTACAACAGAAAGATGGAACAGTGGCAGGGCCTTTGAGGTGGCATATATATAACATTGGAAATTTGATGTGCTTACAAAATAAATGCTACTGAGCTTAATTCAAGAGTAGGAGAAATGCTACTGAGCTTAATGTATGTAGATGGAGGGCCATATATACAACCTGTCATAAAAAAGAGCTAGGAGAAATGAACGGATACTTAATTTGAACATAACCCAAAGACCATATTCTTGAGAAATGAGTGTCATGTAACACACAAAAGCAAAAGTTGGCATAAGATTGGCAAAGCCACAAGGTGCACAAAATGAAAGCTAACATTCGAACTAACTAACAAAATGAAATCCACAAGTTCACTATAGCATTGAATCATATACAAATCTGCTCATCATGAAAGGGTACGGAAAAGTGCTTGGGGTGCAGCAAACCTGGAGAATGAAGAATGATAAGAGCAACATGTGTGGAGATTGGCCAGCATAAGTGCCAAGGTAGTCTGGACTCCTTAACTGAGAAAACTAAATACAACAACTTATTCTGAAACATTGATATGCATGGCATTATCAATTACAAGAAAAGAAGTGTTCAAATATTTGTTCCTACCAAAAGAGTATAACAATCCATTTGAACCATGGTTATGTAGATGGAGGGCCATATATATAACATGTCTTGCAAGGATGCTCAAATTGCAATACACAGGTGACAGAAATGAGAATGTCTGTTTTCAAATAACTTGCATAAAGTCCTTGAAATTGTTATGACCGACACCACAAAGTTGAGATCAGTATTCTCCAACATAACACATGTACATGCCATTGTAAGAATAAAAGCTTGAGTATAATTGATACATACCTTGGCATCAAGATGGCATCCACTTATCCAAACTTGGGTATAAGACTGCTAAAATCTCTTCATGCAATAATAAGATTCTTAAGGATCAGCATTAGCACCCTAACATAAATAAGTTCTTATGAATGATCATTGTATCTAACTGCAATATGTATTCAGCTAGTCAGACAATGCCAAGTCTAAACATGAAGTAGCAATGCCAAGTCTAAACTTGGCTGGCCCACTTTATCCAGTTCTTCTACCCGAGCACTTGTCTGGGACTGGGTGCGTCGACGCCAGCATCTGGATGCGTCGACGCTGTGTGAAGATAGCTTCTGAGGCTTCTTTCGGTTTAAGGCTTCAGGCAACCGCTGCATCGACGCTGGTAACTGGTGGCGTCGACGCTGTGTGAAGATAGCCTGAAGATAGATTTCTGTCTTGGGCTTCTGGAGGCAAACGCATCGACGCTGCACCCGAGTGGCGTTGACGCAGTTAGTATGCGCGTGACTTAACCAGCTTGAGATCCAGTCACAGTGTCGACGCTGTCTTGCTTGAGGCGTCGGCGCAGTCTTGATGAAGTGTGCTTCAACTTGGAGGAATTGAAGGCTGCGTCGACCCTTTGAGCTTGTGGCGTCGACGCTGACTATTGCCTGTAGTAATTTTCAACAAAAATACTTGCCACATAACAGATTGTCAAATAATAAGTCAACCTGTCATATCATGGTGGTCATCATCAAAACCAGGAGGACAACAAACAGGAAGTAGCATTGACACATTATCTAAAGATACATAATGTGATGGTGGAGTGGGCTCAGTATGGAAATTTGGACTATGTGTAATCATTTTTTATTTGAGGGTGTCACAAGTGATCATCCTACCCCCAAATAAAATCATGAAATCCTTTCCTCCTCATTGCCCCAACCCGTACTTGGTGCACACATGATGTCACCTCATCCCAAGCAATGAGCCAAATAATGCACGGGGCATGGCTGTGATGGAGTTGCAATACAATGCCGTCTACGACATCCAACCGTACACACACATGACATATTGGTCATGCAATGGGGCGAACAAACAAGTAGACCTAATATGGGTTGCTTTATTGGAACACATGTGACTGTTTCAGATTGGGAAGGCCATAAATCAGGGGTAACTAGGTGACTGTTTCAGAAGGAGGGCCATATATACAACCTGTCATAAAAAAGAGGTAGGAGAAAAGATGGGATGCTGAATTCGAACATATGTAACAATGCTACATTCTTGAGAAATTAGTCTTCATTATCACACATAAGTAGATTAACGGCATAAGATTGGCAAACCCACAAGTTGCAGAGGGAACCAGAAGAGGATCGCAGGTGGAACAATCAGGGGAGCAAGAAGAGGATAGCACAAGACGAAAGCAATTACAGGGCAATAAAAGGAAAACAGAGGAAGATGGGCCAGTTGTGCTTGTAAACACTCTACATTTCACAGTTGAGGTAACAAGCAAATGCACTTCACTAGCATTGAATCATATACAAATGTACTCATCATGGAAGGGTACATAAAATTGCTTGGGGTGCAGTATTACTGAATAATGAAGAATGATAAGAGCTACATGTGTGGAAAATGGACAGCATAACTAACAAGGTAATCTGGACAAATTAACTGTGAAAACTAAAGACAACAACTTATTATGAAACATTGATTGCATCCAAACCATAAAATCAAAACTTACCCTGTGCAAGGCCAAGTTAAAGAAGGACATAATACACTATACTACATAGAAATTAACCTCTGACTTCACCTTTGTACAATAGAGAGAGAATTAGATTGATTGCAGGAACCAGTGCATGATCCTTTCACCCCTGAACATTCTGGTCAATTACTTAGCACTTCCAACAACACAGAAGAACAATTGACTGCAAATCTTGAATAATCTCCATGCCATCATCTGAACAACTATAACGCAGGCATACACTTAAAGCTAATAATGCATGCACATATGTTTTAAAAGAACACATATATCTAAGGAAAAAAGTATTATTAGTACGAGAATGAAGAATGATAAGAGCAACCTGTGTGGAAATTGGCCAGCAGAAGTGCCAAGGTAGTCTGGACTCCTTCACTGAGAAAACTAAATACAACAACTTATTCTGAAACATTGACATGAATGGCATTATCAATTACAAGAAAAGAAGTGTTCAAATAATTGTTCCTACCAAAAGAGTATCACAAGCCATTTGAACCATGGTTATGTAGATGAAGGGCCATATATATAACATGTCTTGCAAGGATGCTCAAATTGCAATACACAGGTGATAGAAATGAGAATACATCTTTTCAAATAACTTGAATAAAGTCCTTGAAATTGTTACGATCGATACCACAAAGTTGAGATCAGTATTCTCCAACATAACAGATCTACATGCCATTGTGAGCATAAAAGCCAAGAGACTCACTGCAGTTAACAATCTCTGTTGCAGAGTTTAGATAAACATGTATTGTTGATCTTCTGATGGAAGAATGGGTCACATAAGAGGGTGGATATTATGCACAATTAGTCTCATCTTATTGACTGCTATGGCAGTTAGAAGTGGGAAACAGAGAAATAAAGACAGGAGGAGAAGGAAAATACCAACAGAGAAATAAAGACAGGAGCAGCAAGACTCTCTGTTCATGCAGCCAGACAATGTGTAGATAGACAATGCATATACTTGAATGAGAGGCTGGATATACAGAAACATGTATAGTACACTCATGCATTTTTCACACAACAGATCAGACAATGTATGAACTATGAGACTCTCACTGTCTTGCTATCATCAAAACAACATAGCATATGCTTGTGCCTGAGGAGCCCAAGAAAAAGAACACCTATATCCAAGGAAAAAAGCATTATTAGTACGAGTAACAGTAGATGATAGCAAATTTTGAAACATAAGTGGACACCATTTTACCTATGCATAAATGATTATTGGAGACCCCGGCGTCCGACAATCCCAGATTAAACTTGAACATGAAGATTTCGATGGTTCGGTGGGCTCAGTATGGGTTTTGGGTTGCTTGTAGTCATTTTTCATGTTGGGATGTCACAAGTGCTCATCCTACCCTAAGTTGATGGAAGGGACGCCACACTGCAAAGCTGCAAGATTCCCTACCATATTTTTTGGCCCGAAGGACGATGACTGGAAGGCACCGTTGACGGGGTAGGAGAGATATCGGAGACGAATGACAACGAACATGAACCAGTGGCGGCACAGACCGATCTACTTCTCAGCCGTAGAAAGGATCTAGCATCACATGTCTATGCGCGGAGGGACGGAGACATCGACGCCGGATCGGGGGAGATCCATGGATGTCGAAGCAGATATTAGGGTTCGAAGCAGAGAAGACGAGCGTCGCGGGCGGGAGGGACTCGAGGTGGTTCTCGAGTTCCCAGACACGAGGGCAGAAGAGAGACAGCGCAATCGGGACAAGTGAAACCCACCTCGCCTCCTGGGTTTCGGAACCCATGGATATCCCGTGGTTACCCCACTGCTGAACCGGACTAACGGTAGCCCGCATCCAAAGCGTCAAGTGCACCTAACCCGCGGTTACCCCCGGGTTAACAAGGGTTTGAACCCTTTCCAAAGCAGGGCCTCCAACCTCGATTTAAAGGTGGATCACACGTTCCGGGTGGGCATACCATACCAAATCGTGTGATCCGGTGTGTGCCAAGTGCGTGCCACATTCTGCTCATGCCGTCTTTTAGATGGTACAATCTGGCACAGTCAGTTCAAGATGGCATGTATAGATCCGACAAACCCTACAGATTAGCCATTATGCTGAATTTTAAATGAAACTTATGATCCAACCCTTCAGACCAACTACTATGACAATAATTTGTGAAATTTTCTCTCGTGTTGTTAACGAACATTATAAATTAGGGGTTTTTGCATATTAGTCCCTACAAATATGACGAATTGCTTTTTAGTCCCTACAATCTCTCTATTGTTTAAAAAGTCCTTAAAATCATGTAACTCTTACAGAAAGGCCCGTGTAGTTCATCGACGTTAAAACAATTGGATATTCGATGTAATATTCCATCCTTCCGTTAAAAAAAGTTGAAAATCCTAAACTACCCTTACTCATGACCCTTTCCCAGTGAAACCCTTCACCCCCGCAGACGCCCCTCCGCCGTTGCAAGCTGCGGACTACCCCCACCGGCCGCTGCAGACGCCCCACCGCAAGGCCCCAGCCGTAGAAGCCCCACCGGTCGACGCTGACGGCCTACCGTCGACGGCTCACCGACCACCGCTGGCCCTTGCCATCATACCCAACACGACAAATCGACCCTTGTTATTCTCCCCATGTCTGAAATGGTATGCTATTTTGATGGCTAGATTATTCTCCACATCTATGTTTACAGTGATAATAACTTGTTCGTGTCGTATGCAGTCATCAAATGTTAGTGGAATGCAGTTGTCTCGAGGAGCTGTCGTCTCATCTCATGTGCCGCCGATGGAATGCAACTGTAGAAGGGGTAATTGTCGGGTTTACATCTCAAATCGTGAGAGGTCGAAAGGCAAGCGTTTCTATTGTTGTCCGTATGCAAATACTGACGGGGATTGCAGTTTCTTTGAGTGGGTTGATGATACTACATATAATGTTGTGGATGTCAAATATCAACTGAAGGCGATGGAAGAATGCATGAACTGTGACTGTAGAGGGAGTAGAGGGAATATCAGAGCTGGAGCCGGCTGGATGCTGGGAACTAAGCTGCGAGGAGATGTGAACTGTTAGAGTGTGGAGTCAGAACTCTTTCACTCGTGCGCCTCTGCACGGGATCACACTCTGCCTCAGGAGCGCATCCATTGCTTCAGGGGAGCATTCACAGTATCAGGGAAGCATGGCAAGCATTCGCTGCTTCAGGGGAGCAATCACTGCCCCAGGGGAGCATCCACTACTCCAGGGGAGCTTCCTCAGCTCAGGGGAGCATGGCGAGCATATCGCATCTCCAGGGGAGCATTCGCTGCTCCAAGGGAGCATCCTTCAGTCGCTAGAGAGCAATCGCTGCTCCAGGGGAGCATCCTTTCAGTACCAGGGAAGCATTCGTTACTCCAGGGGAGCATATGCTGTCCGGGTCTAGCAGGGAAGCACATGCTGTCTCTGGAGGGCATTCATTGTCCGAGGAGAGCATCACTGGCGATAGGGAAGCATGTATTGCGGGCTCAAGGCATTTCGATGTCACTTGGAGCAGGCCGACCTGCATGAAGAAGTGTCGACTCTTGTCTTGGTAATGCATGAAGAGGTGTCGACACTTGTCTTGGCAATGCATTAACCTGACTGGTGGTGGGGGAGCATCTGCAGTCGCTGGAGGGCATACTCGGTCCCAGGAGAGCATCCGGGGGGGTAGACGAGCATGCGCGACTGATGTATCCCGGAAGAGGGTTTCTGTTTAACCGGGGTATTATTGTCTTTAATACCCTGACTAATGACGCCCTAATCTCCTAGTATAAAAGGATGGGCTCTCTCATTGTATTGGAACAACAATAAGTCTGTGATTATCTAGTGGAATCCTGTTGCGGCCGTGGACGTAGGAAGGCATCTTGCCTCCGAACCACGTAAAAATCCCTGTGTGTTCTTGTGTGATTGGTTTTTTCTCTTCTTCCTCCTCTGCTGTTTGTCCTCCTGTTCTGGGTACTCCGGTTCTATCCCCCAACAGTGAACTACTGCATCCTGGAACTGTGAATGTTGAACAGAAAGCTCTTGAATTTGTTGTTGAAGTTCAGTGTTTTTTATTTGAGTGTCTGCACGGAATTCCTTAAGTTCATTCATAATAGGAAGCAGCTGTGCACTGACATATACTAGTTGGGTATGAATAAGCTCTTGATTGGAGTTCAGCTTAAAAATTTCACTTTTCATGACAGTAAATTGCTCCTGCATATATTTCATCATATGGGAATGAAGAGAATGATTGGAGCTTGTGCCGGCTTGATCTGGTGCAGATGTTTATGTATGGAACTCTGGAGGTGCATCTGACTCTCTGAACATCTGAGGAGGTGAAGAGGGTGGAGAAGTTCCAAAAGGAACTATAGCTCCAATGTGTGTGTCTGGAGTAGCCTGAGGTTCGGTTGAGGGAACTGTTGGACCTTGTAATGTCTCATAGCCTGGAAGATCTCTTACTATCATGTTTCCTTTCTACTTGTAATGCATAAATGTGCCAATGAATTTCTGACAGTAGACATTGGTCCTTGGAATTATCTGAACAGGTTCATCTTCCAATGGAATTCCAACCTTGATGAACACAGCAGTCAAGGCACCAGCATAGGGTAGAGTTCTCTTTTTCGCAAAGCATCCAGACATCACATGCATAACTATTTTGGGGAGGCATACTTTCACATGTTTTAACATACAATAAAGTAAAAACCTCTTGAAGTGTCGACCTCTCTTCCTTGAAGTGTCAACCTCTTGACATGTAACAGAAGCTTTGTTACATTGGCTAGCTGCACAAACACTAAGTCTACACATTGTTGCATGCACGCACACACAAGTCTGTACATCGTTATGCATGCACACTCACTCTAAGTCTATACACAAAAATCTATACATTTCTTGCTGAACTGAGCAAGTCTATACATCGGTGAAGTCTGTACATCGGTCAAGTCTGTATATCAGACCAAGTCTGTACATCGGTCAAGTCTGTACATCAGACAAAGTCTATACATCGGTGAAGTCTGTGCTTCATAACGCCAAGTCTATACATTGGCAAAGTCTATACATTGCAAAGTCATTATTTTCATCATTCCAAAAGATGCAGGGCACCTTCATTGAAAATGCATTATTTTCATCATTCCAAAAGTCTATACATTTCTTGCTGAACTGAGCAAAGTCTATACATTGCAAAGTCTGTACATAGGAAGTGTCTGTTAGAGTGTGGAGTCAGAACTCATGCGCCCTTGCACGGGATCACACTCTGACTCAGGAGCGCACCCACTGCTCCAGGGGAGCATTCTCAGCATCAGGGGAGCATGGCGTGCACATGCTGTCTCCAGGGGAGCAATCGCTGCCTCAGGGGAGCATTCTCAGCGTCAAGGGAGCAATCGCTACTTCAGGAGAGCATGTAGTCATGTCTTTGTGCGTTCTCGCCTGGGAGCATATGAAGTCTCAGGGGAGCATCTATGGCCTCTGGGCAGCATCACCAGCGTCATGGGAGCATGGCGAGCACATGCACTATCTCTGAGGAGCAATCGCTGCTCCAGGGGAGCATCCTTCAGTGCCAGGGGAGCAACCGCTGCTCCAGGGGAGCATATGCTATCTGGGTTGGATGCGTCGACCTTGTCTTGGCAATGCGTCGACCCTGTCTTGGCAATGCATTGTTCTGACTGATGGTGAGGGAGCATCTGCAGTCGCTGAAGGGCATACTCGGTCCCAGGAGAGCATCCGGGGGGACAGGCGAGCATGCGCGTCTGATGTATCCCGGAAGAGGTTTTCTATTTATCAGGGGTATTATTATCCTTAATGCCCTGACTAATGACGCCCTAATCTCCTAGTATAAAAGGGTGGGTTGCCTCTTTGCATTGTAACAAGTCTCTTGCTTGAAGTGTCGACCTCTCTTGCTTGAAGTGTCGACCTCTCATGGAGGGTTTGGATTTTGGCATGACACCAGCTGCTGTCAATAGCATTATTTACAGATCACATAATTATTTCTTGGCTAATTCTCATTAGGGATTTTTGCATATAAATCATCACAACCCATGTATCATTCATTTCAAACCAACACAAACCATCTATCATTCAAACCTGGTTTAAGCCCAGCACAAAACTACAAATATCATTCATATCACCAACAAATAAATAGATACTTGTATTAGTTACATCTAAACTTCACAATCCATAAGAGTTTACATTGAGGACAACAACACATAAAACGGATATGAAATATTATTCTTCAATATCATTCTTCACATCCGGTCAGCAACAACATTCTTCACATCAGCCAATGTCCTGTAGGTGTGACAAAGAGAGGATGTTACCTATTAGAAATAACATAATCTTTACCTACAAGTTAAAAAGTATATTTTAAACTCACAATTTGGCGGGAGTTATTGGAAGTTGAACATGGAGGAATGCTGATCAAAGTTAATAGATGCTTGACTGTCCATATTTATCACCATGTGCACACGAATGTCTCCTCCGCTAGTGCTGCTGGAGCCCGGTGCCTCCACCGAAATTGTGCGACCTACATGAGTTATACTTGTATTAATATCAGTCTAATTCTTATTTCAATTTAGAAATTTAACATGTGTGCTAACTTACCTATCCCCCGACTACTTCCTTCAGTGCTGCCCCTGCTGGTACCTCTCCTAGCCCTCCCGTGGGTCTGACCTGGACCAACTGAAGTTGTAACTTGTGGCCCTTCACCACCATCACTAGTTTGAGCCTGAGTAGCCCTACCACTTACGAACCTGGGTGGTCTTCTTGGGCCTTGCCTACAACATAACTTTCAATATTATGCACAAAGTAAATCAAATAGACAAAATATAAATCATAATTGCAATACAAACTTACTTCCGTGCCACAGTTGTGGAAGTAGTGCCAATGTCTGTAACTGCAGATTCTGGTCCTGGGAGGGGTTCTTTGCAAGTATTTTTATGGTGGCCCCATTGTCCACATCTTTTGCATTTATGGGATCTCCTAAGTGCCTTTTGATTTTCATCAGCATCTCTAATCCTCTTCTTCCGAGGGCGACCTCGGGGTCTTTGGTAGCGAGGAGGAAGCACCTCAACAGATTCTACAGTCTACCACATGCTCTTACCTGGAAATGGTTGTATTGACTTTGCATATGTGGCTTTATATGTCTCAATTGAATAACATCTATCAACAAAAATATTAATTTGGAGGCCCCTACGTGCATCAACAGCAGCAGCAACATGTTGGCAAGGCAACCCACTGACTTGCCATTGACGACAAGAACAATACATCTCGTCCAATTTAACAACACACCTCTCATACGGACCTTCCACCTCAGCCATAAAATCAGTGGAATATCTGACTGCATATTTTCCCAACTTCCTAACAATTGCATTTAAATAGGCAACAGCTCGTGGCACAAACTTTTCTTTGATCCTACGTGCATGTCTCCTCCTGTGATCCATTTTCACCATAATTTTCTGCCTAATTCCATCTAACATGTCTACAAGTGGTAGGCCTCTCGTATCACCAACAAATGAATTGAATGACTCTGCTACGTTGTTAGTGATGTAGTTTAGCTTACCATTGTCATTAAAATGACATCTTGACCAGGAACAACGCAAACTTTCTAAATAGGAAGCAGCTTGTGGATCTAGTTTCTTCATCTCAAATATAGCTGCTTTATATTCTTGATCAGTGTAAGATTTTGCTGCTACCCATGCAGCATTCTTGAAACCTGGGCCTGGCCATTTCTTCTTAAAATTCCTGTAAAGGTGCCGCATACAAAACCTACAAGCAATTCGAAATTACAATCTCTTCATTAATATAAAACCTATAGTCAATGTCATTAAAATACATAGTCACTCAATTCATACATTATGGAAAATAAAACTAGTAGTAGATCAAACATTGTAAAAGGAGAAACTTAATTACCTATGCTCGGCACCTGGAAAGATATCTGGGACAGCTACCTCAATGCCCTTTTCCATATCAAAAATGAATGTAATCCTTGTCGGATTTCCAATAGCGTCTTTCAACTTGTGCAAAAACCATGTCCACGAGTCTATACTCTCCCCCTCAACAACACCATAGGCAACTGGGAACAAACCATGATTCCCATCAAGAGCAACTGCAGCCACCAAGATCCCAGTGTAATACCCTTTCAAGTGGCATCCATCTATGCCCAGCACTGGACGGCAGCCATCTTTGAAACCACTAATACATGCCCCTAAGGCAATGAACACCCTCTGGAAACAACCATCCAATCCAATCTTGTACTGTACAACTGAAGAAGGGTCGCTCTGCTTTAATTCATTCAGTAGCTGTGGCAAATGCTTGTACGTTTCCTCAACCTTCCCAAACACCTTCTCCTTTGCCGACTCTCGTGCACGCCAAATGCGGTGATAAGGGATTGAAATATTGTAAGCCTTCAATAAATCAGCTTGCAACTTTCTTGGAGGTATGTCAGGATTCTCCTTCACTGCTTGCAATACCCTGGCTGAAATCCAAGATTTGGATGCCATCCTGCTATCACACCTAGATGTGGCTGAACATGTGTGCTTTTCCTGCATTATTTTGACTGCAAAAGTTACTCCATCTTGCAGTCTTGAGGCATGCACTCTCCATTTGCAATTAACATTTGCACATACAACAGTAATTCTCATGCTGTCATTTTTCACTTGCTTGAACTCAAATTGATTTTTAATAGCATGTTGACGTAGAACAATCCTGTACTCCTGACTATTTGCAAATAGAGAACCAACTGATATATCTAGGGTCTCTTCATCAGCCTCCAACAAATCTCCATCATCATCTGAAACTCCTCCATCAATATCAGATTCATCTGAGGGACATGGCCTTGAATGATAGCTGTCCTCAGTGTGTACCTCATCAGAATCAGCCACACTCTCGTCAGATTCGCTGTACTCATCTTCATATGCAACATATTCTGAGTCACTGTGCTCAGCTTCAGAACATATCCTCTTCTTTAAAATATGATAATCCTCATCAACTACAGGGGCAGGGGCAGGGGCAGGGACATCATGAATAACCTCGTCACGATGAACAACTGCAGCATCATGAACAAACTCAGGATGTTGACCAACCTCAGCATCATCATCCATGTCATCAATGTCAACAAATGTCTGGGAATGGGCCTGAGTAGACTGGCTGGCCATACCTTTCTGTGGAATATTGGTTGGCCGTAAGTCTAATGGCCGACTGTCCAATGTGCTAACATATATGGTCATCTTCCCTACGGGCAAATGGGCTTTCATCACCTCATATAATTGAGCATCTGAAACAATTTCCTCATACTGAACAGGTCTGCTATTAGGTAATTCATAATGAAATTCTAAACAATGTGTACTTGCCCACTTAGATAGATGTCCCATATCCTCAATTAATATGCATCTACTGTAGTAATCAGGATATGCCACGACTGTCTTGCTCTGACCTAGTGCATATGCCCTCCTCCCAGACTGAAGAGTTTTCCAATAACCACCAAACTTATATGTCAACTTTAATGATGGCTCTCGTTCCCCCATTTTCACAATCTAACAATCTGAAGATAGAAATAAACTCTCTAGAACAGTTATCCACATTACAAAATCAGAACGCATACCCAATAATCTGAGTACAATAATAACATTCTTAACTAATATGAATTGAGTGACTGAAAAATATTAAAGCAAAAATTTTTGACAGAACCATAAAGAAACTGCACCCGTGAATTCAGACATGTACAATTAATAACAAAACTTTTTAGAGCATTAAATAATCTAACAACATTATAGCAAAAAATGACATAACAACAATCTTATCCCTAAACCATATAGAAAGAAAATAAAAATTGATGTCCTTAATATTTCGACTCTGTAAACATATAAAATGTATGAGTAAACATTTATATTTGCAGCTCATACTGAGTGTGAGGTGGCAGGAGCGCCTGACGCGTACCGGAGTGGAGACGGAGGTGTGTGGCCCAGACCTGGACGTGGGGTGGTGACTCCGGTGATGCGGCGTCTGAACGAGGGCGGTCGTACGTCTGCTGCGACAGATGGGGTGCCGTGAAGCGCTGCGGTTGTTACGTGCAGGTTTGGGCAATGGCGATGGTGCCTAATTGACCCTGGCAGTGGCCGGCGATCGTTGTTGTCACGACGACCAAAGAGTGAAATCGATGGCAATGGCGACTGTGTACGGGGGGAAGGGAAAGAGGAGGGTGGCGATTGTGTACGGGGGGAACCCTAAACAGGAGGGTGGCGCGACAGAAGGGTTACTACGGCCATGAACCTCGATTAATCGAGGGTGGGTTGGTCTTTTCACCAACTACGATCAAGTTAACTCACCTTGCGTTTAATATCGTCGACAGTAAAAAATGATAGGGACTTTTTAGTTTAACGGTAAGATTTCCAAGGACTTTTTAAACAATAGAGAGATTGTAGGGATTAAAAAGCAATTCATCATATTTGTAGGGACTAATATGCAAAAAACCCTATAAATTATTTATCTTTTTCAAATGTAAGAAGAATTCCCTTCTCTCTCTCTCTCTCTCTGACTATAAGTACTGTTGCTTTTTATATTAACTTAGTCGCAGTTATGTTAGAGAGGTGGACGTTGACGGTAAGAGTGTAGAGGTAAATATGAGATCCACTTTAGAAATATTATAACAAATATAATAATGTCGGAGTTATTACATCAAATGACATAGAATTCAAGAACATGTAGGTAACTTGAAAGCCCCAAGTATGTGTGTGATCGAGCTAGATATAATGAACGCATTTTAATTACTTTTTCTTTTACAATATCCTAGAGAGGTAGTCTGGGAGAGCCGCAGACCCCTTCAATTCAAGGAAGAGATGTGGTAGTTGCTCCACTAGATCGCCCCTCCAGGTTAGTTAGATTTTATTAAATAAAATTGAAGTCAAATTACACCAAATAGCACCGATCGAGAAATAGAAGGGCAGCCTGTCTTATCAAGACAAGGGGCACTTTTACGATGATCGGTAATTGTGTCCGGTCAGTCCAAACAGACACCAAATTTAGAGTACAACCATAATTAGCCAAGGAGTCAGTTACTTAGTTTCCTTCTCTAAAATACGTGCCGCGGGTGAATGGTCGTGACAGAAGAAAAGTGAATAATACTCCTTAATGCAAACAAGAGCCTCCATGGGAGAAACACAGCGACCAAGCAAAATCCCAACTAAGGTGGCAGAGTCAAGACCTAACCAACAAATGGGTGAAGCACCGATCCAAGCAACATCGCAGCCCATCTCGCAAAGCAAGAGTTTCTGCTTCAAGGCTCGAGGAAATGGTAGTACAAGGTGCTGTAAAGGTCAAGAGGAGATTGCCATGGTAGTCATGCAGAACTCCACCACCACCTGCAATTTGCATGTTAGACTTTAAGGGCTATTTTGGTAACGGGTTAAGGTGGGTTAGGGTAGGTTAATTGGGGTCGTGTGACTTATTCTCTATTTGATACTTTTTTTCTTAACCCGGGTCGGATAGGGTTAAAGTGGATTAACTCATTCCACTTAAATAGGTGGAATGAGTTACTCCACCCGGATTAAGGTCACTTTGGTAACGGGTTGAGTTAGGAGTGGGGTGGACTAACCCGGGTAGGCCACCCGCTCCTAACCTAACCCGTTACCAAATTGGCCCTAAAAGAACCATCCACATTGAGTTTGAAGCTACTGTGCGGAGGACGCTGCCAGTGGACAATCGTAGCCGGCTTAACCCTGCTCGGCGGAGGCGAGATAGACCAAGCAAGGAGCAGGTCATGAAGATAGGGGATGAGCAGTCGACCTTTAACATGGATACTCAGCACACGAAGTCACAGCTGAAAAAGGACACGTTGAATGACAGGAGAAGCCACCACCCTACATCCTTCAAAAACCCATTGGTTCCTACAGGTCCATAATTCCCATAAAATGCAAAGGAAAAACACCTAGAAATAGCACCCTGATTCTTGTTGGTTGATTTTTTACAAACTTGACGTCTAAGCACTACTTAGGTGGGCACCTAGGGGCTCAAGGACTCCAAGCACATCTTGGGTCACCTTAATGCCTTGACAACTGTTACCAGTAGAACCGGTACAGGGTGCCCATTTGGGGCACATAGGGTGTGCAATACCTCACCGCCTTCGCAAGAGTGTTGGACTCTTTGCGAAGGAACTATAAAAAGGCCACGTTGGGCCTTTCTTCTCTCCCAAGCCACCGCCTCTCTCTCGCGTGTGAATAAAAGAGGGCCTTCGGCCCTTCTTTTCCTAATGCTTCCAGCCCTCTCTCTTTTCCTCTTCGCGATCCATTCACCTCCCTTCCATGGCTGCCAAGCAGAGCATCTTGTAAACACCCTCTAAAGGGTTGTCTATGGAGGTGTTGGGAGATGCATGATTGGAGTCTCGACTCAGTATCTTTGGATTCGCTCCATGGGGTTTGTCCCCGTAGGCCAAGGTATGTGTATGAGGTGGTAGAAGAGAGAGACTGAGCGAGCGTATTGGGTGCATGTGTGTGTAGAGAGAGAAGCTCGAGAACACAACACTGGTGATAGCACGGCAGCCCAGTCTCTCGATCTCTTTCTACTCCTTCTCTCTCCTCATCCTTCTCCTCTATGTGTTGATGGAACAACGAGGATAGTGCGTCGGTGAGCCGACTGCACTCATGATGGTAGTCATGGGTTGTCCTAGTCATGTGACAATTGTGGTCTGCGTCTCGAGGGGGGGAAGCATCACCATAGTCCTTGGATTTGAAGTGTGAACCCTTGGAGCTGACGACTCCAGTAGCTGACTCTGTGACTCCGTGATGATTCATGGGTAGGGGTCGACTCTGGCAGGCATCCTTGTACTTAGATGATGAAGGTACGTATGTGTTTATATTTCCACTTCTGCTGGTTCATGCGTACGTCCCATTTCTGTTGTGAGGTACCTCCTCCAACTCTGAACTTGTTTTGTTATAAATTTGTTATATATATCTGTGAGGTTATCCAACAAGTGGTATCAGAGCGGAAGGTTTGTCGCGGTTTAGTATGTTTACTTCACGATGGATTTGTCAATGGTCTCGGTGTCCTCCCATCCTTGGGTTAATGCGTATACACGTATCGTGGCATCTACCCCTTGGACTTATAGTATAAGAGGATGCCATAAGAGAGGTCATGAGTCATGTCGACAACGATGATAGACAATAATCCTCATTTCTGGGAGAATGGCTTTGTTCCGAACACACTGGTTGTGGATTCCGTAGAAGACCATAACTCCACAGTGCTGAATGATAATACAAGTGTACTAAGAGTACCTCGGTGGGGCTAATCCCATGACAGCGGGTCACCAGTGACAACCGCGGGCAGTACAAGAGCATTCAGTATAAAATTACATGAGGCCTGATGTCGACGTGATGCTGGATTTGACCATTGGAACATCATGTGCGGCAAGTGTCGATGCCTTGCTTTCACCTGCAGTGACTGATTTCATTGAGACTATCGTGGCATATGCAATCTTGACAGTGGCTAGCCAGTGATAGGCGGGTCACATGCAGGCTATCATCGGCCAAGTGGCGACACCGAAGGTGCATCAGACCAACGGCTACCTATTGTGATAGTCCTTGTCGCTGTCTAGACTGTAAACAGAACTTTGTAGGTTACCCGAGTGTAGACAGGTGGGTTTGCGGCTCAGGTGACGCCATCACTAGTAGGCTGGTGTTATGCGCAGCGTAGAGTGATATAGAAGGGGGGGATGAATAGATCACTCCCTAAAATTAAATTCTCAGCGATAAACCACAACTTCGTTTTTAAACCCTTCAGATACAGCAAAACGTATTGCTAAAGCAGTCAATAACTATGAAAGAGTATGTAAGTGATATTGAGAGGGCTGTTCACAGTGAAGCAAAATGTCGAGCAGAGGAGGAGCAACACAACAATAACAAGCAACCCACAGAAGAGACAGAGAGATTTTAAGGTGGTTCGATTGTAGTCCACAATCTACATCCACCCCTCACTCCAAACCGGAGTGAGGCTTCCACTAGCAACAGCTAGAACAGCAGACTCAGTCTTCAAACATATGCTGCCGAACAGCTTGACCAACTAAGGGAAACAAATCCCTCAACCCAAACTCTGCAACCCACAGAGCTTGACACCTGGACCTACTACCCGTAAGACCAGAACCGGAGACGAATCTCCCTTCCTCTAAACCGGAGGGACACTGCGAGTGACAGCCCATCACTGGCAAACCAGAGATCACAGATCTCTCTTCCTCTGAAGCCCAGAGGGAAACCGGAGAATCTCTCCCTTCCTCCAAACACTGGAGGGTAACAATATGGATGACAAAAGATGAAATGAAAACGGAAAAACAGGACAATCGAAGAACGACAATCGTTTCTAAAAATCAAGAACAATGTAGCTTCCGAAGAAGCATATCTTCACAATCACAGACTCTTCTCTCTCTCAAGGACTTTTCTCTCAGATTATTTCTCTCAAATCATTTCTCTCTGTCTTCTCTCTGGAACGTGGAGGCTCTCTCTATTCTTCTTCTACTCAGGGACTCATCTTCTCAGCTTTCCTCCAGTTCACTCCTTTTGATCGCAGAAGACATCCTTTTATATGGCATCCGACCTGAATTCCATGACTTCACTCGTGTGGCGTGAGTGGGGCTCGTTCCCTCCTTTTCCAGAGTAACCTCGGATCACGTGCCAGGCACCAACCTCGGATCACGTGCCCAATCATCAGCTTGACCCAATCTGTAGGAAGAGAAAGAAGGATGTATCGAGTTAGTTTAGGCTTTTAACAAAGCGTGTATAGACATGATGCAGCATTGAGTGTATGGACTTAGTGTCCAAGCGAGAACTATGTACATACTTATTTTGAACAATGCACAAAGCATATAGGAGTGTGTGTACATTGACGATGAGTGCTCAGGCGTGCTGTCAAGCAATGTACAGACTTGATGAGAATGAGACATGAACAAGCCATAGCAAATGTATAGACTTAACCGATGCGAACACAGGCTGTACACACTTTGATTGTGTGCATGAGAAAGCAGTGTATAGACTTACTGTGAAGAACAATGCCCAAATGCAGTGTATGGACTTAGCGTGAATGCTAGAAGATGCTAAGTGAGATGGATGTATAGACTTTGATGTATGCATAGACTTGTATAAAGAACAGACTGTACAGACTTCAGACTCAACTGCGAACTGAGCTAAAGAGTGTATAGACTTGATGAATGCCTTGCTAGCATGCGGATGTATAGACTTGTGTTATGCAGCCAAACTATGTACATACTTGATGAGGCGCTAAGTGAGACAGAGCTGGCTGTACAGACTTTGAGAGACGATGCATTGTAGGCTAACGTTGTACAGACTTTGAGAGACGATGCATTGTAGGCTAGCGCTGTACAGACTTTGAGAGACGATGATGCATGAGACGATGCATGCACAAGGTTGTACAGACTTGGTCTTACAATGTATAGACTTGGCCAACTATCAACTGATGGATGTATAGACTTTATGAATGCATATGCCAAGACCATGTATAGACTTGAAGTGGCATGCAGCAGACGATGTACAGACTTGGCTCATGAATGTATAGACTTTGCCAGCGCCAAGTCGATGTACAGACTCTGCGAGCGCCAGGCCGATGTACAGACTTTGCGAGCGCCAAGTCGATGTACAGACTCTGCGAATGCCAGGCTGATGTACAGACTTTGCGAGCGCCAAGTCGATGTACAGACTCTGCCAGCGCCAAGCCGATGTACAGACTTTGCGAGCGCCAGGACCATGTACAGACTTAGTGTCCCATGCAACCAGACAAGTGAATGCACATACAATGTACAGACTTAGTGCAAACGGGATGTGCAGACTTTGTAGCATGCAATGTATAGACTTGATATCAAGGAATGCACTGGCTGTACACACTTGAAGTAATGCATGAACAAGTGGCGATGTCCAGACTTGGCCAATGTACAGACTTAGAAATGCTTGAAGCACATGATGCATCGACTATATGTATGTATGAAGAGCATGGACTGTACAGAGTTGGTGTGTAGTGATGTATGGACTTTGTGGAATATACTGCACTGACCTAAATGATGAAGCATGAATTGATCTAGAGATAGAAACAGATTGATTTATAGTGTGAGACATCATCAAAACCGTAGGGATGTAACAATCTCCCCCTTTTCTGATGATGGCAACACTATGAATCAAGCAATATCAAGGCTTAAAAAGAAATAACAGCAGCTTTAACAATCAAAGTAAATTCAAAGCAAGTGCATGCAAACAAATTAAACACTACTGCTGAAATTCTTCTTTCTCCAAAACCACTCCCCCACAACTCACTCTCAGATATTGCCATGATAAACTATTCTCCCACAGCTCATGAACAATTCTCCCCCAAAACTCATGACCTACTGTTATTGCAAAACCTCTCTCCCCCTTTGACATCATCAAAAGGAAATGAAGGATATATGAAAGTGCTGGAGACATGAGGAAGAAGTACAGTAACATGTTAGTGTAGAAAGACATGAGCAAGTCTTAAGAGAAGAAGTGAGGTGCTAAACTCAAGTGAAGATTCTTGAACTCCAGTAAACAATAGAGAGCTAGAATGAGAGAAAAGTTTATCAACATACATAGTGTATGATTTAGAACAGGGGTGAACAAGTATGGCATGACATAGCTGAACAAGCAACTATCCCAGAAGACAACAAGAGACAAAGTCAGAGAAGGTGTACTCAAGGTATTGAGGACAAGCAATCCATTAAAGTGTATAACGACAAGGGATTTTGAGGTGAATTTCAAGAAGACCAGTGTGTAAGTTGGTAATTCACTCTTTTGACATTAGGGAGACACCTTGATTAGAGGCCTGAATCCCCAATTACTCAGTGTGAGTACCTCATTACCTCCTCCTTTTTTTTTAAAGGAACAGAGTTAGTAAGTGTGGCTTTTAACATGAGGAAACACCTTGATTAGAGGCTAGAGTCCCCAGTTACTCACCAGCAAGCCACCATTGCTCTGTGATGGTCAGAATATTAATGTCATTTCCTTTTTTTTCGTTAAGCATTTGACACCTCATGACATAGGAGAAAACTTCATTTCATTGATGAAGCTCCCAGTTTCTCAGTGACCAAATCAGGACCTTTGTTCATTCAGTTTATCCCTTGTGTTGAGAAGATGGAATGATTGAAAACAATACCAGAAGGACTATTTCTTGAAGTGAATTTTGAAGTCTAGATTTCAAGTTGTTTTGGTTAGATATCAAGACATAGGTTTTGGCCTGAACTGGAATCACTGACAATGTAGGAAGATATACTTTATACAATTAATCCAGATCTCGGATAGACTACCAGAGGAAAGATTCTAGCTGGACTTTAGTATCACAGACTTATAGACTTAAGAGATGAGTGAGATTCTACTGTCTGAGAGAACCACACTTGTTCAGTCATGTGAACCAGCAATGTCACACATCTGGTCAGTCTTTTTGTATCAGTCAAAGAACTCCCCTTCTCACAGCTCAACCAGCTCCCCCTTAGCCATAGCATTACAGAAAGCTAACCATCAGACACACTGAACTCCCCCTCACAATAGGAACAAACTTCACAATTAAGACAACTTGAATAAGCCTAATTCTCTTCTCAGTGTAGTGAATTTTTCATTATCCAGAGGTTTAGTGAAGATGTCAGCAATTTGATTAGCAGTGCCTACATGAATCAGTTCAAAGTTGTTCTTAGAAACCTCATCTCTTATGAAATGATGTCTTATCTCTATGTGTTTGGTGCGGGAATGCAAAACAGGGTTCTTGGCTAGATTAATGGCACTGGTATTATCACAAAAGATAGGTGTGCACCCCAGGTCTACTTAGTAGTCCTGAAGCTGGTGTTTAATCCAAATGACTTGTGTACCACAACTCCCTGCAGCTACATATTCAGCATCTGCAGTGGAGAGAGTCACAGAATGTTGTTTCTTGGAGCCCCAAGACACTAAACACCCACCCAAAAATTCACAGTGACCACTAGTGCTTTTCCTGTCTAGTTTACACCCTGCATAATCTGCATCTGTGTATGCAACTAAATCAAGTGTGTGTGATGCAGGAAACCATAAACCAAGAGAGTGTGTAGCTGACAAATATCAAAAAATTCTTTTCACTGCAGCTAAATGTAATTCAGTGGGTCTAGACTGATACCTAGCACACATTCCTACACTGAACTATATATCAGGTCTAGAGGTTGTCAAGTAAAGTAGAGATCCAATCATACCTCGATAGAGCTTGGCATCTACCTCTTTACCTGTCTCATCTGCATCCAGTGAGGTATTGGTACCCATGGGTGTTGTAATGTGCTTCAGGTTATTCATACCAAACCTCTTGAATAGTTCCATTGTGTATTTGGTCTGGTTGATGAAGCATCCATCCTCTAACTGTTGTACCTGCAAGCCAAGAAAGTACTTTAGTTCACCGACCAAACTCATCTCAAATTCAGCAGACATCATTTTAGAGAATTCATCACATAGTTCTTAGCTAGTTGATCCAAACACAATGTCATCTACATATACCTTAACTATGATGAGATTTTTATTTGTACCCTTGGTAAATAAAGTTTGATCAACTTTACCTCTGTTGTAGCCCTTGCTGATCAGAAATTCAGTCAGTCTTTCATGCCATGCTCGAGGAGCTTGCTTTAGACCATACAAGGCTTTGTTTAACCTGAAAACTTGGTTAGGTTGAGGAGAGAATTGAAATCCAGGGGGTTGTTCAACAAAAACCTCTTCCTTAATGACTCCATTTAAGAAGGCACTTTTAACATCCATTTGTTGGAGTTTTATATTCTTGGAAGATGCAAAAGCTAGCAATATTCTTATTACTTCCATCCTAGCAACAGGTGCATAGGATTCATCGAAATAAATACCAAATTCTTGACAGTAGCCCTTGGCTACTAGTCTGGCCTTATTTCTAGAAATGATTCCATCTTCATTCATTTTATTTTTAAACACCCACTTAGTTCCTATGATATTAACACTTTCTGGTCTTGGAACAAGCTCCCAGACATTATTTCTTTCGAACTGACCTAATTCCTCACACATAGCATTGATCCAAGACTGATCAGCCAAGGCCTCTTCTACTGATTTGGGTTCAATTTGTGAGACCAAAGCAATTAGGTCTTGATTATTAACATTCCTAAAATGAGACCTAGTCCGAAGAGGATCTTTAGGGTTGCTTATGATATTATCTATCGGATGATCTTTAAGAAATCTAACATTTATTGAAGACTCACCTGTTTCTTCTGGCCCTTCCTGGTTGGAGGATTTGATGTTCCACTCGGCTGAGTCTTCTCTTCTTCTTGGTCTTCTAGGAATTCCCCATCGTGATTGGAATCCCTGTCAATATTTTCAATGTTAGTAACACCTTTCTTTTCACTAAAAATGATGTGTGGAGACTCTTCAACTTTCTGGTCTGTTATGTTAAAGACCCTATATGCCCTTGACACTTCAGAATATCCTAAAAATATTCCAGGGGAGCTTTTAGCTTCAAACTTATCTAAGTCTTTCTTGTCATTATTATGAATAAAGCATTTAGCTCCAAAAATTCTGAAATGAACCAAGTTTGGTTTCTTACCTTTTAGTAGCTCATAGGATGTTTTCTTGTGAATAGGTCTTACCATGGCCCTGTTGATTATATAAGTTACTGTATTGGCCGCCTCTGCCCAAAATTTCCTTGGTAATTGACTCTCAATCAGCATGGTTCGGGCCATCTCCACAATAGTTCTATTTCTTCTCTCCACAATTCCATTCTGTTCAGGTGTCCTAGGAGAAGAAAACCTGTGTGTTAGTCCCTCTCTTTCACAAAGATCAGAAAACATGGAATTTTCAAACTCACCTCCATGGTCTGATTGAATTGAACAAATATTATGTTTTCCTTCTTGTTTGACCTTGTTGAAAAAATGATTAAACTTTTGAAAAGCATCACTTTTATTGGCTAAGAAAAAGATCCATGAAAATCTAGAGTGGTCATCAATGATCACATAGCCAAACCTATTCCCATTAAGACTCTGAGTCCTAGTAGGACCAAAGAGGTCCACATGGAGAAGTTCCATTGGTCTAGAGGACAATGGCTCAGATCTTAGCTTGAAAGAATTTCTGGTCTGTTTGCCTAGAGCACAGGCATCACATGATTTTGAAATAGAATTGAACTTAATTCTAGGCATGCCTCTAACTAAATCATGCTTAACCAATTTATTTAAAGTAGAGAAACTAGCATGACCTAGACGTCTATGCCATTCAAAAGCATCACTTTTAGAATTAGCAGATAAACAAAGATTATGTTCAGATTCAGCATCCAAGTCTATCATGTAGACATTATTAGTCCTGTTGGCTACAAATTTAACCACATCAGAATTTATTTCAAAAATTTTGCATGAGTCATCATCAAACACAACCCTGTGACCTTTGTCACATAATTGACTAATGCTAATCAGGTTGTGTTGAAGACCTTCCACAAGTAGAACTTTTTCAATGGAGTTTGTGGAAGACTTACCTACTGTGCCAACTCCAATGATCTTACCTCTATTCTTTCCTTCAAATTTGACCAGACCCCCTACCTTCATCTCTATCTTGCTGAACTTGGATCGGTCTCCTGTCATGTGCCTGGAGCAGCCACTGTCGAGGTACCACTTATTGTCTTCAGCTGTCAGGCCGACCTACACAAACAAAATCAAGCAAAATGATTTGGAACCCAAGATGAGTTGGGTCCAAAGACATTATTCAAATCTCTAAGCAGATGTTTAGGAATCCAGAATTGCTTCAACATGGTTTTCCATGGCACCTTTACTTCGGGTTTATTGAAATTATGACCGGGGTTATGTCCAGCTGGTCTGGAGAAGTAAGCTCTATTCCAGTCATTAGGCTTCCCATTCTTGGGATATCTCCTGTGAGCTTGTTGATTAACAGATTTTTGAGGATGATAGTTATTTCTCCAGTAGGTCCTGTTTGGACCCACATGTTTGTAGTAATTCCAGCTTTTATCCTGATCCATTTGCTTGGTCCATCTTCTATTTATATTCTGGTGAGTGGGCTTAGTGAAGTTCTTCACAAAATTCATTCCCATTTTAAGTGGTCGACCAGCACTGTTTGTTAAATTTTCTTTCGGACGTTGAGCTCCTTGACTGCTATTTGAGCTGGATGGTGTGTCCAGCTTCTCTTTTCCCTTCTCTGGGCAGAAGGTGGTGGTTTTGAATTGAAAGGGTCTCTTGTTAGTTGGGTCATAGCCTAGACCCTCCCTATTGAAGTTAACCCTTGTCCCTAGTATAGCATCCAGACTTGTTTTTCCTTGGACAAATTTTTCCAAAACCTTCTGTTTGTCTTCCAGCTCTTTTTGCAGAGACTCAGAATTTTTTAAGAGTTCAGTGTTCACTTTCTTAACAGCTTCATATTTCTCTGAGATCACTCTATTTTCTTTCAGGCTTTCTTCAATTTTGATTTTGAGTTTATTGAGCTAGGTATGACTCTCCTGGTTTTCTCCCTTGAGCTTTTCACTTTCTTTTCTTAGGGAAGTCATTTCTTCTAGTTCTTCTTTTAGTTTCTGATTTTCCTCACAGACTTGGGTTTGTTCTTCAACATTGGTATTGAATTTTCTCTTCAGAACCCTATGCTCTTTACTAAGTGAATTGAATTTATCTAATAATTCTGCATAGGCGTCTTCCCAGTCATCAATAGAAAAATTTTCAAAGACATTTGTTACCTCCTCTTCGCTATTTGCCATTAGGTAAATTCCTTCTTCATACTCCTCTGAGGAAGTGTCTTCGGGATCTTCTTCCTCATCGCTCCATGTGTAGACCATTGCCTATGGCTTCTTCTTTTTCTGCACCGTTGAGCTCTTCTTCTGAAAGTAGAGACCCTTCTTCTGGAGATCTGGGCATTCCCTTTTCATGTGTCCCTATTTGTTGCAATGAAAACAAGTCATTCTCTTAGTATTTCTGTCCTTATTATTGCTAGATTCAACGTTCTTACTAAAGGAGTATGGCTTCTTCCTCCTAAAGGTCTTCCCCTTAGTCTTTAAAAATTTTCTGAACTGTCGAGTGAGCATTGCCTGCTCCTCCTGATCGAGATCGGAAAAACCATCGAACCCGGAGCTACTGCTACTGCTCCCGCTGCTGCTACCCTTGTTGCGGGATGCCTTGAGAGCAATATTCTTGCCCTTCCTGTCACTTCCTTCACCACCTGTTTGAAAGTTCATCTCATAGGTCATGAGGGATCCTATGAGTCCATTCACTGTCAAAGTCGTCAGATCCTTTGACTCTTCTATCACGATGGCCTTAGTGTGCCATGCTGGGGTTAGAGATCTAAGAATCTTCCTGACTATATCTGCCTCAGCTAGCTCTTTCCCTAGCCCCTTAAGAGTGTTCGTGATGAAGGACAACCTGGCATACATTTTAGTGATGTTATCCCTTGGTTTCATCTTAAACAATTCATACTCAGAGGTGAAGAGATTTACCTTCGTGGCTCTCACTTGAGCTGTACCTTCATAGATTAGTTCCAACTCATCCCACATTCGCTTGGCCGTCCTATAGGCAGATATGCGGGCGTATTCGTCTGGGTGTACAGCACACTGGATGATGTTCAGGGCCGTCCAGTTAAGTGAAGATAACTTGACATGATCATCTATCCACGCGTCCTCGTTCGGTGGCAGGTCATATGGCCCTGTAGTGATTACCCTCCACAGCTTGTGGCTCTGTGCCCTGATGAACACCTCCATCCTATTTTTCCAGAAGAGATAATTATTACCATCAAAGAATGGAGGGCGACTAATGGATTGTCCCTCAGGCATGAAACTTCGAGGACCAGTAGGATTACCCTGACCGTTGGCCCACATGATGCAAACCTGCTCTGATACCAATTGTTATGCGCAGCGTAGAGTGATATAGAAGGGGGGGATGAATAAATCACTCCCTAAAATTAAATTCTCAGCGATAAACCACAACTTCGTTTTAAAACCCTTTAGATACAGCAAAACGTATTGCTAAAGCAGTCAATAACTATGAAAGAGTATGTAAGTGATATTGAGAGGGCTGTTCACAGTGAAGCAAAATGTCGAGCAGAGGAGGAGCAACACAACAATAACAAGCAACCCACAGAAGAGACATAGATATTTTAAGGTGGTTCGATTGTAGTCCACAATCTACATCCACCCCTCACTCCAAACCGGAGTTATTCCACTAGAAACAGCTAGAACAACAGACTCAGTCTGTAAACATATGCTGCCGAACAGCTTGACCAACCAAGGGAAACAAATCCCTCAACCCAAACTCTACAACCCACAGAGCTTGACACCTGGACCTGCTACCCGCAAGACCAGAACCGGAAACGAATCTCCCTTTCTCCAAACCGGAGGGACACTGCTAGTGACAGCCCGTCACTGGCAAACCAGAGATCACAGATCTCTCTTCCTCTGAAGCCCAGAGGGAAACCGGAGAATCTCTCCCTTCCTCCGAACACTGGAGGGTAACAATATGGATGACAAAAGATGAAATGAAAACGGAAAAATAGAACAATCGAAGAACGACAATCGTTTCTAAAAATCAAGAACAATGTAGCTTCCGAAGAAGCAGATCTTCACAGTCACAGACTCTTCTCTCTCTCAAGGACTTTTCTCTCAGATTATTTCTCTCAATTCATTTCTCTCTATCTTCTCTCTGGAACGTGGAGGCTCTCTCTATTCTTCTTCTGCTTAGGGACTCATCTTCTCAGCTTTCCTCCAGTTCACTCCTTTTGATCGCAGAAGACATCCTTTTATATGGCATCCGACCTGAATTCCATGACTTCACTCGTGTGGCGTGAGTGGGGCTCGTTCCCTCCTTTTCCAGAGTAACCTCGGATCACGTGCCAGGCACCAACCTCGGATCACGTGCCCAATCATCAGCTTGACCCAATCTGTAGGAAGAGAAAGAAGGATGTATCGAGTTAGTTCAGGCTTTTAACAAAGCGTGTATTGTCCAAGCGAGAACTATGTACATACTTGTTTTGAACAATGCACAAAGCATATAGGAGTGTGTGTACATTGACGATGAGTGCTCAGGCATGCCGTCAAGCAATGTACAGACTTGATGAGAACGATGCATGAACAAGCCATAGCAAATGTATAGACTTAACCGATGCGAACACATGCTGTACACACTTTGATTGCGTGCATGAGAAAGCAGTGTACAGACTTGCTGTGAAGAACAATGCCCAACTGCAGTGTATGGACTTAGCGTGAATGCTAGAAGATGCTAAGTGAGACGGATGTATAGACTTTGATGTATGCATAGACTTGTATGAAGAACAGACTGTACAGACTTCAGACTCAACTGCGAACTGAGCTAAAGAGTGTATAGACTTGATGAATGCCTTGCTAGCATGCGGATGTATAGACTTGTGTTATGCAGCCAAACTATGTACATACTTGATGAAGCGCTAAGTGAGACAGAGCTGGCTGTACAGACTTTGAGAGACGATGCATTGTAGGCTAACGTTGTACAGACTTTGAGAGACGATGCATTGTAGGCTAACGCTGTACAGACTTTGAGAGACGATGATGCATGAGACGATGCATGCACATGGTTGTACAGACTTGGTCTTACAATGTATAGACTTGGCCAACTATCAACTGATGGATGTATAGACTTTATGAATGCATATGCCAAGACCATGTACAGACTTGAAGTGGCATGCAGCAGACGATGTACAGACTTGGCTCATGAATGTATAGACTTTGCCAGCGCCAATTCGATGTACAGACTCTGCGAGCGCCAGGCCGATGTACAGACTTTGCGAGCGCCAAGTCGATGTACAGACTCTGCGAGCGCCAGGCCGATGTACAGGCTTTGCGAGCGCCAAGTCGATGTACAAACTCTGCCAGCGCCAAGCCGATGTACAGACTTTGCGAGTGCCAGGACCATGTACAGACTTAGTGTCTCATGCAACCAGACAAGTGAATGCACAGACAATGTACAGACTTAGTGCAAACGGGATGTGCAGACTTTGTAGCATGCAATGTATAGACTTGATATCAAGGAATGCACTGGCTATACACACTTGAAGTAATGCATGAACAAGTGGCGATGTCCAGACTTGGCCAATGTACAGACATAGAAATGCTTGAAGCACATGATGCATCGACTATATGTATGTATGAAGAGCATGGACTGTACATAGTTGGTGTGTAGTGATGTATGGACTTTGTGGAATATACTGCACTGACCTAAATGATGAAGCATGAATTGATCTAGAGATAGAAACAGATTGATTTATAGTGTGAGACATCATCAAAACCGTGGGGATGCAACAGTTGGGAGACTTGCTAGTGACAATAGTGGCGACCCCGATAATCTTTTAGGCGACCAACAACATAATAGTTGCTACAAAAAGCTTGGGTGCCCCCTCCAGTGGCAGTAACCATCGCGATGGCAAATGGAGCTGTCGAGATGACCCGACTTACATCCCATGGACCGTACCATAGGTTCTGATGACTAAATATGGGTTTTGTGTGCTGTTTTGAGTAGTAGCACAATGTCCGTGGACTCGTGGAGTGAGTCTGTGGGTGCCTCCACATGTTGGACATTGCAGGACGCTGGGAGTCTGGCAACACACTAGGTGATCATGATGCAACTTGAAGTTTTGCCATGCATCACTTCCATATCTTGCATTGATAACCTCCAAGGGAAGGTGAGGTGGTGGTATAATAATATTTTCAACTTTTATTGCATTTCTGCAATTTAGACCATGCTTAGGGTGCATTCTTAAGGCTTTCATATTTACGCCCTTGTAAGCATGGAGTTGGATTTAGATTTTAAATTTAACATTCTTGTACGTGCTTTATGAATAATTATTTTTCCTTGTTCATGCAATATTAGTCTATTTATTTCATGCAAATTTGTTCTGCATATATGAACAAAATCATATGTAGACGAGCATTTAAGGAAAAGTAATTTAATTTAGCGCCACATGGTTGAGTGCTAATGCGATTGGATCGCATAAATGCAGCTTATCGACGAGATATATATTTCTCTCCAATATTTGTGAGCTAAAATTTATGAGAGATGTGTGTTCCTCTCACAAGAGAAAATTTACTCAAAGTTGCTCTAATTCTATTAAATAATCTTATATGAGTGGGAGATGATTGTAGCTGCCTATCTTCTACTTTCGATGTCACCATATAAGAGAGTTTAATAGGATTAGTTTGGATTTCTTGTAGCAAATTTGGATGGTATGTAAAATGGTGTCCAAAACTCTCAATAAATGATGTAGTGATAAATGTGATGGCCACTGAAAATTTAATTACCGATCTTACTAAGGGTGACAATTTAAATGAAATTAACTAGGGCATGTGGCACTATAAAGATCCAACTAAATAAGCGTGAGTTACTCAACCATCACATTGTTACCAAGTCACCGCTCGAAGAGGGCAATACTATGCATTACTATCAAAACCAAGAGGTTTGTTGAATCTCGTTCAGTGGAGATCATAGTGCACATTGTATTATGTTAAGCTGCATGCGGAATGATTTCATAGGTGAATTTGGGATGTTTATCACTACCAAGAAAATGTGTAACACCCCATAATTTCTAGGAATTTTCAGGGCTTAAATAAAATTTCTAAGCATTAACTTAAGTTTAATAGGCCGTTAAATAAATTATGGGTTATATTAAAATAATTTCAAGGCCCTTTATTAACCAAAAGGGGTTTAGCCCACTTAAATTAGTCCCACAAACCAATTTCCAAGGCCTTTAGGCCCAAGCCCACTTCTAGAGACGTAATTCGGGTAATTTACAAAATTAAATTAGATAAATAGGCTGATAAAAAGGATAAATGGGAGATAAATAAAAAATCTAAAATTTTTGGATTTACGCGCGAGAACGCGGTCTATCACACGACCGCCTTCTCATAATAGCTGTTGCTAGATGACCACTACTATGTTCCGTGAACGAAGGTGTTAGAAGCGTGGAAAAATTAGATTTTTCCCATCTCAATCTCTATGATTCGAAGGTACCTGGCATGGAAACCTAGTCTAGGACTCTTGGGGATCGATCCTACTCCAATATAGGACTCCTAGATCGATCTAATCCTCAGCCCTAGGCAAAACCCTATAAATAGGGCCCAGGTTCGACCTGCGCGAACCCTCGTTTTGGCTCACGTAGTTCGATGATAAGTCATAGGTATTTCATGTTGGTCCTTTAGACTTTATTGTTTCCCTTTATATTGTCTGACATCCCTCCAATTTTTGTGCTAGGAGGTCGAGTCCTTAAGGATCTAGAAGCCCCAGAAGTTGCTGTTTCGCTGCAGTCCGCACAGGGAACAGTGCGTCCATCCATAGAAGGAGTGGAAAATAGAAGCCCTAGATGAGGTTAGTTCAAGTGCTACCTTTAGAACTTATTGTTCTCCTTCGTATCTTCTCATCACTCTCCAAATTTCACGAATTTAGGACAAGAGGGTGAAGAGTTAGAAGGATAAAAAGTTGATGGGTTTGTGCAGGACGTGTGGAAACTAGGGTCGACTTCCAGTCAAACATTTGATCTATAGGAGCACTACCAGAAGTAGGTTATCTTATGGATGACTAAATTGACATGTTAGGAATAAAAGTCCTCTGATTTATTGTGATTTCATGCATCGTACATGGAAAATTTCATGGTTTATTACCACTGCGCACATAGGGTTATCACAACATGCATAAATCCTGCCCTTTAATGAGAAGATGATAATTTTGATTAATTCACATAATTCTATGCATCTCCATGTCTTATTATTCTTCTATCATGACTTACCTTCATGTCTACTAGAATTTCCATCCATAACTTGCCCTAGAATAGGCTTTAATTGCACTACTTTGACCTTTCTGGCTGGCAGGCATAAGACGATCTCACCGAGACCGCTACTGTCAAATAGCGGTCCCCGACCGATCGCGTAATAATAGTAGTAGCTCTGGATATATCGCTTTTATATTTCTATTTTTTGCACTCCGTTCACTCTAAACAGATTGTAGATTGGCTCTTATAAACCTATATTAAGCCCAGGTAATTAGGTTTTATTCCTAGTTATGACTTTACCTTTATAAACTTGGTTATATTGTTCATCCATCATGATAGACTTCATGTCCTTAATGCGTTTTAAACCTATTTTAAACTTATGCTATTTTCATGCCAAATCACATACTCTTGTATTAAAGTTATATTTCGCGCGCTTTGTGGACTTGTTTTATTGATCGCTATTTTCTACACGATTCCCTATCATCTTTGAGTCTTTCATAAGTACATAGTGCGTACTCCGGTGTGTGGCTATTAGTGACACTTTGCACATTTCTTGGACTTGTGACCCTCTCCATTGGATATTCCTTCCACCGGACTAGGTGATCATGTTTCAAGGCCTCCGTAAGTCTCCGCGAGCCTAGGATTCTCACTAGGACGCCGAGCTGGTTGTATCCTTCAACCCTTGGTCTAGAAAGCACTTATCGTCATTTTTCTGTGTCTGGGTAGTCGCAGCCATCAGGCGACCGCCACTGTCAAGTAGCAGTCATCCCGTGACCGCGTTAATCCAGAGTCCCACTGCGTCGACTCTTTCTTATTTTGGCGTCGACTTTGTCCAGAAACGGTCCTGACTTGACTGCGTATGTATAGAGACGGTCCAGAAACGACCGCGTTTGTACTGAGTTCTATCTAACTCGAGGTCTGACCCACGGGTTGGTTTTCCTAAGTTCTTAAATGGTCTATTGATTATCTAGAACCCCAAATTTTGTTTAAAAAGCTATCTAATGAATTATGGGAAGTAAAGAATGTACTATTATACTACCAGATTCCTTCCGTAGTATGACATTGTCTTAATTCATCTTTGACTTCTCTTAATCCTCCATTGGTACGTTCGTTACCTTGGTTACATTATCATGAAACTATTGTTGAATTGTACATTATTAGCCGAACTTTATTGTTATATCTCGTGGAAGTAGCTTTATTTATAACATGACGATGCAGATCGGGCACTGATTGTGTCCAAGGGCTCGACACTAGCCCCCTCGGTTAATTGCCGAAAACATACTGAAAATCATGGGGTATGATGAACACTAGCGTCGCATTGTGCGGGGAGTACCTTTTTTATAGATGAGTGAAAATCGCAAGGCAATCTAGTGAAATTACATTCTTGCATGTTAAGTGACTTTCTAGTGCATAGCCTTTATGGTTATGAAAAGTGCATTCTCGTTACATTCTTGTTCGTGAATGGCCATATTTCCATTCATGCTATATTCTTGCTTGATCATATTCCCAATCTACATGAACTCTTATATCTCATCTTGATCATATCTTTTTACCTGTGTTACTTTGGTTTATACCGCATGTTTTATCACATGTTCCTTTATCTTATTTTGTATAGCTAAAATGTTTATTACTTAAATATTACCTTCATGTTGATACGACGATACCTACTGGACAAGTGTTCTCATTCCCTACTTTTCCAATCTTTTCAGGACATTCTAGCGGGTCGGATTCAGACTATTCAAGTGATGGATCCGAGAGCGATTGATGGTTCGAGAGAAGCCGTAGCTAGTCTAGTCAAGAGTCAATCATGTAATTTTCACTTTATTAAGTCTAGTTAGTCAAAGACTCTTTGTAAACCTTTCATTATGATTCAAGATGACACCTTGGCCTTCTTGAATGCTAGCAGACGAAATATTGTGGCCTTCCAACAATTCATCAGCAGGTATGAGCACTGCTCGGGGCAAAAAGTTAATGCAGCAAAGAGCTGCTTTATCCTATCAGCTAAAGCCCCCCCTTCATTAAGACAATCTATTCGAACACTCACTGGATATAAGCATCAGACTATTGGAATTAGCTATCTTGGAATCCCAGTTAAAAAAGGTAGATATCTATGCTCTGATTTTAAATTCTTGATAGAAAGGATACAGATCAAGTTAGAAGGCCGGCAGTCTAAATTGCTTTCACAAGCTAGCAGAGCAGTTTTAATAGACTCAGTATTAAAAAGTATACCTGTTTATCTTGCTTGAGCATGCTTTTTACCGAAGAAGATTATTAGCTTCATTGACAGTCAATGTGCCACCTTTTTCTGGCAAGGGAATAATGGCACCAACCGCAGGCATTGGGTTGCCTGGTCTGAAATCCAGAGGCCTTGTTTAGAGGGAGGACTGGGAATTAGGGATTTTCAGTGGGTCCAGACTTCTTTTGCTGTTAAAATGCTATGGAACATAGTCCATGGGTCTTCACTCTGGTCTATGTATGCTCCACAAAGATTCATCAATTTCCACCTTGCAAACAGTGCCAAACCAGTCCCAGCAGGTATGCCTCTTGCAGTGTTTAGGTAGGCTATAGATACCTTGATAGCAAATAGTAGGTGGATTGTTGGAAATGGAGCTACAATTGATTTTTTGAGGGACAATTGGACTGGGAATGGCCCTGCAGTAGGTGCTGAACAGGCCAATGACAGGGATAGTGGGGCATCTATCCTAATGGCTTCAGTCAGAGAGGTGCTCAGGGACACTGAACATGAGGCCTGGGGTCTTCTCAGAAATAATTTCCATATTCCTAATATTCATCCCAGTAATGAGGCTGATATCTGTGTATGGACAGGTACTGCTAAAGGAAACTTCTCTGTCAAATCAACCTGCAACTTGATTCGAACTAAAGGAGTGTTTAGGCCAGCCTGGGCTAAGCTATGGCATTCAGCCATTAATCCAAGGGCTGCTCTCTTTACCTGGATGTTAATTTGTCGGGCTGTTCCCGTTGATAGTAGGGTAATTGACTGTGGAATTCAGATGGCCTCTAGGTGCAACTATTTTTTCTCCCCTAACTATGAAGATCTGAATCATGTTTTCATGTCTGGAGAGATAGCTTCTGAACTTTGGGGTTGGGTGCACCCCTTGGTGAGCAATAAAGTCTGGTTAAGTGATCAAATCACTACCCGATGCTGGAATCTGCTAACTGCTACCAGGATGCAATCTGCATTTAGCTTTATTGGGATGTATTCAGTTGTTCTTATGCTGTGGGAGATATGGATGTAGAGATGTGCCTCTAGATATGAAGGGGTGCCCCCCAACACTACATAAATAAGAAGAAAGATACTCTCTTCCGTTACCTTAGCTCTGGATAAGCTAAGTTTTCACAGGCCATTATCCTCAACTCAATCCAGCTGCTTGGCTTCTTTTCATTTATTTCCCCGGGTACATCAAAAATAGCCCATCTTAGTAATCTGTAGCCTGGCCAAGCATGGGTATACACTTCATGTAGATGGGGCTTCGAAAGGAAATCCTGGCAGGTGTGGAGGAGGCGACTGTATTAGGGATTCCTCTGGTGGCTTGGTTGTTGGTTTCGCCTTTAACTATGGAAATGGTAGCAGTCTGCTGGCAGAAGCAAGGGCATTGCACGATGGATTGGCAATTGCGAAGCAAGGAGGTATTAATCTGATGGCAGCCTATTCAGACTGTGCTATCCTTGTTGAGGCATGTCGGAGTGGTATAGCTCCCAGCTGGGTGGTTCATCCATGGTGGAGGAAGACCTTGGCTCTTCTCCAAGAAAGTGGATGTCTGCTTCACCACACCTTCAGAGAGGGGAATCAAGTAGCCGATTCTCTTGCATCATATACATGTAGTACCCTTGGAAATAATGTTTTTACCCAAGTAGGGGATCTCCCACGGTTGGCCAGGGGCGCCTTTAGAATGGACAAGGCTGGGCTGCCTACTTTTCATTTTCCGTAGATTCTACTGATAGTTTTCTTGCTCCTTAATTCCTATTGGCTTTATTGGGCAAAACCACTGTCAGCCCTTTGTAATCCCAGGGGTATGCCCCACAGCTGGTGTAACTTCTTCTCCTAATCAATAAAAATTTAGGGCCACAGGTATAGCCTGGGGGAGTGGGAACACTTTCCCTCTCTGAGGGATGGTGCACTTGACCAGTGTCTACCCTGTCCGGCCGGTTCTTGGATTAAAAAAAATAAAGGTTTTTGGATTATACCCTCTTATGATCACTTTTATGTGTGAATGATTAGCACTCTAATTGTTATTATCAACTGAGACTTCTCTTGCCGGTTGTTCATGTCCCCGATATTACTTCCGCTGTATATATATCTCGTGGCGTGACAAAATGTGAGATCAATTCCAGTTCCCCTTTGGGGGAATGTCCCTTATTTGGTTAAGGGCTCTTGTTTTAACATTTGAGACCTACCGAAGGGATCCACGTCACATGATAATTGAATATGTAAGGATGATATCCAGTATAATTCATAACTCGAAGGCAGTGGGAAATGATCTCACATGTGTAGCAGGTGCAGTCTATGTGATTGGGTCTTTTTTCGATTCATGGACCTGTGTTTGACAAAATGAGACCACAAAAGTCAGGAACAGGGCAAGACAGTACACCATGCGTTAAGGCAGAAAGGACATTCAAATGTCATCGTAACAAGTGCGGTAGGATCAAAGATAAAAGTAAATTGAAGTGTTTCAACTGCGAAAAGTGAGATAATTTCACTCGTGATTGCACTGGGCAAAAAATAGTTTCTCACATATCTAGCTTTCTATGTGTCTATTTATATGTTTTGGTTGCTCATCTTGATCCTAAGTGGATTGTGAATTTAGGAGCAAGATGACACATAATACAGACTTGAGTAGGATTTTTAGATTGTTATTGGAATAGTCCAATTATAATCTAGTTTCAAGACATTTGTATGGTGTATACTGACAGCTATGTATATAGTATCCTAGATGATGTGACTTGCGCATATGGTATTTTGGTATTGATGGTTCTCTTTGCATTTGGATTAGTCTTGACATATATAGTCTTTCTTCTTCTTTTTTTTACTCGACTTATGTGTCAAAATATGAGGACCTAGATTCTGCTAGAACATATGCTTGCCTAGGTCACATAAGGAAAGATAGAATGACCAGACTAGTTTGAGAAGGTCTATTAGGGCCTACTCACTAAGATCGGCTTCCCTATGTGTGACTCATGATTGACAAGCAAAGTATGTTGGAAGCCTTTTTGGAAAGACTGTAAGGCATAGAATCATCATAGCTAATCCATTCCTTCCTTGACAAGGGAATGAGGAAAAAGTAAATTTAAGATGTCATCTTCCAGTGGAAGGAATTTTCTTTGCCTTGGCGATAGTGCTTGGAGTCTTAATCTCCATAAGTTGAGAGAGTAGTCTGATATCCTACCATTTCTAATGGAAGGAGGAAATCTATTTCCAATCACATGATTGACCATCACGTGTTTGCCGAAAAAAGTAGGGATGATCAACCTAGTAGAAGTGTGCCTACTGGGGAGTGCACACTTTGGGGTGCATTATTGACACCACTAGAAAATTAAAGGTTTCGTATATCATGGCAAGCATGGGTATGTCCCTCATCATATTTTTTTTTAAATTTTGGAGACAATATGCTCATTTGTGAGCACACAAATGATAAAGAGCCAAGGTTTGTCTAGGAGGCTTTTGCATCGTTGTCTAAACAAAGGTGGAAACCTGTGATGTAATGCCCCAAAGTTTTATAATTTATTTATGATATAATTAAGAATTTTCTAGAATTTACAAAGGCCCAAATGAATTAATAAATGAATCATTATTAAGGTCCAATTATGATGAACAATTAACCTAGCCTATTTAAATAAATCCCAAAGGATTTAAGGACCAAGCCCATGAAGTTTGGCCCATATTCTAGAAGGTTAATTAATTTATTCACGGAATATAAAGATAAATATCCATTAATTGGATAATGGAGTGGATAATAGAATAAAAGAGTTTGAAGCAATTAAAATTCAGCACCTAGGATATGTGGCGATCTATCGTGCAACTGCTACATCCAAGAAAGCGGCCCATTATTCGACCGCTACATTCTATCAGTTCCGTGAATTGAAGAAAGCGCAAAAAAGATTGGACTTTTAAGGTTCTATCACCTAGGGATCGAGATGGGAAGGCTAGTAATCATGCTAAGGACTCTTAGAAGCCGATCTAAGGTTTAATAAGGATTCTAGGATCGTTCTAATCCTCAAACCCTATCCAAACCTTATAAATAGGACCTAGTTTTGACCTGCATGACCCTTACATTTGGCTCGCGTGGAATCAAGGTAAGGAGGTATTATTTTGGGTTAGTTATTTAGAAGTTTTTATTTTCAATATATAGGACTAACATCTCTCAAAATTTCGTGCTAGGAGATCAAGCACACAAGGAGATAGAAGCCTGCAAAGTTGCTGGTTCCACATTAGCGACCCAGGAAACTGTGCAAAAGTCCGGTGAAGATCAAGGAATTAGGAAACCAAATCGAGATAATTAGCATTATTGCCTTTAGAACTTTTTGTTCCCCTTAGTATCTACTTCTTACCCTCCAAGTTTCACGTCATTAGGTCAAGTGGATCAAGAAATATTAGGACGTGAAGTTACTGATTTACAACAGGAAGTGCAGTCTTAAGAGTCGACTTCCAACATCAAATTCCAAGCCTAAAAGCCTTAGCAGAGGTAGGTCATCTCATGAACGGCTGAAATCTCATTCTAGGGATAAAAACCCTCTTATTTCACTTGATTTCATGCTTTATAGACCGAGAATTTCATGTTTTATGCATATAGTATACATTCATACATATTCTTAGTCCTAAATAAGTTAAGTGGAACTTTCTTGTTGATTCACAGAAAACCCATGCATATTGTTAGCTTAACCTTCGTTCTATCATGATAGGGAAGTTTATACATGTTGATTTCCAGACATGATGTGATTTAGACATAGTTCTTCTTATTTTTGTTTTACTGTCAGACGTTCTCTAGCGGCCTAGTCTTTCACCGCAAACCTTGTGTAGCGACCCTACGATAAACCGCTAGACACTCTGTAAACGTCATTTTTATGAAATTTCTGCCAGACCAGAAATAGACCGTTAAAGTCCCTCTGGCGGCCTTACGATAAACCGCCAAGCTGTCTGTAACGGCTCTATATTAGACAGCCAATGTTCTATTTTCTGTCAACACGAGATAGATTTAAGAACAGCCCATTAACTTATAAGTAAGCCTAGTTAACTATGTTCTAACCTATTTTAATGGTATTTCATTACTCTGAGTTTTAAATTACTGATTCATGACAGTGATCGCATGTTCTTTATCATACTTGGGATTATTTTAAAACTTATGCTAATTTCATGGTAAAACTTATACTTTGTATTAAATACATCTTTCAAGGGTGATAATAAACGTGGTTCACTGATTGGTATATCACTATTACAAATTCTCTTCTTATCTTAGAGTCATTTCTATAAGTACATGGCATATATTCCGGTATATGACCATTAGTTACACTTTTGCACTACAGGGACATAATCTTGAACTTGATAACCTCTCCTTTGGATATTCCTTCCAATGGACTAGGAAATCTTATTTCAAAGCCTTTGTAATTCTCCGTGAGCCTGGGATTCCCACTAGGACGCCGAGTTAGTTGTACCATTAAAGCCCAAATTGTCAGAAAGCACTACCGATGTTTTCTGCATTTCTGTCCTGTAACGGTTCAATACTCGACCACTAAGGCTCATTAACGGTCCAGTATCTGACAGCCACGTTCTCTGAGTCCAATTGATTTCTTTCTGGACTCA